>CM038794.1:79242901-79283493 GCA_021764765.1 Vicia sativa | reverse complement strand
CTTGATAATGCCTTTTTGCTTCTATTTACCCGCACGTTTTTATAATAGTGGAATTTATATAACCAAGAAGGCGTCACAATTTTAAAACATAAAGACTTTGAAACATGTCATGCTTTCCTTTGAAGAAGACTTATCAAATAGTGTAATGTGATTATATTTAACTTATGAAATGTAACATAACAAAACTTACGAATACAACATTCACGATGTTCAGAATAATAGCGAAATCTGAATCAAACATTAAAATTCCGGGATAATAAGTCAACATAATTCAAAGTTATTCAAAAATATCCATTAAAGTTCAACAACCTGATTTCCCCGGGTATTTATCTGCACGAGCCACGACAACGACCATGGACTAAGCTTGAATGACTCAATACTAGAGCTATCCTCGCCAACTCCAGCGGCTAATCGCCGGATCGAAAATGTTGAGTAAGGGTGAGATCTCAATTCAATATAACATGCATTATCGTTTTAGAATACAATAGAAATAGAGATACATTAATCCATTAATCAAGCACAGTCATAATCAATTCCATGACAGACTCACACAATGAACATGTACATAATTCAAACAATGGAAATTGCATGGAGATCCATCCTAGCATGTTACAATCCCTTATGCAATCACGGACTCTATGCATGTGGTACCAAAATGTGAACCGGTTCACACGCTCCGTTTACATGTGGATAAAGGTGTTAAATTCATGATTGCCCATAGCTATTGGGTCGAGAATCCGGCCTCACTACCTCAACCTCGGGTAAGTATATTGGCTCGACCGATTCGCTTCCGCACAATGGGAATGAACCAAATCAATAAATGTATGCATGCATCATAAAAGCATGCCATCATTTTCACATATCATGATATTAATACAAATCACATCGTGTCAATTCACGGTGTATCTCATTCAATCAAAATGAATAGCAATTATATAACATTATCGTATCATACCTCATAGATAACTCCATACCATTCATAATAGTTCATCATTATCCTAATTACTCATTCTTTCAAAAAGTCGGGAATGCGACCATTTTAAAAATAATTTAGCAAAATAATATTTTCTCTTTTCAAAAGGTAGTATTAAAATTTAGAAAATAACTCAAAGCGGCACTTTCGAATCGAGATTCGGTTTAGAAAATATGAATTTTGAAGTTTTGAAAAATTGGAAAAATGAACATGGAACCGGTTCCTACCGGAATGGAACGGTTCCTGAAAGTTAAAAATAACACCCCTGATTTTTGAATGGGAACGGTTCCGTCATATCGAGGGACCGGTTCACAATCTATTCGGTTTGCAATTTGCTGCTTGAGACTCGGTTCCTCCCAGGAACCGGTTCCCGACCTGTAAATAATTTTTACTTTTGTGACATTTTTCCATTCTTACTCATTCAAACTTACTAATACGATTTGGCATTAGGAACATCCATTTATCGTCATTTCACACCATTTTAACATCAATCAACATGGTTTATATCTCATAATTCGACATACCTGATTTCTAATCCAACAACGCACAAATAGGGTTTATTTCCTATAACTCATAATCATCATAATTCAAATTCTCTAACATACCCAATTATCCCTATGATTCCCAAAACCCATAAAATATTAATTGATCGATCACCCTTACCTCATGATGATTCTTGATTCTCTTGGTGTCGGCTTTTCCTCTCTTTTCCTCTTCTCTCCAATTTCCGTAAGCAGTTTCTCCAAAACCTATTCTTTCTTTCTTTTCCCTTTTTATATTCCTTTAATGTTCCTTTAATTATTCCAATAAAATATTAAAACTTAATAATTAGTAAGTGAGTTTACTCTCTTACACCCACAGTTTACTCTGCACACCTCAACACATTTCCTCGTTTAATGACCCAATTAATCCAAATAAAATAATACTTAGGACTTCATTTAATTAAATAATTAAATCCTCACTTAATAAATATTTAAATTAAATCGGGTGTCACAACTCTCCCCCACTAAAGTTTCGTCCTCGAAAACATACCTTAAACAAACGATTCGGGATCCGAGTCCTTCATCGACTCTCGGCTCCCAAGTTACATTTCCTTGGTGGTCCTCCCAGAGCTACTCTTACGAGTGCTATCTCTTTACCTCATAGTTGCTTCACTTTCAGATCCTCAATTCTGCGAGCCTTTGCTTCAGCGATCAGTTATCCCTTTTGAACATCATCTATTTGAATCTCATGAGATGGATCCATGATGTACCTCCTCAGCTGAGATACATGGAAAACATCATGCAAATTAGCAAGTGGCGGTGGCAATCGATAAGCAACTTTCGACTCTTTTGGTAATCGAAGCGGACCAATAAAGCGCGATCAGCACGGCTTTTCAAGCTCGACCAATACCGTCATCGGGTAACTCTCAAAACACATGGTCTCCTTCATTAAACTCAAGATCTTTCCTCCTCTTATCATGATAACTTTTCGGCGACTGCGAAATTCTCATCTTCTCTGAATCATCTTAATCCTTTAAGTTTGTTGAACAATCTCGGTCCAATCACGGCACTTTCTCGATTCAATACCAACTGGCGGTGTCAGCATCTCCTACCATACAATGCCTCAAGCGGAGCCATACGTTGCTCGAATGAAAACTATTGTTGTAGGTAAACTCTATCAACGGCAAATAGCTATCCCGAGCTCCACCTTTCTCTAACACCAAGCTCTCAACAAATCTTCTAGATGCGTCCTCTCCGTCGACCATACATGCGTGGATGATATGCGAGAACTCAATCGCAACTTAGTACCTAGAGCCTCCACGCAATCCTGTCGAACTTAGAAGTAAACCTCGGATCTCTATCCGACACAATGCTAGACGGAATACCATGCAAACTTACAACCTTTTCGACACAATTACTTGACCTCTCCATCGGATAATCCATTCTTATCGGAATGAAGTGAGCACTTTGTCAATCGGTCGACAATAACCCAAATAGAATCACGTTCTTCGTCGTCCTCGGCAACCGACCACGAAATCCATTGAAATTCCATCCATTTCCATTCCGAGCACAACAACGGTTCCATCAATCCAGCGGTTTACGATGTAATCTTTGATTTCGACAAACCAAACATGCATACAAACTCGGCGATTTCCTTTTTCATTCCGAGCCACCAAAATAATTTCTTCAAATCATGATACATCTTACAGCAGGATGAATACTCGATCCACTCGATGTCCTTCTTCTAAGATACTCTTCGATCTCAACATCCAGGAACACACACTCATCACCAAATCTCATAACACCATTCGTGAATTGAATTCACCTCCTTGACCTTGGTTAATCAATGTGACTTCCACTAAACCAACATCGGACTTACATCCATTTGAATCTCTTCCAAAATACCACTAGTCGACAAACATGCCCGACTTCACTATTCAGGTAGTTTCACAAACAAACTCAAGTCTGAATTGTTCCACCAATTCAATTCACGAACCATTAACATCGACATATGCAGGACTTCACTCAATGCATGCTGCACGTTTGCCTTACGGGATGGTAATTCAAACCAAAATCATAATCCTTGAAACTCTAACCATCTCCTGCCTCATATTCAACTCTTTACGATCAAAGAGATACTTGGGATCTTATGATCGAACACTTCAAACCGTAGACCATACGGATAATGCCTCCACATTTCAACACAAACACAACGGCCCGAACTCTAAATCATGAGTCGGATAATTCCTTTCATGAGTCTTTAAGCGTCTTGAAGCACCACAACTGCTTATCTTGCATCAAAACACCTCCTAAACCCATCAAGGCGCATCACAATACACCACGAAGGATTCTTCGGATTCGGCAAAATTAAAATCGACACTAGTCAATCTCCTCTTCAATTCTTGGAATCCTTTCTCACAATCTATATCCCAAACAAATGCTTGATTTCTTTCTCGTCAACTTAGTCAGCGGTAATGCTAACTTGAAAATCCCTCAATGAATTTCCTTAGTAACATGGGACCAAAGCTACGAATCTACAAGCATTCTTGGCGCCCTTTGAGATCTGACCTACTTTTGTAGGATCAACAACAATACCATTCTTGGAAATCACATGACCAAGAAACTCACTTCGCAACAACCAAACTCACATTTAGACAATTCGCATAAAGTTTCTTTTCTTTCAACAATTCAATACAATTCTAAGATGCTTTGCATGCTCCTCATCATCTTTTGAATAGATCGAGAATGTAGTCAATAAACACCACCACAAACTTGTCAAGATACGGATGAAATATCCTGTTCATATACTCCATAAACACACGGGTGCATTAGTAACTCCAAATGGCATAGCGAATACTCATAATGTCCGCCTGGTTACGAATGCGATCTTACGAATATCTCCCGCCTTAACACGAATCGATGATATCGGATCTCGGATCAATTTTGCTAAATACACACGCTCAAACCAATGATCCATCAAATCATCAATCCTCGGCAATGGATCCGGATTCTTGATTGTCACTTTATTCAATTACGTAGTCAACACAATCTCATTGTACCTTCTTTCTTCCAACCAACAATACCCGCTGCGGTGAAACACTAGGCGAATAAATTTCTTCTCAAAGCAACTCCTGCTTCTTCTTTCTTGACTCGAGATCTTGGATGCATGCGATAAGGCGCCATCGACACGGACTAGTTCCGGAATTAAATCTATAGCAAACTCCACCTCTCTCTCGGTGGTAACTTTCACATCCTCGGGAAACACCTGCGGAATTCATTAACAACTGGAGTTCACCTCTTAGCCTTTCCTTTCACTTCGTGAAGAATATAACATAAACACCACGGCACCATCTCTAACAGTTGATTCATCGCTTAAGACATAGTCTCATCTTCCTTTAACTTCTTGGAAATAAGGTCTTCTCAAAACAATTGATATGAACACGGTTGAAGACCAACGGTTCATTCAGAGATAATATCAAGTTGTTCTAATGGTAGGCACACTAAATCCATACAAAACCTCTATCAAAAATAACGACAATTCCTACAAACATACGGTAGTCAGACCCAGCGCGGAGTGTCACCATGTACTTCCATCAAATTGGAAATTTCAAATTCAATCTCTTAGCACAATCAAAGAAATAAAAGAATGTATCGCTCCGGTATCAATAATTGCTATTAAAGGTATGCCATTAATAAAACATGTACCTTTAATCAACCGATCATCGAGGCTTAACATCGTCACGACAAAGCGAACACCTTTCCACCGGCTTGCTCTTTCTTTGGTTTATACTGCAGACAGTGTGTCCTTCTTCACAGTTGTAACATGTTATCTTTGGATCTACACTCGGTATTCAATAATGAAACCTTCCACAATTGTTGCACTTCCTCCATCATTCTTGCATTCGGGGCTCGGTGACCCGATTCACCACACACAACACTTCACGGAAGCCCGAAGAACGAGTCTCCCACTAGGCTGCTTCCAACCTCAGTTGATTATTTCTATCGTGTGGCTTACCACGATCCATATGTCTCTTGCCTTTACGATCGGCATAACTTTCGAGCATTTGACTTAGTACTAGCAAGATCTTCTTCGAATCCTACTAATCAACCAAATCGGAAACCTTCTAATGCTGCGATACGTTCCACCGCTTGATCTCATCGAAACCATTCTCAAACTTGATACATTTAGAAAATTCTCCATGCATCGTTAGGATAATTAGCATAATACTTTGCTAACTTTCGATAAACTTGGTATATACTCACTCGCGGACTTGTTGCCTTGAGCTCCGAGAATTGATCTCTTTCTTGAATGTCTTGAGGAAATACCTTCTCGGAAAAGCCCTCCGAACACGCAGTCAATCAATTCCATCTTCTTCAATTCGATCTGGTAGCAACCCACGGTCATGACTTCCTGCCAACATGTGAGTACCATATCTCACCTTACCCCGGCACAATCAATCACTCAGAAGATCCTCTCGATCTCCTTCACCATTTACGGCACCCTCGGGATCATGTGCACCCTTGAACAATGGAGGATTATTCCTCGAAAATTCCCCAATTGTGCATCGGCACCGTCGCGACTCCTGCGATTCCTCAGAGTACTCCGATAACATTCCCAAAGCCTCGTGAATAGCATCATCATTCCTTCGTTACCTCTTCCACCATTGTTACGTAACATTACAAAACAACTACATCACACACAAGTATCGGCGATGTTACTTACACTAGTCGCATACTAAAAGGAATAATGACACTAAGACAAGACCGGCTATGCTCGATACCACTATTGTAACACCCCTTCTATTTACCGCGTTTTATAATAATAATGAGTGTTAATCATAACAAGAAATCCACAATTTTAAAACATAAAATTTCCAAAACATGTGTCATACTTTCCTTTGAAGAAGACTTATCAAATAATTAATGCAAGTTATGTTTAACGATGAAATGTAACATAACCAAAACTTGAATACAACATTCACGATATTCGAATAATAAGCGAAATCACGAATCAAAACATTAAAGAATTCGGGATAATAAGTCAACATAATTCAAAGTTATTCAAAATATCCATTAAAGGATTCAAACAACCGTTCCCATGTTACATCTACGAGCACGACAACGACACGCGGACTAGCGGTGACTCAATACTAGAGCTATCCTCACCAACTCCAATGACTAATCACTTGGATCTGAAAATGTTGAGTAAGGGTGAGATCTCAATTCAATATAACATGCATTATCGTTTTAGAATACAATAGAAATAAAGATACATTAATCCATTAATCAAGCACAAGTCATAATCAATTCAACACAACTCACACAGAACATGTACATAATTCAAACAATGGAAATTGCAACCTGGAATCCATCCTAGCATATTTACAATCCATATGCAATGCGGACTCTATGCATGTGGTACCAAAGCGTGAACCGAGTTCACACACGCTCCGTTTACATGTGGATGGCGATTAGCATTCATGATTCATAGCTATTGGGTCAAGAATCCGACCTCACTACCTCAACCTCCGGTGAGTATATTGGCTCGGCGTTCACTTCCGCTGATAGGAATGACCAAATCAATAAATGTATATGCATGCATCATAAAGCCCATCATCATTTCACATATCATGATATTAATACAAATCATCATGTCAATTCACGGTGTATCTCATTCAATCAAAATGAATAGATTATATAACCTTTATCATCAATACCTCATAGGTAACTCATACCATTCATAATAGTTCTCATTATCTTAATTACTCATTCCTTCAAAAAGTCGGAATAGACCATTTTAAAAATAATTTAGCAAAATAATATTTTCTCTTTCAAAGGTAGTATTGGAATTTAGAAAATAGCGATTTTCGAATCGGATTCGGTTTAGAAAATATGAATTTTCAAAGTTTTGGAAAAATTGGAAAAATGACATGGAACAGGTTCCTACCACAGACGGAACGGTTCACGAAAATTAAATATTTTTGAATGAGGGCAGTTCCGTCATACTGGGGAACCGGTTCACGATCTATTTTCAGTTTACGCAATTTAACAGGAACTCGGTTCCTCCCCGAGGAACCCGGTTCCCGACCTATGACATTTTACTTTTGACATTTTCCATCCTTACTCATTCCCAAACTTACTAATACGATTTGGCATTAGGAAACATCATTTTATCGTCATTTCACACCATTTAACATCAATCAACATGGTTTATTCACTCTCATCAATTACGACATACTTATGATTTCTAATCCAACACGGCACAAATAGGGTTTGTTTCTATAACTCATAATCATCATAATTCAAATTCTCTAACATACCCAATTATCCCTATGATTCCCAAAACCCATAAGGCATATTAAGAGCGAAATCACCCACCTCGCGATGATTCTTGATTCTCTTGGTGTCGGCTTTTCTCTCTTTCCTCTTCTCTCCAATTTCACGTGAAAGCAGTTTCTCAAAAACCTATTCTTTCTTTCTTTTCCCTTTTTATTTCTTTAATTGTTCCTTTAATTATTCCAATAAAATAATTAAAACTTAATAATTAGTAGAGTGATTTACTCTCTTACACCCATTTACTCTTGCACCTCAACACATTTCCTCATTAAATGACCCAATTAATTCCAAATAAAATAATACTTAGGACTTCATTTAATTAAATAATTAAATCCTCACTTAATAAATATTTAAATTAAATCGGGTGTCACAAGATAACACCTTCAATGTGTTCTCCTGTAAGTACAACTTGGTGAATCCATTTGAGGAATTTTCAATCGAGATGATTGAAGAATGGGCTGTCGGTGTTCCATAAACATATCAACCAACTCCTATGGGACAAGGGTGAACTCTGCCTGCTAAATCTCTCCATTCACGAGCATACTCTGAACTTCTCATATTCGCGACCCGTAGACATGCTTTTATGTCACAGTGCAGGTGTCAATTTAACACATTGTACTCATCTTTAAACACATGCAGAAGCATCTGTAAATCGCTCCAAATACGGATCAGATCATTTTCTAGGCGATAATACCACTCCAATTGAGTTGGGACTCTCTTGAAAATAATGCATCCATGACTTTACATCATCGATTGTGGGGTTGATCTTACGAACATAGGACTTCAAATGCGACTTGGACAAGAAATGCCATCATACTTGGCAAAGTAGGAACCTTGAATTTGGGAGAATCACCACGGGAACAAGACTCAGATCATCAAAATTCGATACGACATCTTGAGTTTTCCACACGGGCCGGTCTTGAGTTGCTTGTCATCATCTTCTGATCTTGATCCTCATAGTCTTCTCCTTTCTTCTCGGGCTCAGTGATCATCTTAAATCGTTGCCCTTGACACTCCCCTCGGTCTTGACACTTTCTAAGAGCTCTATCCGGTGACCACTTTAGGACCACCTTTATGGCGTGCCCATGTTGAGAACACCAACGACCTCTCTTCTTTACGTTGATGGGCTTCTTGGATCTTCTTGCCTTGGACCAAGCTAGTGAACATCTCCTGGAACAGGCATTACGGCACGGAGATCTTTGTGATCTGTTCAAGAGCCATTTCGCTTAAAATAAATAGCGATGAAATGAGAAACCAATCTTGAATGTATTATGAGATGTTATGCCATGATATGTGATGTTTATGCAAATGCAATGCAATGTTTTCAAGGACCTTAAATTTAAATTTGTTAAACAAGCACGAACAAACATTTATTAGTTCTCTTTTTATTCTTTTCTTTTTAAGTACAAAACATAGTTCGGAAAAATAAAGAAAAGTATAAAATCCTAAAGCTCTAAGTCTCCCATAGGTGCTTCCTCTTGGTCTAGAGTGAGGCGTTGATGTTTAAACTCCTCGTGAAGTAGCTTTGTCAACTCTAGTACCTTCTTCTCGCATATAACTTGAGCTTGAAATGTATCCCTTTCTTCTTTTAGTTGAATCTAGGATCACTTCAAGTCTTCAAAATCGTTAGGCATGTCGAGATGGAGAACGATTATAAGGTCGTCACCTATAGCAACAAGTTCCATAATCACGGTAACACATGGGTAAATGGCATCATGAGGTTTGAGCTCGAGTGGCACCCATTTGAGGTAGGGTTCCCAAGGAATGGAGTTACGGTGCCCCAAAGTCTTGGTATCGGTCTTCTTTACCATGCCTTAAGTGTATGAACCTTCGATGGTAATTTTGGAGATCGTGGTTGTAGTCGAACACAATATCTTGGAGAAGCATATCATGAGGACCATCCCTTGAGCATAACCAAAGCGATGTAGAGCTAGAGAAGGGTTGTAAGTGATACCTCCTCTTATGCCAAGGAGTGGCACATTAGGAATTATCCAACGCTTTCGATGAATGTGAAGTCCTTTTGAGAGAAAAGACACCAACGGATATCTGAATGAGAGAGTGACATCGATCTTTGAGACCACTTCAACCTTTGCTCGTTCTTCAAAATTGATGGAGGAAGGTGCGAAATAAACCACGGAAAGTAGCAGTATACAACACATGAGAGTTCCTTGTCTCTTAGTAGTACAAGTGTGGAGAGAATGTAGAATATCTCCAAGTAAAGTAGGCAATTGCGAATAAGAAATAACTTGATGGCGTTGACATCTAGATTGATCCCGAGGTTAGGAAATAGAACCAAACCATAGATTAGCAAGGCCTGATGTCTTCAAATGCATGGAAACTCATAGCTTTGAGGAATTTTCGAGGCTTTCTTTCGAGAACTTAGCAAGTAAACCCTTAACTCGCTTCTTGTTTCCCAATTGGCTTCAATGTCGTGCTAGATGTAATGTTGATCGATGTCTTTATACTTAGGAACCTTTTCTAATAGGTGAATGGCATTTAGTCAAGAATAGGTATCCCAAGTAGCTTAGAGAACTCTTCAAGGTAGGAACCAATGATACGATGTCTGGATGTAAAGCAATGGTGTTTCGGATCAAAAATGGAATAGGACGTGCATCATATCTTCTTCAAAACGAGAGATAGCAAATCAAGTAGATAACCATGTCTTTTGATGAGCCCAGGCATGATCGGGACGTTAGAAACCAATTCTTTGAGTTGAGAGTATACCCATGAAGTTGATTCGGATAGTCTTTCTAGAGCCATAATCCTACAAAAGCAGACAAAGATAAATCCACAGGTCCTTGAAATAGTTAGAAATGATATGCAATGCGATGATGTCATGATGTCATGTTTAGCGCACCTGAAACAATTCACACAATGAGCCTAGCTTTTATGGCTTGCATGAGGTATAGGTGTTTACCCTACCAAAAGTTTGAGTTAGTTCATCTGTCCTATAATAGTAATCGGGTTCTAGGAATCTCATATCACTTATAATTGAACTTGGTTACTACCCCAATGGTGAGAGCTTGATCTTTGGACCTAGGATTAGGACCTTTACCTTGAGCTTGATCTTTCCAGTCATGCCTCCAGTAACCTTCCTCGATGAAGATCTTCTAGAGATCATTGTTGAAAAGTGATTGATTTTCTTCTCTAAAGTCACATTGGTGGTAGCTTTGTTAGTGTTTCTCACTTTGAATTCTATGTACTTCCGGTCCTTGAGAAGCTGTGTATGTCAACCTTAAATGATTTGGAAACACACCTTAATGGACTTTGAAAATGATTGTATTGAGTTCTATGTATGTGATTGTCCCATCTTCATCAATCCTTTCTCAATCTTACTAGAAACTGTTGTGAAGATGATGGGTGACTATTTTCTTGGCTAGAAGCATGTTTATCATGTCAGAGTTTGCATCTCTTCATGGCGTCCTCCGGCTATGAACCTTTGAAGAATATCTCTTGGCTTGGTTCAATCTGTGTCTCTAATTTTCTTCCAGTGGGAGAAAATAAAGGTCTTCAGATACAATGACAAGGCTTTCATTTCTCTCCTTCTTAATGAACATAGAGTCATTACATCCTCGGACTATCTTCAATTTTCTCTGAAACCCATTGTTGAGTCCGGATGTATGAGTTGATAATATATTCCTTATGGAAGAATCATGTCTTAAGTCATTCTCCAAGGAATAGTGGATTCTATTAAAAATGTTGGCGGAAAATGGTCTGATAACCTCTCGAGGAAGACTACTGTTGAAAGCCAAATGTAAAGTCTTTAGTGGCTAGGGAAATTCCTCCTTGTCTCTACTTTTATAGTCCTATGTGTCTTTGTGTTTGTTTATCTATTTTGTCTTTAAACTATATGCAGTTGTTTCTTATTATTAAATGAAGCATTTTATCTTTGATACTTTTATTAGGCACTAATACGTATGACTAGTAGTTAAAACTGTATAAAGTAATTAAAATATTTAATGATTGTATTTCATGCACTTCTAAAAGCACAAATAAAATATCAAATTGTTAACGAATAATAATAAGTTTTTCCATCTTTTAATGTCAACAGTTGATTGAACTTCTTTTCTTATATTGATAATATCTCACATAAACTCGAATAATCATTAATTTATGTTTTCCCATATACACTCTTCCTAGCATACTATAGGTAATCATAACCTATCTAGAAGATCTCAACAGTCTATATTAACTCTCAATGTTCAAAAACCCTTATAAATAGGACTAGTTGTTGTTTGTCTCCATCATTCTCGTTTTCTCCTGCTAAGTATAAACTAATTTATCTTTAAACTTATAATGGCTACCTTAACCTTCTGTGGTAACAAAGAAACACTTGACTTAATCCAAGAAAAACGTCTTGTTCTTGCTCTTCTCAAGTACTATGGGATAAATATTATCAACAGTATGCAGATTCAATCTTGGTATAGCTATTACTCTCTGCTTACCGGACCAATCCTTCATGTACTTGTTAAAGAATTTTGGAAATATACCAGAATCAACGAAGATGGTAATACTATATGGTTTGAGATCTTTAGACTTCCTTTTTCCATCACTCTATCATCCTTAGTTCATGTAACTGGGTGTGTCTCATCAGAAGCCACACTTGATGATTATCAGTCTGGCTTTGGGATGTTTGCAAATTTTCAAATCCTCCATGATTGATTTGCACATTATGAATAACAAATCCTTTGACTTTTTTCCCTCCTCAAATGTGATTCAAATTCATCTTTGTCAAATCTTAAGTCCTCCCCTCAAATATGACTCATGATGATAGAGCATTTGTATTTCTTCTAGATAACCACTATAAAATTAATCTTCCCAAAACTATTTTCAATCATTTAAAGGAGTCAATTGAATTCCCTAGAGCACAATCAGACTCCTACATTCCATATGGAAGGATTATCTCGAACTAATGATAAGAGAAAGGTATTTGGGATACACTAAAGTTAATGGACCAAAGGGCATTGGTGAATAAAATATACAGGTTAGATCACGTTGGAGGAGTTTGAAGATTAAGTATCTTTTGGTTAATGTTATTTCTAGAAATCCTTTGTTTTCTTTCGATGTGTTCATGCTAATTTAGTTCTATGTAATAGTCATCCTTCAATAAATGAAATTATAATTTTGTTTATTATGATTAAATCTTTTTGATGGTGTCAAAGGAAAATATAAAGATTTGATGATTATGTTATAATAAGGATAACCTATACAACATTCATTTTAGCACTAACATGTGCTTAATTTTTGAAAATAACCAAGGAACTCTGAACAAGTTCACTAGGCATTCTAAGAAGGATAATAAGAAGTAAAGATATAAAATATCGGAAAGATAAAGCTTAAACTCAAGAATCTGAAGAAAGTTTGTATATCTGACTCCTTACACTAGAATCTGAAAAAGTTAGTCCGAACTCAAATTCAACTGGAGATTCTGGAACTTGTCTGAGTGACATTAAAGTAAAATCTCTCATTTGATAAGTTGTGTCTTCAAGAATCAAGAATCTCAAGATATTTCATCGTCACATTGGAACCGAGAACCGTTGCTTAGATGGTCCTTAGTCAGAAGTTCTGACCTTTCACCGAGTCTGTGATTCAGTGGGATTTTTCATGTAAAGGTTAAGTAGTCCTTACCTTTTTATTGTTTAACTTTCTTCTGATATTATGCAAAATTGTGTCATCAAAATATATGGTTTTGTCATCATCAAAAAGGGGGAGATTATTAGAACAATATTTGGTTCTACAATTATGTCTCTGAGTTTTGATGATAACAAGCAATATGTTTGAGTGAACAATTTTTGTTACTCTAATGTTTGTTATATTTTTAAGATAAACAAATAGGTTCTGCTTCTGATGAATGTCATGGCCAATACATTAGAAGAGAATAGATTCCTCTTCTAAGCTACAAAGGTTATATAAGCGGTAGCAAGGAAAAGCTTCAGAAGGCTCTAAAGTTAATCTAAGTCGTTTTTCTGAAGAAACCACTCAAAAGATCTAACGACAGAAGTGTGACTTATGTCAAGATGCTGAAGACTCAAGTTTCGGAAGAAAAAGGGTTTTGAAGACCAAGAGCTTAAATACTCAGAAGACGTGACTCAGATATTGAGAAGGCTTGAAGCTTTTCGAACTTTGGTTCGATACAAGGGTTCTGAAGACCAAGTGCTGAAGACTCTGAAGAATGTGATTCTAAAGATTCCAAGACTTGAAGTTCTTCTGAACTTAGGTTATGATATAAGGTTTCAAGACCAAGTACTGAAGACTCTGAAGAATGTGATTGTGAAGATTCCAAGACTTGAAGTTCTTTCTACCTTTGGTTACGATACAAGGTTCCTTAAAACCAAGTGCTGAAGTCTCTGAAGAGGAAGATCTGAAGACTCTAAAGACTTGAAGTTCTGATCAACCAGAAGTTAGATTCTCCACTGCTAAACTCATGATCGCAAAATCCTCTGAAATGCAGAAGGAAAGAAGATAACTTTAACATTGTACAAATAGTACATATTACAAAAAAGTTTTATTCCACTATCTCGATACAAGCGTAAAGTGTGGAATACAAAAAGGACATGAAAATACTATTTTGTAATGGATCTCTTTTTTCAAATGGCCAACAGATATATTTTTAACTGGTTATAAAAAGAGAAGTATCATCGTTTGAGAAATTGTTCCTTTATGCCACAATGAAACAATAATGAAAGTTATTGTTGAAAAATAAAAATTACAAGATTATCAATCAGGTATTAATAGCAAGAGAAACATGAAGAAAATGTTATCTTGAATCATGTTATTTGATAACTCAAACAAGAAATCATTGATTCTTCATGCTTTAATCTACATGATGCGAGGAAGTCGTTTGAATATAGAAGAAATGAAGAATATCATGGAGCGTCAATTTGTAAATCCACACAAATGATGTGTTACTTCATGATATTTGAACAAGAGGTTGTTGTCCAGAATGTTCCAAGATGAATCAAGATAAATAAGCTCTTGTCCATGTCATATCAAGATCAACAAGATGTAAGAAGCTTATGGAGAAGAAGACTTCAATCATTCAAGTGCTCTGGGTTGTTGTTCGTAAAGAAGCAACTTGAAGAATGGAAGACCACACATCTGAAGATAAAATGCAATGTAATAATTCTTAGTGTTTGTTAGGATCTTCTGATGTACTCAACAGAGTTTACAAGTGCTTGTGTAGAAGCATTTTATTGTAAGCAAAAATTGTAAAAACAAACATTTGTTTGTTCCTTATAGAAGGACCGATTAGGTCGAGCTCTAGGAAGGCTTTGAACATTTCTTCTAAAGGACCAGGTACAGATCTTTAGAAGGTATTGTGTTTCTCAGAGGACCAGTTAGGTCAGAAGCTCTGAGAACACTAAGAAGGATTCTTAGTAGATGTTAGTCATTTGCAGGTAGCTTGTGCATTGAATGTTATATTCAGAATGAATCCCTGAATGGTTCATCGGATGTTAGTCACTTAGCGGTAGCTTGTGCATTGAACTTTATATCTAAAATGGATCCTTGAGCAGTTCATCGAGATGTTAGTCACTTTGGAGGTTTCCGTGCAAATGTAATCGGTTTGATTATATTGGATTAAGACCTTGAGTTCAAAGGCGAAATCACCTCGGAAGGGTGGTGGAGTAACTTGAGTTTATTAAGTGAACTAGGATAAAATCTTGTGTTCTTTACTATTTGCTTATGCCTCTTTGTTTATTTACCGACATTTGTTAGAAGCAATAGTTAGATCTGATCATAAGAAGCAATCCTTAAAGAGAAAATGTTTAGAAGCAAGTATCAGCGTGACTATCTAATAAATGAAAAGTTTATCAAGAAGTGTAAACCCAATTCAAATCCCATTTTCTTGTATTTACTTCACACCTTGAGTTGTCTATCTCCACTTGTTCGGCCTCCATCGACCTCTAGTGCTAACTCCTAAGCGACCCTTGTCTTCACGCAACCACGGACCTTGAAACGCAACACACATAACATCACTCAAATTTTCTATTTTGTTCTTCAACTTATGCGTTTGAGCAAACTTGATCCCCACTGCTATGAACTCTATAAAAGCACCTCCACTCCCTCATTTTATCTCTGCTAGAAACCCTAAGCAACTTAGAGACCTCACCTTTCCCTCAAACTCTCTCAAACTTCTCACAAGTTGCAGAAATCAGATTCAAGTTCCTTGTAAAGCTCAATTGAAGTCCTAGCCATATTCCTCAGTATTCAAGTTCAATTGGGTTTCTAGAGCTTTCAAGAGATTAAGAAGCGATGAGAGCTTCCCACTCATTAACTCTTCAAACTCCATAGATCAATCTTGTTAAGCTTGGATATGCATTTTCATTTGTTTCTAAAAGTCAATTTATGTTCATAATACTGTTAGTTGGCCGCATAATAGATGTAAGTATATGGGTTGCAAATATGAGCTTGTGTGCTTGTTTGAATTTTTTGTGAAAAGTGATAAAATCATGACTTTAAGCTCGTTTTCTTGATGATGCAAAGCTTGTTTAAGGATTTTTGGGTCTATGATGTGGTACTCTATGAGATCTGCAAGTTTGTCTTTTACATTTTTATTTTCAATAAGTTTCGAAGGAGATATGAAGCTCTAAACATGGCTTAAGAAATGTGTGATAAGGTTGTTTAGGTTTTCGTTGACAGGGATGACCACGTGTCCGTTTTGTATTTAACATGTCTAAGGCTTTTTACAGCGCATTTAGAATATAGGTGTAGTAGATCTATGCATTATTTTTTTTTACTTTATTTCAATTAATTTCTTCAATTTTATTTTACAACATTTATTAATTAAAAAATTACAAAAACATTTCACAGCATATTTTAGCAAGTCTATTTTATCACCATATTTTTATTTTTAGAAATTTTTGTTACTAAATTAAATTAATTGGTTAAAGATATAATTTCTTTTATAGATTTTTGTTCAAATAATATTTTTATTTTATTTTAATTCTTCCCATCACTTTAAAACTTAATAAAAATATGATTAGGGTTCCCTACTATTATTTTAAATTTTAGGGATTTTAAAACTAATTTTTTTTAATTATTTTAGCTTTAATTTTTAAATTAATCAAGTAAATATGTATTTTTTGGGTTTTTTCTTGCTTTTGTCCAAAGAAACAATTAATTCATTAGCTACCCTCACTTCTAAAAATCAAGAAAAATATGTTTAAGGTTCCTGCGTAAGTTGAGATACTTTAAATCATTTATTCTAAATTTTAAAATTTGGTTTCATATTTATTTTTAAATTATTTTGTGAAACATACCTAGTTTAACACTTTGCTAACTAGTTTTGATGTTTGAATTTTAAAACATATATCCTCATCATTCAAGAAATTTTGGCTTTGTTTCTGATTTTTATATGTCCTTGGGATATTAGGATTAATTTGGTTTAATTTTACAAGTTAATTTTCTATTTTGACCTAATTTTTATTGTTTGTATCCTTTGAGACTTGTTTGAACTTTGTGCTTCTCATTTATTATTTTTATGAACGTTTTTAAGCTGATTTTTGTACTCATGATAGCCCTGGAGATCTCTTAATATCTCATGATCTTGGAATAATTTTGTCTGATCCATTATAACCCTTAATGATCATTGTGTTTGAGTTTTTAAATTGAGCAAGTTAAAACCGTAATTTGGGGAGTTATTGATAAAACCTTTGAGCTAATCTACTTCATGATTATGACTCATAATGATCTTGGGATATGATAACTCAAGGGTAAACTTGTCAAAGGTTTGAGAGACATTTGATCTTCTTTGATCATTTCCTTAGTTCATCATGGAATTCATCTTGTGATTATGTTTCTTTGTTTTGGATGTGAGATATATTGAATGAACTTGTGCAATACATAAGGGATTGAGCCTCGTTGTATATACTTTATTCTCCCTATTTGTTTATGGACTTAAGTTCAAATATATTGGACCATTTAAGCTTCCTAACTTATGATTGTTTGTATTCTTGAATTCACTAGACAGGATCGAGGTTAGGAGTTATTTTGAAACATTCCTTTCAAATACCTTTGATGCATAATAGGTGATACTTTGTGTGTTTACTTCTGATTTTGAAGTCTTTATATCTTCATTGCTTTGATCCTTGATTCTTTTATTGATAATTCATTATCAACTCATCATGATGACATAATAGGAGTCATATACTAGTCTTGACCTAGTTTGTGTTTGAATGCTTAAGGACTTTGGGTCCAACATTTCGTTGAGATTATGTTTCTCACTTCTCTTATCATATAAAATTCTCTATGGTCCTATGATACACTTGGTTAACACTCATTTTCTAATCATGATAGTGACACTTTAAGAGCTACATTTAAGTCTTTATTTATATTTTGAACTTTGTATGATCATTGGTATTCATATGCTTTTGTGCTATGTCCTTTTAAGTGTACCTTGATGTTGGTATCAACCTATCACATTTGAGAACACTAGCTTTAATTTTTATAAGTCAATGCATTTGTATGTTACCTTATTAACATATCTTGAATCTTTTAACGTTCATGGTTTATATACTTCATGAGGGTTCTTTCATTGTGATGATATACAAAGTATCATCTTATCATAACATGATAAAAGCACGACTAAAAATATTTTCCTTTGTAAATATTTTGCATTCATGGATTTCCCTTCATAGCATTAAGCTTTAGACATAGATAGACACACCCTTATATTAGAACAAACAGAAGTGGATCCCGTAGAGTACTACAGACGTGTGGGGTGCTAATATCTTCCCTATCGTGTCGACTCCCTTACCCGATCTCGATTAGTGAGGCGTGATTTCTCCTTTTAGGTTTAGTTGGTGTTTACCTTCCCTCCTAGGATAAAGCGTTCGATGGTGACTTCATTGATAATCCAATGATTTCTCAATCGTTTCATAATAATAGAAAATTTTACCTCGTATCCTACAATCATACCCATATTCCTACACAAAAATTTCTTGGACGAAATACCCTTCTATAAATAGTTCATATTTTTTAAAAGTGTTAGGTTGGATATCTTTCAACAACAAAACATACCAAAACACTTTTAAAAGTGTTACGGATGAGTACATTATATAAAACCAAACATCTATATTGAAGTGTTCTAGATAGAAGTTTTTTACAAAATTAATTTTGACAACCGGTTAAAATCGTGGCTAAAAATAAATAAACACTTTTAAACCGTTCGAGAAAATTCATTAAGCAATTTTATTTACGGAACACTTTAAAATATACTCTATTGTCTTAATAGTACACACCACCGGAACACTTTCAATACATATCAGAAGATTTTCTTTAAGTGTTCCGGAACGCAGACGTAGGGGTGCAACATTCATATATTTTTTGTGAATAGTAAAAAGAAAGAAACTGTAAATTGGTTTAAAATATTGAATAAAAGCTTTTAGACCTACGAATTGACCTATTTAAATAAATAGGAATAACTTTATTGTTATTATATGGTATTTTGTACAGATTAAAATAAGAACCTAAAGCTTAGTTATCTCAAAAGACTTATGAAAATAAGTTGAAAAAACTTATGAATAATGTCATTATTTGTTATCATAAACCTTAAAAATAAATTGGAAACAAATTTTAGTTATCACAATACTTTTTTAATAGGTAAACTCGATGGAATAAATGAAAACAAATATTTAGTCCCATTGATTTTTTAATTTGTTAACCTATTTAATATTAGTTGAATTCCTAATTTACAAATGTTCAAATGAAATATGTTTTTAAGTAGGCTTCTAAGCTAATCAGGTATTCAAAAAAGTTAGACTCATACTTAAAAATATGCCAATAATAAACTACATGTCAGACTCCAGCTTACCAAATTCTAACACGGATCAGTATATTTCCACTCCTAACGACTGATACAACCTATCAAGTTTGGCACGCTCAGAAACATTTTTCTATGGAACCACAAGGTTGAGAGACCGGAAAGTTCAGAGCATACATATTAGTGTTAAAAATAGAGTTTTTTTTTTTGTCTTTTGCCATCCAAAAAATTAACCGAAAAAAAGATAGAGATAGAGATAGAGATAGAGCTTCTGCTTTGAAAGACAAAGATCTAGAAAACCTTACAGTATTATGGTAAAATGCTCCATTTGGAAGTGCAGAGTTCAAGCGAGGTTTGAGGAAAATTCATATTATAGGCGTGAGTTGTAATGGGGTTATTTCTAGGGCCTTTGAGGTATTTTAGTTTGTACTACATTGATTGCTTTGAAGTAATAATATATGCATATTTATTTAAATAAATAAAATTGTTACTAATTATCTACCATATAAGAACAAAAAGCTGATGGAAAGCAGTTTATGCCCCTAATTTTTCCTTAACAAACTACCCATTAGTGGGCAAGTTGGGTAATAAGCCACACTTATGGTAATTATCTAACCGAAAATAACACGTGGAATTGGTAAGGTGTATTGACAATTTGTAAGTTGTTCTACTACTCTCAACTTCTAATCCTCCTACGACACCTATTTTCCAATGTGAATACACTATTGTCACTTCATACACCACTTTTCACCCTCTTTCTCTCTCCCACAAAATACTTTGGTTTCTCTCTAGTCATATTTTGTTCTCTAGTTCTCTCTTTTTCTCAGTGACCTAAGTCTCTCTTTTCTCTTCTCCATCTTCCTCAATTTTCTTCTTCTCTTCTATCTATGTTCCTTCTTCTCCTTATTCCGTTTTGTCTTCCTTCTCTTTCTATTTCTTCCTTAACAAGCTAAACAAAAACATAGGTATATGATTGTAAAATACATAGGTAGCTGAAAGCATTGCGAGATCTACGAAATAATCTGGAAAGTTATGGTTTCGATGAAAGTTGGGGTTTTGAATATGGATCTGCTTATTCTCTTTATGGATTTGTTTTGTTAAATTGTTAGGTTAATTTTATGATCTTCTTTATTCTATTATTTCTAGTATCATCTTTCGCATATATCAAGAGGTGGCTCCGGTGTTGAAAGGCGAAAGTCTTGTATGAATAAGGGGCGGATTAGAAAGCGGAGGGAGTGAGCGGGTTCCGATTGTTCTTAGTGGAGTTTGTGTTTATTGCGAATGTCCGAGGAAGTTCAAGCGATAGGAAGCAATAACTTCTTCTTAATTTTTTATTTTTATTGTCTTTCTATTGTTGATTGTGAATTTCAATTTTGGGTTGTCTTTGATTTTAAATTGATGATGTTGTTGGTGATATTGTGAAGAATTTGCAATGGTGAGTTATGAGATTTTGTGATAATATCTGCATTGAATCAGGTTTTCGAACTATTTTCATGATTTGAAATTGAAACTCATATTTTCACATCCATCTTCTTTTGTATTCAAATTTTAGGCAGATCCATCAATAACGATTCTGCATTGATTGGCGTTATGTGTGACACCCCAAATAATTCGACTATTAAATAATTATGATTTTTTAATTATTAATTTAATTGAGAATATAATTTATTAATATATTAGATTTATTGGGATTAATTATGGAATAAGGGATGGAATTATTGGAGGTGTGATGAGTAAAGTGAGGTGTGAGGAGTAAACTCTACTCACATTATTTAATTTATTTTATTTATGTTAGAGGAATAAAAGGAATAAAAAGAAGGAAAAGAGGAAAAAGGAGTTATGTTTGGAGAAAACACATCGTGCAATTGAGAAGAGAGGAGAAGGAAGGAGGAAAGTTGTTTCGTGTGAGGTTGAAGAACCCACAAGGTAAGGGTGATTTTCATTAGTTAATTCATATTATCGGTTTAGATATTCAATAGTATGGATCATAGTATGTTGGGAATCGGTTTAGAGCTCTGGGTTCCGTAGAATTATCCCTATTGGATTATAGATTGAAAATAATTGATGTCGGATGATGAATAGGAATGATGAAATGTTGTGGTTTGATGTTATAATGGTGTAAAGCAGACGCATTTTGATGTTTCCCATGTTGCAATTAATATGGGTATATTTGGTTTTGGTTGAGAATGAATAAATGTTGTCAAAGTCAGAATTTGACTTTTAGAGACGTGGAACCGGTTCGGTGGGTAGGAACCGGGTTCCACGATGAAAAATTATAAAAGCAGGCAAAAATACACTCGAGGCAGGTTTCACATATGTAGGAACCGGGTTCCCCTACATTTTCGAAACGTGAATTTATGAACTCGGGAACGGGTTGTACATAGGCGGAATCGGGTTCTCTGCAACTTTTGAAAATCTCAAACTTTGAAAATTCATAACTTCAAATAGTAAGTCTATTTTGAGCGCCATTTTGGAGCGTTATTTCTTAAATTTAATGCTCTATTTTATAAAATGAAAAGATTTTCTAAAACATGAAATTATTTTGAAAATGAGTCAATTCGATTAGGTGATTATTAAGTATGACTGTGTATGTGTATATTGATAAGCTATGATGAATGGATGTATTCATATTGTGAGGAGGAAAAGCATTTTGACATTATTAATGATGGTGTGCATGATCGTTGAGATATCATGTTTTGGTTTGATTCGGTTTTATGATAATTGGTGTATTCATGATTGTATTGATATCATGTTTTGTTGGTGTTGTATATGCACGATAGTTGTTGATCTTAGTTGTTTGTTGTTGTGGTATATCTGGTGATAGTCTTAATTTGATTGTTATTATTTGAATAATGACCCTCGGTGTAGCATGACTACTATTTTATTGGAAGTTTAATTATTTCATAATTGTGACATCCTTTGTTCCGTGTTCACTCGATGGAATATGTCTTTAATCATTGATATAATTAATATTATTCGGGTATTTAGAAGGGTGTTACAATAGTGGTATCAGGAGCATAGTCGGTCGTTGTGACCCGTGTCTTAATGTCATTATCGCTTTGTACACGACAAGTGTGTACAACATGCGCAAATCGTTACTTTGATTGATTATTACGGGAGTAGTGTGAACTAAGTGGGAGAGAAGAGATGCCTTAGGATATGTTTCGATCATAAGTCATTGGTACGAGTCTGCTTGAGGAGATAGTGCAAGAGTGGTTAGAGTTGTTGGAATCATTTGGACCGTGAGTCATAGATGGAAGTGCAAAAGGTGAGTACGATTCTAAGAACAAAAAGTGTTGGTAATGATGGTTTATACTCGGTGATGATCATCGGATGTCTATTGACAAATTGAGGACTTGATCACCCTAATCTCTTGTTGATAGTAAGACGGAATCATATTGGATGGTATACAATTGTCTTACTATCTATATGGGGCATAAAGTGACGAGTATGAATGGAGTTTGGTAGAAACTTGTGAACCATATGAGTTGGCGAAGGCTCTAATAAGGATAATGAATTGAGATGGATGGTTAGAGTTGCGTAGATATTAATGATGGTGCTGTGGTGTTTAGGTTGTATTCTTCGACGGAAGTGAACGGAAATCAAAGGGTGATGAATTACCGGTAGTGAAGAATTGTTTTGAGATTGTTCCGAGTAAGTTGGATTGCCAGTGGTGGATGGATTTCCAGAAGTATTTCCGGAAGATGTTAGTGAGCTACCACCTGAGAGGGAAGTGGAGTTTTACTATAGATTTGATTCCACGGAACTAGTCCGGTGTCGATGGCGCCTTATCGCATGTGGCATCTGAGTTGTCCCGAGTTGAAGAAGCAGTTGGAAGAGTTACCGAGAGAAGAAGTTTATTCGGCCTAGTGTTTCCCTTGGTCTGGCCGGTATTGTTGATTAAGAAGAAGGAAGGCGATGAGACTATGTGTTGACTACATGCAATTGAATAAATTTACAATCAAGAATCGGTATCCTTTGCGAGTTGATGATTTGATGGATCAACTAGTTGGAGCTTGTGTATTTAGTAAGATTGATCCGAGATCTAGATATCATCAGTTCGTGTAAAGTCGGAGGATATTGAGCGCTTTTAGAACGAGGGTATGGGCATTATGATATTTACATTATGCCGTTTAGAGTTACTAATGCACCAGTGTTTTTATGGAGTATATGAGCGGATATTTCATCCATGTTGACAAGTTCGTGAGTGGTGTTCATTGACGACATTTGATCATTCAAAGAATGATGAAGCGCAAAAGCATCTTAGGATTGTATTGGAATTATTGAAGAAAGAAGCTTTATGCTAAGTTGTCAAAATGTGAGTTTTGTTAAGCGAAGTGAAGTTTCCTTGGTCGCGTAATTTCCAAGAATGGTATTCTGTTGATCCTACAAAGTAGAAATGTCGATCAGGCAGAAGGATGCTTCGAGATCCGTAGTTTTCGGTCTTGCAGTTATTCTGAAGTTTATAGAAGGATTTTCCAAACTAGCGTTACCGTTGACTAAGTTGACCGGGAAGGTCGGATGTTTGTTTGGGATGTGAATGTGAGAAAGGATTTCAAGAGTGAAGAGAGGTTGACTAGTGCTCCGATCTGATTTTGCAAATCCGTGAAGTCCTTTGTTGTGTATTGTGATGCGTCATTGATGGCATTAGGTGGTGTGTTCAAATAAGTGGGTTGTGGCTTATGCTTCACGATAATTGAAGATTCATGAAGAAGGGCGAACCCATGATTTAGAGTTGGCAGTTGTTGTGTTTGTTTTGAAGTTATGGAGGCATTATTTATATGGTTCTCGGTTTGAGGTGTTCAGTGATCATAAGAGTCTGAAGTATCTCTTTGATCAGAAAGAGTTGAATACGAGGCAGAGGAGATGGTTGGAATTTTTAAAGAATTACGACTTCGGTTTGAATTACCATCTTGGTAAGGCAAACATTTTTGCAGATGCTTGGAGTTGAAAGTCCTTGCATATGTCGATGTTAGTGGTTCGTGAGTTAGATTTGGTTGAACAATTCAGAGATTCAAGCTTGGTATGTGAAACTACTACGAATAGTGTGAAATTGGGAATGCTGAAGCTGACCAGTGGTATTTTGGAAGAGATTAGAAATGGACAGAAGTCCGATGTTGGTTTAGTTGACAAGTTGACATTGATCAACCAAGGTCAAGGAGGTGAGTTCCGGATTGATGAGAATGGTGTTATGAGGTTTGGTGACATAGTGTGTGTTCCGGATGTTGCCGAGATTATGAAGAGTATTTTGGAAGAAGGAGATCGTAACGGGTTGAGTATTCATCCCGGTGCTACTAAAATGTACCATGATTTGCAAAAGTTGTTTTGGTGACCGGGAATGAAAAAGGAAATTGCTGAGTTTGTGTATGCTTGTTTGGTTTGTCAGAAGGCGAAAATCGAGCATCAGAAACCGTCAGGATTGATGGAACCGTTGTTTGTTCCCGAGTGGAAGTGGGATGGAATCTCTATAGATTTTGTGTCTGGTTTGCCAAGGACGGCGAATAATTGTGATTCTATCTGGGTTATTGTTGATCGGTTGACGAAATCTGCTCACTTCATTCCGATAAGAATGGATTATCCGATGGAGAGGTTGGCAGAATTGTATGTCGAAAAGATTGTGAGTTTGCACGGTATTCCTTCTAGTATTGTGTCGGATCAAGATCCGAGGTTTACATCCAAGTTCTGGACGGGATTGCAAGAAGCCTTGGGTACTAAGTTGCGTTTGAGTTCCGCTTATCATCCACAGACAGATGGTCAGACGGAGAGAACGATTTAGTCATTAGAGGATTTGTTGAGGGCTTGTGTGTTGGAGAAGGGTGGAGCTTGGGATAGTTATCTACCGTTGATTGAGTTTACCTACAACAATAGTTTTCATTCGATCATTGGTATGGCTCCGTTTGAGGCATTGTATGGTAGGAGGTGTCGGACACCATTGTGTTGGTATGAAACTGGAGAGAGTGTTGTGATTGGACCGGAAATTGTCCAACAGACTTCGGAAAAGATTAAGATGATTTAGGAGAAGATGAGGACTTCTCTCAGAGTCGTCAGAAAAGTTATCACGATAAGAGGGGGAAAGACCTTGAGTTTAGTGAAGGAGAACATGTTTTTATGCGAGTTACTCCGATGACTAGTATTGGTCGAGCTTTGAGGTCCAAGAAGTTGACTCCACGTTTTATTGGTCCGTTTCAGATTACCAAGAGAATTGGGAAGGTTGCATATCAGATTGCCTTGCCGCCATCACTTGCAAATTTGCATGATGTTTTTCATGTATCTCAGCTAAGGAAGTACATTGCTGATCCGTGTCATGAGATTCGGGTAGATGACATACAGGTACGAGAGAATTTGACTTTGGAAGCGGTACCTGCGAGAATTGAGGATCAGAAGTTGAAACAGTTGTGAGGCAAAGAGATCGCGTTGGTAAGAGTGGCTTGGGGAGGACCAGCAGATGGGAATGTCACTTGGGAGCTGGAGAGTCAGATAAAGGACTCGTATCCCGAACTTTTCGTCTAAGGTGTGTTTTCGAGGACGAAAACTCTTTTAGTTGGGGAGAGTTGTGACACCCCAAATAATTCGATTATTAAATAATTATGATTTTTAATTATTAATTTAATTGAGAATATAATTTATTAATATATTGGATTTATTGGGATTAATTATGGAATAAGGGAATGAAATTATTGGAGGTGTGATGAGTAAAGTGAGGGTGTGAGGAGTAAAAGACTCTACTCACATTATTTAATTTATTTTATTTATGTTAGAGGAATAAAAGGAATAAAAGAAGGAAAAGAGGAAAAAGGAGTTATTTTTGGAGAAAACACACATACGTGCAATTGAGAAGAGGAAAAGGAAGGAGGAAAGTTGTTTCGTGTCGGAAGTCGAAGAACCCACAAGGTAAGGGGTGATTTTGATTAGTTAATTCATATTATCGGTTTAGATATTCAATAGTATGGATCATAGTATGTTTGGGAATCCCGGTTTAGAGTTCTAGGGTTCCGTAAAATTATCCCTATTGTGTCGGATTATAGATTGAAAATAATTAGAGTGTCAGATGATGAATAGGAATGATCAAATGTTGTGGTTTGATGTTATAATGGTGTAAAACGGACGCATTTTTTTGTTTTCCATGTTGCAATTCGTATGGGTATGTTTGGTTTTGGTTGAGAATGAATAAATGCTGTCAAAAGTGCAGAATTTGACTTTTTAGGACGTAGGAACCGGGTTCCACAGTGAAAAATTATAAAAACAGGCAAAAATACACTCAGAAACCGGTTCCTGTATATGTAGGAACTGGGTTCCCATACATTTTTCCAGAAACGTGAATTTTTGAACTCAGGAACCGGGTTTTGCTGCAACTTTTTGAAAAATCTCAAACTTTGAAAATTCATAACTTTCAAACCTTAAGTCCGTTTAGTACCTGTTTTGGACGTTATTTCTAAATTTAATGCTCTATTTTATAAAATGAAAAGATTTTCTAAAACTTGAAATTATTTGAAAATGAGTCAATTCAATTAGGTGATTATTGACTATGTGGGTGTATATATATGATGGCCATGATGAATGGATATTCATATTGTGAGGATGAAAAGCATGTTGCGTTGTTAATGATGGTTTTGTGATGAGATATCATGTTTTTAGTTTTGATTGCTTTATGATAATTGGTGTATTCATTTGTATTGATATCATGTGTTTTTATTGGTGTTGTATATGCACGATAGTTGTTGATCTTAGTTGTTGTTGTTGTGGTATATCTGGTGATAGTCTTACCAATTGAAGGGTAAGCGTTTTGGCATGTTTATGCTTTGTGATGAATTATTTCATGATAGGTGATTATATCATGTTGTGGTTGATGATGGCTTATGATGTATGATGTGGTCATAACCTGTATTGAATGTTGCATGCTGGTGTTGTGCATGCATATGCATTCTTGGTGAAGTTAATTCCCATTGTGTGGAATTTGACTTGTATTGCCGCTTAACCGATACCCGTGATGATGGGTGGTTAGAATGGATTCTACTTCGGTGGTGTCCGGGCGAATCGATGGTTCATGTCCGGTTGATGATGGATCAGTGTTGGGTGACTTGGTCACGTGTTGGTACCACATGCATTGTGTCTGCATTTGTGCATGGGATTGTAACATGTTAGGATGTCTTCCAGTGTTACAATTCTTTTGTTGATTATTGATTGTGCATATTGACTTGTAAGATTGTGACTCGTATTTGAATCGAATTTATACTAAAATGGATGAAATAATATGCTTGTGATATATTGTTGATTGAGAAGCTTATAATGTGTTTTAATTATGAGGAGTCTCACCCTTACTTTAACAATTTCAGATTAAAGTTAGCAGCTCAGGAGTTGGTGAGGATGGCTCTAGAGCTTGTCATTTAAGTCCGCGTGTCAGTGTCATGCTCTGATTAGGTTGTAACACTGGAGAATGTTTAGTTGAGGAATTAGTTATTATTCAATTGTTTCTCTGAATTTCATTTGAGAATAATTATATTTTGGTTTATTCCGTTTTGGTTATGATATTTTTCCGCTGTGTAAGACATGGTCTTAATTTGATTCAGTGTAGCATGACTACGGTTTTATTGGAAGTTTTAATTATTTCATAATTGTGTCATCCCTTGTTCCGTGTTCACTCTGATGAAATATGTCTTTAATCATTGATATAATTAATATTATTCGGGATATTTTAGAAGGGGTGTTATATTGTGACAAGCTTTGATTAATTCTGTGATGTCAAGCTCATGGAGGAAATTAATATATTTTGAATGCTACCACTCTTTCGAGCCTTGCTTGACAAGTATGGATAATTACATGTAATCTCTATGTTGTTTCTCTTCACCGTTTGATTCAGAACCTATAAATCTCTAACCTAAATTGGCGAAACTACATTTCATATTTGGTTTCTTTGTTTTGAATGATGACAAAAATATTCTTCAAACTGCGGTACTAAGCGAATTCGAAGCGAGAAGGCAAAAATATTCTTCCAAACTGCGTATTTCCCGGTATATGAATGAGCTGCCTTTGGTTGTTAGAAGATTGGTTCGCTACCACTTGAAGATACATACTCTTTCTCTCCTCACTGTTCTACTAGCATTTAAGTCTTATTTGTGCTACATTTCAATATTCTTGACTTGCCTTATCCGTGTTGATATTGTGAATCAAAAGAAACTTTTCTAACAATATTGCAGGGAAGGTAAGTCTTAGTGCTATAGTGGGTGTAGCTCTAATTATAAATAATTTATTATGTTGCGGTGATTTGGAGGATTGGTCCAACTGACCGTAATTATTGTGTTTCCGCCGGTGAGTCTAAATCTACGTGCTATATATAAAATTGGTATCAAGCGATACTTCTTACTCCTTATCGCATCAATGGCATAAATTAGACTTGAATATTGGCCTTGTCTTTTCATTGGTCATACCTTTATTTCCATTTCTCATGCAGGCCAAGCGAGTAGAAAGATTGTATGGTTGGAAGCACATAAGAGTGAGTGCGAAAATGAAATATAACTCGAAGAAACGAAACCACGATCCTATTACTGACCATTGTTTTATCGGGTCTTATAACGACAAGCTGGTCACGGAGATTGAGATCCTCGCCTTTGTGTTATTCCAATTCTCCCCATTTCTGTGCCTCTTTGTTTGAATAAACCATGAGTTCATTTGTTCTTCAACTGTTGGAAATGATCATTTAAGTAAGTTTCTAGTAGCAATCTATTTCATTCACTTGAATTGATTGATGATATGACAAAGGGATATGTAACACGGTGGGAGAATTGACTTGTTTGTTTGCTTTATATCCAAAATGTGCGGATAGTAGGGTCGCCACCGACTTTTCTTTTATCCAATAAAGGGAATGTGAAAGAACAGAAAAGACATTCCTTAGATTGAGTAAGGGAGGTAGTTATGAAAGAGAAGGTATTAGAACCCTTTCAATCCGTAGTTATCTACGGGCTCTTAATTGCTTAACTCACTTTTGAAAACTTGCTTTCATGTTTGTGGTTTGAAAATTATTTTTGAAAGTATTTGAAAAATATTTCGCTTTGACTTGTGGTTCTCGTTGGAATGTATCACGAAGTGTTTGGAAATATTTTTTTGGAAAATGTTTAACTTTGTAATAATTCTCGATGGAATGTATACAAAGTGTTTGAAAAGTATTTTGAAAATAAGTGTGAGGTGTGAAAGTGATTTGTTTGATTGGAGCAAGCAATAGAGTCTTATTACCTACTCGAATGGTTGTTTCTTGTTATTTTCCTTCTCCTTTAGGATAATGCTATCCATACCATTAGTTGGTAGGTAACCCTATCCGTTGGATGTGAATGGACAATCGTAGGGTCATCATATGGTCATTGAAGGAAACATTGTAAGGATACCTTAGCAATTTCATAAGGGACGATCATCACTTATTCGTAGGCAACAACCGAGGGACGAGATCATATATTCGTGAAACATCGAGGGTATCGAGGGAATATGATCTTTATATAGAAGGGACTATGATGATGTTATTCGTGGCGTCTTTCCTAATGGTACCCCTACATTTGAGGGACATGATCATTGTATTCGAAGGCAACAAGAAAGGATACCCTAAGGGGTGCATGTGTGAAAAGTGTGTTTGATTCAGATATGTTATCTTGAATTAGGGTGATATAATGGTTGATTTATCTTTCCATACAAACCCTAGTTAGCGATTAAGCAATTTTAATATTTGCGAGAAAAATAAAGTGCGGAAGTAGATGTTCTCGCTATTACATGGCTTTAGGGCAATTACATAATATAAGGTGCGAAAATTTAAATCTATGCTATTACAAAAATAACCTTTCAACCTATACATCGATTTCAAGAATTGAAATGCGAAATAAAGTAAATAAATTAGAGAAAAAATGTCTTAACGGTAAGAGAGAGAACATCTAAACCCTAATTGTAAAGGAAAAAATATTTTTTGAAATCAATTTTAGTTAATCAAACCTAATTTCTACGTTAATTATTAATTAATTATGAAAAAATATTTAATCATGAGAAAAATAATTTTTTTTATGTCAAAAATTAATTAAATATTTAAATTTTTTTATGTCAATAATTAATTAAATATTTATTTTTGGTTTTGAAAATGTTTAAATTAATTTTGAAAAAAATTAAGTTAGTTTAGTAAAATAAAAGAAAATAGAAAATATGAAAGAAATAAGTGGTAAAAAAAAAGGAATGGTCCCTGTAAGGCTTGAACTCGTGACCCTTAGGTCATAGGTTCAAAATTTTACCACTCAGCCACACGCCATGTGTTGTCAATAACACAACTCCAATTGTATTTATGTGATGACCTGCAATAATAAAAAAAATTGAGAAAAATTACAAAAGATGGGGATCGAACCCACCCTTAGAGAGAAAGAGACATAGTGCGCGCGTGTTGAACCATTGGGGTGGTAATACATTCGTGTATTAAGTTACATGGATAAATATATATGGGAAAATCAATTCCTGATTTTTGATTTTTAAAACAAATGCTCGTTGGGTCGAGGATGCATAAGCGAACAAATCGTAACATGCCACGCTTGCCTCCCGGGGTTAAACAAAGCCGCAGGATGGAGGGGCCGCAGCCCTAGCTCCGTAGTCTTCTCCGAGCTCCTTCCACAGATCAGCAAAACAATGAAAATAAAAGCAAAGGAGGACCTACCCCCTAATTGAGGGTCTGGGTTTAAAGGTGGCCTAGGTTTGTCTGAAAGTTTTTGTAAATGGAATCTGAAGGCGTGAGGATTGAAACTTCACGTGATGATACCTTGAGACATATGAGGAGGTATGATGATCACTTGAGGCATTAGAACTCATCTTTGACTTGAGAGACTAAAACCCTAGTTTTGTGGGTTGATTGCTTAGGAGAAAGTTCATCGGTCAACCTTTGAGGAATTCTTATGTATGGAGATGTGGATTGACTTAGGAAATAGGAGGGGAATTTTGGGGTATAATAGTTTCCCTTTTCAATCTTATTGTACAGAAGGGTTATATTGGTATGCTTTCCTTCGTGACACTGAAGGTAGAAGATGATTGAACACTTGATACACCTAAAATTTGCATTCATTTGGTGTATGGAATGAGATCGTCAGTTGATGATGTACTATAATAGGCTTATAGATGCCATTCAGTGAAGCTAATGTTGGGGAGTGAGTCGTACGTTAGACTCCATGCTCGTCTTTTAATGAGGTTACTAATATGTACTAATTTTTCACAAATATGCAGCCTGCGGAGAGAGATATTGACATGTAGTCGGAGATGGACTTAAAGATGCCATCTAGAGTAGTTGATGATAAGAGAGAGTCAGAATAAACCTTCATCCCGGTTTTATCTGAGATACGTATTCGTCAAGATGTAGATAGTTTTCCCGTCTTGTTTTGGGTAGTAATATGTATCATGCTGTTTGTTGGTAAGCTCGTCTGGTCGTTCAGATAGTTTTCCCTTCTTGTTTCGGGAATTAATCTTTGACCAAATGCATCGGAATAACTTTCACCTTTTGAGAATTTAAACTAAGAGAATGAGATTAGTTCTATATGCTATGATGCATGTGAGTATATGATAATACTCGTGAATGATATATGCACATGTTATGATTTTCTATGAATAATGTATGAATGTAGATGTTATGGTATTTCAAAATATATCCATCTTGAAGAAGATGGGAATGTTCTGTCGGGGATATTTGATTTCTGCTTGGGGATGTAGTTGTTGGAGACCCTGACTGGGGAACAAGGGAGATGTGAATTCTTCTGATGCACTATCTTACCAAGTTTCGAGTCTGGATATGGATGTTGTTCGGAAATAATCCTTGAGAGATACTCAGCTGGGGATGAACATCTTGTGTACGAATCTTGTTGGGGAATAATGTGATCTTGTATATCCTATTACTGCTCGGAGACTGGCATAATAAGCTGACAGTTGATTGGTTATTGCTCGAGGACCAATGTAACAAAGTTGACATTCACTGCGTGGGGACTTACGTGACAATATAAAAATTACTACTCAGGGAATATGATGATGTTGACAGGATCACTGCTCGGGGATTAACGTGATGAATTGACATGATCACTGCTGGGGGACTAATGTGATGAATTGATAGGATCACTGATCAGGGACTAACGTGATGGCGTTGATATGATCACTGCTCGGGGACTAATGTGATGAATTGATTAGATCACTGCACGGGGACTAACGTGATGATGTTGATAGGATCACTGTTCGGGAACTAATGTGATGAAGTTGATAGGACTGCTGCTCGGGGACTAATCTGATGAGTTTGATATGATCACTTCTCGGGGACTAACGTGATGAGTTGATAGGATCGCGGCTCGGGGACTAACGTGATCACGTTGATAGGATCATTGCTCGGGGACTAACGCGATGAAGTTAATAGGATCACTGCTCGGGAACTAACGTGGTGAATAGAAGTGTTGGACACTGTTGAAAGAAGATGATAGAGCAGTAATCTTGTTGGGAAATCTGTCTCTGTTGATGGAGCAATGGCTCTGTGGGGATTATGGATATTATTCTTGTGGGAATATACCTTTGTGAAAATGACTTTGTGGGGATGTGTTGGTGACTTTAGTTGTCATCTCAACTCTTAGAGCTTGTAGTAATTGTTGTATTTGTTCGCTTTTCGTATATTTGTGAATAGATATTTATTGTCAGATGCATATAATCATTAGACTTATGCAAACAAAACAGATAAAATTAAAAATTTTGAGACTGGAAAAGGGGACAATTTGTGTACAAAGAGACAAATACCCTAGTAAGAGGAAATTGTATGAAACATTTGGAAAATAGTAAAAGTTATGTGGAAACAATCTAAATGAGTTTTAACTATGCTATTGCTCATATATTTTCGACTATCTCATATCCTTGTTGCGGAAAGAAGGTGGTGAACTAACTGCGCCATTTGGTGGTAGTAGTATAGTCTGTAAGTAGATGACCTTGACGAGACATAGTCGTAGCTTTAACCCCTAATTGTTGCCTAGACCGCCCTTTCGGGTTTTAGTCTACGGGATACCTTTTTCCTAAGCCGCCTTTCAAGGTTTCGGCTTGCCGTGTATATATTTTATATATATGTCCTAGCTTTTGCCGAACCCTTTTGAGTTCGCGAGACACTTATTTTTCCTAGGCCGATCGACTGCGGGTGTCATTTATGCATAGTATTTTTGACTATGTACCATTCACGGTCGGGAGTCTTCTCCATCCATAGTGCTTAGTATCATGGTTCCTTGGAAGAGACATCTTAACTACAAATGGCCCTCATAGATGGGAGTCCATTTGTAACACTAAATTCTACCCACAAATTTGTATTAAAATCAGTGCCAAAATTTCAAACATAGAACAGGATGTCACATTTACTTCACAAAACAACACAATATTTAGTTACAATTATACAGATACATAACACTTAGATCATGGATGAACTTATAACAACTTATTTCCATTAGATCAACTAAACAGATAAACAACATGATTAAAATTCCTCAATAGTAACAACTTGTTCTTTTATTCAACGAGAAACAACTTCACATTATTATTATTATTCGCTTAACAAATATTCACAAATTCTTTTAAACTTGATAAAACACTACAACAATTAAAGAAACAACGTTCATCCCCCCGAGTGCTACGTATCAGAGCAAGACCCCTTTGACTTATCTTAAAGTGACGTAAAAACTTCAAGAATTAACTTCAACATCCATCGCTATGCTTGAGTACCTGTCCATTTCCCATGGTAGGGGAAATATCAGCAGAAGGGGTGAGATATTAAACAATATAGTTGAATCAATGATAAATAATATGCTAGAACATAAATCATATAAATCACGGCTTCACATATTCCACACAACAATTATAACAACAATCAACAAAACAATTAGCAATTTACGACAATTATAATAATAGTTATATTTACTATTTTCACAGCTTCCCAACAGCACCTGTCATAACACAATGTTAGCATAAATTCACACGAAGTCATCAACACATATTGCAGCAAATCAGCATCACGACAAAATCCCCAACACTTATCACAACAAAATCACCCACAATGAATTCATTTATAACGCGACTCTAAACAATGCACATGCATGTGGTACGTGGAGAGTAAACTCCCAGCGTAAACAATTGTCGGGTTATCGAGGCACAAGGCATAACCCTTCAACGTGTTGCCATCAAGGCCAAGGCATAAGCCTTCTTCTGAATCTGCCAATATAGGCCTTCAAAAATGCAAATGTAATATGGCTAACAACATACAATAACATCATAAATTCATTTCACGAGGCATATGCCTATAGCACTACTTCACGGCCAGGCCTACGTCATCAACATAATCAACAACAGTTCACAACAACATTTTCATCTTCACATCACAAACATCACAACAAAATCACCAACAACACAAAACACTGGTCATAAGACCCACAAACAACAGTGTCCATACACTAGACGAATCAACTTACCCAACCGTACCTGCAAGTTAGCACATTCGACACAAATTCGATAAAATAACACAACCGCGTCTACCTACTAATTAATCTTAGTTACCCTATAAATTTTTTATTGATTTCCGGATAACTAATTATACTGTTTAATTTCCTACTTCGGCTAATTCGGTACTGATTTTAAGTGCTATTGTTACACCCGAATGATACATTATCATGGTCTAATTATATTACTGATATAATTAATTTCTTTCATCCAAAATTTCCCTGATAAATATTACTCAACTAATAAATGAAATTTGTGATTATTGATGCTGCATTTTTTTCTAATTCCGTATTGTTGCTGACCTATCTGCTAACGGTACCCTATTACCACTATTTCCTTCTACTGATAACACATCACGTGGTTTTCAAAAATAACTATGGTACTAACTATTCTATCCATTTAATTCTAATCAGCTACTAGTGATATATCCACGTCACCTAATAAACTAATAAGTGTACCTATGCTAATAAATAATTAAAAATCAAGTGACCCTAAGTTAACAAAGGAACGTAGTAAAACAAGGGCTGCCCTAAGGCGCCCATCTCCATATTGTACAAGTAGTTGGGCGTCCTCCCCTAAGGGTGTGGCGAGGGTGGCGCCCACCCCCTTGTATGTGGCCTCCGCCTCACATTCATTCTTCTCCAAAATTTTCTACACTTACTACCCTGCGTTTTGTTCCTTCTAATTTTCTTCATGCCCAGTATCAGTATTCCTCTTCTACCTCTTATTCCATTAACCAAAACAACCTAAACTAACACAAATCCAATGCCATACATAAAAGCATAATTTTCAGAATTCAATTAAATAAACAAAACTCAACCTAACAACTTATTATTCTCAACAACAATTTAATCGGTTACAGAACAATAATAATTCGAGGCGAGAATGTATATAATCTTAACCCCACATACGATTCATCATGTATCCCATTATATAGTCAGAACCCCACCCTTACCTGGATTCAATGGCAGTTCAACTCCCCGATCAAATTCCTAATTTCCGGTCGCATTTCAATTCGGCTTTTCGGTCTGCAATCTTCTCCCGGCGGCTCATTCCCAAACTTGTTCCTCTTTTTTTTGCCACGTACAACAACCTTCTTCTTTTTCTAAAACCTAATTTCTTATTTTCTTTATATATAAATTCCAACATAATAATAATAATAATACTATTATTTCTATTGGGTTTAATTTTCACACTTCCGTTCTACTGTGTCTAACACCAAATAGGCCCAAAGTAAACAATTCTATTAATCCACCCTTATTTCTAATATTATTTATAATAATATTCTATAATAAAATTAATTCATCACTAATTAATCCCAACTTCCGATAATTCACTTAATCACCCTAAATCAACTTATAATTTTATTAATGCTCCTTATAATTCTACTGATAAATCCAACTTCGACTAAATTCCAATAAATAAATCCTTAATAATTTTATTTAAATGATTAAATAACTTCTGGGTGTTACAACTCTCCCCCACTTAGTATATTTTCGTCCTCGAAAATCTATCAGACACAACCACCTTAACATCGCATTCGCGTCTAATCCTTCAATCCAACAACAACTCAATCACAGTTTAAATCCAATACTTATACTTCAATCTTCCAATTACCCTTACAACATAATCGTTACTATCTTACCAACCATTCTAGCAATACTTTGAGACAACCACCTTACAACATAGTAACAACTACTCCTCTCTTAATTTCTTGTACAACATGATATTCTCACCCTAGCAACATTCTTGCCAACATCCACCACTTACTTACCATTAAGATAGCAAAACAATTCTATATCATCCACTATGATCCCGTCTACTATCAACAAAAGATTAAGGGTGATCAGTTCCTCAATTTGTCAATAGATAGCCGACAACCATAATAGAGATTAAACCGTCGTTACTAACATTAATAGTATTCTTTTCCAATACACCCTCGGTTCAAAGATCCCAACAACTCCAACAACTTCTACAACCCTTTTAAAATCAATCCTAATAATCCTCTGACATGACTTACTTAAACAACAACCTACTAAATTCTATCTCATAGCAACTATTATTTTCCAAGACATTCTAACTTGTCAAACAACCAAAATCTTAAATCTATATTACCTTCGGATTTGAGAAACAACAAAGCTCCTACAACGTTTGCACTGTATCCATCAGTAGCATACTAATTTGATACTACTAATGTAACACCCCAAATTCTACCCATAAATTTGTATTACAATCAGAGTGCCAAAATTTCAAACATAGAATAGGATGTCACATTTACTTCACAATATTTAGTTACAATTATACAGATACATAACACTTAGATCATAGATGAACTTATAACAACTTATTTCCATTAGATCAACTAAACAGATAAACAACATAAAATTCCTCAACAATAACAATTTGTTCTTTTATTCAACGAGAAACAACTTCACATTATTGTTATTCGCTGAACAAATATTCACAAATTCTTTTTAAACTTTGATAACTTAAACACTACAACAATTAAAGAAACAGCGTTCATCCCCCCGAGTGCTACATATCAGAGCAAGACCCCTTTGACTTATCATAAACTGACGTAAAAACTTCAAGATTAACTAACATCCATCGCTATTAGCGAGTACCCTTTTTCCATGGTAGGGAAATATCGTGAAGGGGTGAGATATTAAACAATATAATTGAATCAATGATAAATAATATGCTAGAACATAAATCATATAAATCACGACTTCACATATTCCACACAAAAATTATAACAACAATCAACAAAACAATTAGCAATTTACGACAATTATAATAATAGTTATATTTACTATTTTCACAGCTTCAATGACACATCACAACACAATGTTAGCATAAATTCACACTAAGTCATCAACACATATTAAAGAAATCAAAATCACGACAAAATCCCCAACACTTATCACAATAACATCACCCACAATGAATTCATTTATAATGCGACTCTAAACAATGCACATCGTGTGGTACCGTGGAGTAAACTCCCAACGTAAACAATTGTCGGTTATCGAGGCACAAGGCATAACCCTTCAGCGTGTTTCCATCAAGGCCAAGGCATAAGCCTTCTTCACAATCACCAATATAGGCCTTCAAAAGTGAAATGTAATATGACTAACAACATACAATAACATCATAAATTCACTTCACGTAGCATCGCCTATATCACTACTTCAGCGGCCATAGCCTACAACGTCATCAACATAATCAACAACAGTTCACAACAACATATTCATCTTCACATCAAAAAAATCACAACAAAATCACCATCAACACAAAACACTGGTCGTAAGACCCACAAACAACAGTGTCCATAAACCGGACGAATCAACTTACCCAGCCGTACCTGCAAATTAGCACATTCGACGCAAATTCAATAAAACAACACAACCGCGTCTACCTACTAATTAATCTTAGTTACCCTATAAATTTTTATTGATTTCCAGAGAACTAATTATACTGTTTAATTTCCTACTTCGGCTAATTCGGTACTGATTTTAAGTGCTATTGCTACACCCGAATGATACATTATCATGGTCTAATTATATTACTGATATAATTAATTTCTTTCGTCCAAAATTTCCTTGATAAATATTACTCTACTAATAAATGAAATTTGTGATTATTGATGCTGCATTTTTTCTAATTTTGTATTGTTAGACTTATCATCTTGGTACCCTATTACCTTTTTCCTTCTCGATAACACATCACGTGGTTTTCAAAAATAACTACGGTACTAACTATTATATCCATTTAATTCTAATCAGCTACTAGTGATATATCCACGTCACCTAATAACCTAATAAGTGTACCTATGCTCATAAATAATTAAATGGAATATCAAATTAAAAGAACAAGTGACCCCTAAGTTACCAAAAGGAAGGCACGTAGTAAAACAAGGGCTTCCCTAAGGCGCCCATCTCCATCCTGTACAAGCAATGGGGAGTCCTCCCTTAAGGGTGTGGAGAGGGTGGCGCCCGCCCCCTTGTATGTGGCCTCCGCCTCACATTCATTCTTCTCCAAAATTTTCAACACTTACTACCCTGCGTTTTGTTCCATCTAATTTTCTTCACACCCAGTATCAATATTCCTCTTTTACCTCTTATTCTATTAACCAAAACAACCTAAATTAACACAAATCCAATGCCATACATACAAGCATATTTTCCAGAGTTCAATTAAATCAGCAAAACTCAATCTAACAACTTATTATTCTCAACAACAATTTAATCGGTTACAGAACAACAACAATTCGAGGCGAGAATGTATATAATCTTAACCCCACATTCGATTCATCATGTATCCCATTATATAGTCAGAACGCCACCCTTACCTGGATTCAATGGCAGTTCAACTCCCTAATCTAATTCCTAATTTCGGTACATTTCAATTCGGCTTTTCGGTTTCAATCTTCTCGGTAGCAAATTCCCAAACTTGTTCCTCTTCTTTTCCCATTAACAACCCTTATTTTTCTAAAACCTAATTTACTATTTTCTTTATATATAAGTTCCAACTTAACTAATAATAATAATAATACTATTATTTCATTGGGTTTAACTTTCACCTCCGTTTCTCTTTGTTTCACCAAATAGGCGGAGTAAATAATTCTAAATCCACACTTATTTATTATATTATTTCAATAATATTCTATAATAAAATTAATTCATCACTAATTAATCCCAACTTCCGATAATTCACTTAATCACCCTAAATCAACTTATAATTTTATTAATGCTCCTTATAATTCTACTGATAAATCCAGCTTCGACTAAATTCCAATAAATAAATACTTTATAATTTTATTTAAATAATTAAATAACTTCCGGGTTTTACACCATTTTCCCCTGGGATCACCTTATGGTAGTATGATGCACTTGACTACTGGATCGCCAACCTGGTGCTTGACTTAATAGAGGCTTTGATCATTCGTTCTGATATATATGTCCATGGCAGTTATTTGCAAGTCGTTTTTCATCGATCAGGTTGATCTGATCAAGTCGAGTTTGGACCCATTCTTCTTTGTTTAACTCTACGTCCTTTAGTACTCTGAGTGAGGGTATCTGAACCTCGATAGGTAGAACTGTTTCCATACTATAACACGGTGGGAGAACTGACTTATTTTTTTTGCATTTTATCGCAAATATGTCGGATATGAGAATCGCCACCGACTTTTCTTTTATTCAAAGGGAAAGTGAAAAGAATAGGAAAGACCTTCGTTAGATTGAGTAAGGGAGGTAGTTATGAAAAGGGAAGGTATTAACACTTTTCCATCCGTAGTTATCTGGGCTCTTAATTGCAGCTCACTTTAATTTGTTTTGTGTGTAAATTTGAAAATTATTTTAAGATATTTCCTTTGACTTTGACTTAATGTAATGATTTCTGTTTTAGTAATTGGAATGTATATGAAGTGTTAAAAGATATTTTAACTTTGTAATGATTCTCGTTGGAATGTATACAAAAGTGTTTGAAAAGTGTGAGGTGTGAAAGTAATTTTATTTGATTGGAGCCAAATAATAGA
>CM038794.1:79000320-79242801 GCA_021764765.1 Vicia sativa | reverse complement strand
GTAACACCCCTTCTATTTACCCGCTTTTATAATAATAATCGTAGTATTTAATCATAACCAAGAAGGCCACAATTTTAAAACATAAAGATTTCAAAACATGTGTCATGCTTTCACCAAGAAGACTTATCAAATAATTAATGCAACATTATGTTTAATAAATGAAATGTAACATAACCAAAACTTCGAATACAACATTCAAAGATTCCGAATAAACGAACCCGAATCAAACATTAAAGAATTCGTGGTAATAAGTCAACATAATTCAAAGTTATTCAAAATATCCATTAAAGGATTCAAACAACTGCTCCTGTTGTTACATCTACCGTAGCACGACACATCGACACGCGGACTAACCGAACGACTCAATACTAGAGCTATCCTCACCAACTCCAAGCTAATCACTCGGATCCGAAATGTTGAGTAAGGGTGAGATCTCAATTCAATATAACATGCATTATACGCTTTTAGAATACAATAGAAATAGAGATACATTAATCCATTTAATCAAGCACAAGTCATAATCAATTCACAACACAGCTCACACAATGAACATGTACATAATTCAAACAATGGAAATTGCAACACCGAATCCATCCTAGCATGTTACAATCCCATATGCAATGCACTCTACATGTGGTACCAAACGTGAACCGAGTTCACACACCGCCTCCGCTTACATGTGGATAGATGTTGTAAATTCATGATTCGCCCATAGCTATTGGGTCAAGAATCCACTCACTACCTCAACCTCCGGTAAGTATATGGCTCAACCCGCTCGCTTCCGCACAATGGGAATGAACCAAATCAATAAATGTATATGCATGCATCATAGCATGCCATCATCATTTCACATATCATGATATTAATACAAATCACATCATGTCAATTCACCGTTGTATCTCATTCAATCAAAATGAATAGCAATTATATAACACTGTCAAAGATCAATACCTCATAGGTAACTCATACCATTCATAATAGTTCTCATTATCCTAATTACTCATTCTTCAAAAGTCGAGCGACCATTTTAAAATAATTTAGCAAAATAATATTTTTCTTTTCAAAAGGTAGTATTCGAATTTAGAAAATAACTCCAAAACGGCACTCGAATCGAGTTACTTTAGAAAATATGAATTTTCAAAGTTTTGGAAAAATTGAATGAATATGGAACCCGTTCTACCAGACGGAACCGTTCCCGAAAGTTAAAAATAACACGCCCTGATTTTGAATGGGAACTGTTCATTATATACAGAACTGTTCCGAGTCTATTTTTCCCGCTTTATTTCATCGAACTCGGTTCTCCTCACAGGAACCGGTTCCCACTCTGTGATGCAATTTTACTACTTTTTGACAGATTTTCCATTCTTACTCATTCCCAAACTTACTAATACGATTTGGCACATTAGGAACATCATTTTATCGTCATTTCACACCATTTTAACATCAATCAACATGATTTATTCACTCATCAATTACCCGACATACTTATGATTTCTAATCCCAACACGACACAAATAGGTTTGTTTCTATAACTCATAATCATCATAATTCAAATTCTCTAACATACCCAATTATCCCTATGATTCCCAAAACCCATAAATATTAACTCGAACGAAATCACCCCTCCTCGCGATGATTCTTCGATTCTCTTGGTGTCGCTTTTCCTCTCTTTTCCTCTTCTCCAATTCCACGAAAACAGCTTCTCCAAAACCTATTCTTTCTTTCTTTTCCTTTTATATTCCTTTAATGTTCCTTTAATTATTCTAAATAAAATAATTAAAACTTAATAATTAGTAGAGTGATTTACTCTCTTACACCCACCGCTTACTCTCGCACACCTCAACACATTTCCTCATTTAATGACCCAATTAATCCAAATAAAATAATACTTAGACTTCATTTAATTAAATAATTAAATCCTCACTTAATAAATATTTAAATTAAATCGGTGTCACAACTCTCCCCACTAAAGAGTTTTCGCCCCAAAACATACCTTAGACGATACAGCTCGATACGAGTCCTTCATCTGACTCTCCAGCCCAAGTTATTTCCTTCAACGTCCTCCCAAGCTACTCTACTGCAGGCTATCTCTTTACCGCAATCGCTTTCTTCCGATCCTCAATTTGCAGCATCGCTCAACAACAAGTTATCCCGACCAACATCATCTACTTGAATCTCGAGATGGATCCACAATGTACCTCCTCAACTGAGATACATGGAAAACATCATGCAAATTAGCAAGTGACGGCGTAAAGCAATCGATAAGCAACTTTCCCAACTCTTTTGGTAATGAAACGGACCAAAGCTGGAGTCAACTTTTGACTTCAAGGTCGACCAATACCCGCCATCGGAGTAACTCTCAAACACATGGTCTCCTTCATTAAACTCAAGATCTTTCCTCCTCTTATCATGATAACTTTTCTCGACTACCCGAAATTCTCATCTTCTCCTGAATCATCTTAATCCTTCAAGTTTGTTGAACAATCTCGGTCCAATCACAAGACTTTCTCCCATTCATACCAACACAACGGTGTCCGACATCTCCTACCACAATGCCTCAAACGGAGCCATACCGATGCTCGAATGAAAACTATTGTAGGTAAACTCTATCAACGCAAATAGCTATCCCAAGCTCCACCTTTCTAACACACAAGCTCAACAAATCTTCTAACGACCGAATCGCCCTCTCCGTTCGACCATCTGTCTGCGGATGATACGTAACTCAATCGCAACTTAGTACCTAGAGCCTCACGCAATCCTGTCCGTAACTTAGAAGTAAACCTCGGATCTCTATCCGACACAATGCTAGACGGAATACCATGCAAACTTACAACCTTTTGACATATACCGCCAACCTCTCCATCGGATAATCCATTCTTATCGGAATGAAGTGAGCAGATTTTGTCAATCGGTCAACAATAACCCAAATAGAATCACAGTTTTCGTCGTCTCGCAACCCGACACGAAATCCATTGAAATTCCATCCCATTTCCACTCCGAACAAACAACGGTTCCATCATTCTATGGTTTCGATGTTCAATCTTTGATTTCGACAAACCAAACATCGCATACACAAACTCGGCAATTTCCTTTTTCATTCCAGGCCACCAAAATAATTTCTTCAAATCATGATACATCTTAGTAGCACCAGGATGAATACTCAATCCACTACGATGTCCTTCCTCTAAGATACTCTTTCTGATCTCAGCAACGTCCGGAACACACACTCTATCACCAAATCTCATAACATTCTCGTCAATTCGAATTCCCTCCTTGACCTTGGTTAATCAATGTCACTTGTCCACTAAACCAACATCGACTGTCCATTTCGAATCTCTTCCAAAATACCACTAGTCAGCTTCAACATGCCCAACTTCACACTATTCGAGTAGCTTCACAAACTAAAGCTCAAGTCTCCGAATTGTTCCACCAATTCCAATTCACGAACCATTAACATCGACATATGCAAGGACTTCCCGCTCAATGCATCCTACTACGTTTGCCTTACCAGATGGTAATTCAAACCAAAATCATAATCCTTGAGAAACTCAAACCATCTCCTCGCCTCATATTCAACTCTTTCTCGATCAAAGAGATACTTGTGATCTTATGATCACCAACACTTCAAACCGTGAACCATACAAATAATGCCTCCACAATTTCAACACAAACACAACAACCCTAACTCTAAATCATGTCGGATAATTCCTTTCATGAGTCTTTAACGCCTTGAAGCATAAGCCACAACCCGCTTATCTTGCATCAAAACACCTCCTAAACCCATCAAAGACGATCACAATACCCACTTAAGATTCTTCCGATTCGGCAAGATTAAAATCGGAGCACTAGTCAATCTCCTCTTCAATTCTTGGAACTTTTCTCACAATCTATATCCCAAACAAATGCTTGACCTTTCTCGTAACTTAGTCAACGGTAATGCTAACTTCGAAAATCCCTCAATGAATTTCCGTAGTAACTGCTGCATCAAGAAAGCTACTTAATCAAGCATTCTTCGGCGCTCCCATCGAGATACGGCTTCTACTTTTGTAGGATCAACAGCAATACCATTCTTGGAAATCACATGACCAAGAAAACTCACCTCGCTTAACCAAAACTCACATTTAGACAATTCGCATAAAGTTTCTTTTCTTTCAACAATTCCAATACAATTCTAAGATGCTTTGCATGCTCCTCATCATCTTTTGAATAGATCATAATGTCGTCAATAAACACCACCACAAACTTGTCAAGATACGGATGAAATATCCTGTTCATATACTCCATAAACACACCAGGTGCATTAGTGACTCCAAATGGCATAACCGAATACTCGAATGTCCATACCTCTCAATGCGCCTTCCAATATCTCCCGCCAACACGAATCCGATGATATCCGATCTCGATCAATTTTGCTAAATACACGCTCCACCAACTGATCCATCAAATCATCAATCCTCGCAATGGATACCGATTCTTGATTGTCACTTTATTCAGCAGTTCGTAGTCAACACACAATCTCATTGTACCTTCTTTCTTCTTAACCAACAATACCGCACTTACGGTGGAAACACTAGGCCGAATAAATTTCTTCTCAAGCAACTCCTCTAATCGCTTCTTCAACTCGACAACTCGATGCCGGCATGCGATAAGGCGCCATCGACACCGACTAGTTCCGTGAATTAAATCTATAGCAACTCCACCTCTCTCGTGGTAACTCATTCATCCTCGTGGAAATACCGAAATTCATTAACAACTAGGAGTTCACCACTCTTAGCCTTTCCTTTCACTCCGTCGAAGAATATAACATAAACACCACAAGACCATCTCTAACAATTAATTCATCTCGCTTAACCGATATAGTCTCATCTTCCACTTTAACTTCTTCGAAATAAGACTTTTCTCAAATAATTGATATGAACTCGTGAAGACCAACAGCTCATTCCAAGGATAATATCAAGTTGTTCTAATGGTAGGCACACTAAATCCATACCAAACTCTATCAAAATAACAATAGGGCAATTCCTACAAACATACAAGTAGTCACCAACCGACGCAGAGTGTCAATAACCATACTTCCATCAAATTGAAATTTCCAAATTCAATCTTTAGCACAATCCAAAGAAATAAAAGAATGTGTCGCCCAAGATATAATAATTGCTATTAAAGGTATGCCATTAATAAAACATGTACCTTTAATCAACCGATCATCGCTTAACATCCGATTTCGAAAGCTTAACACCTTCCCACCGCTTGCTCTTTCTTTTGGTTTAGTACATTGGACGAGTGTGTCCTTCCACCACAGCTTGTAACATGTTATCTTTCTCGGATCTACACTCATGTGCTAAATGACCAAACCTCCACAATTGTTGCACTTCCGCATCATTCTTGCATTGAGCTCGGTGACCCAATTCACCACACTGTAGCACTTCACGGAAGAACCTAAGAACCGAGTCTCCCCACTAGGCTTCTTCCAACCTCCAGTTTGATTATTCCTATCGTAAGGCTTACCACGATCCATATGTCTCTTGCCTTTACGATCAGCATAACTCTGAGCATTTGACTTAGTACTAGCAAGATCTTCTTCGAATCCTACTACAATCAACCAGATCAGAAACCTTCTAATAGATACCGATTCCTCGCTTGATCTCATCACGCAAACCATTCTCAAACTTGATACATTTGAAAACTCCATCTCGCATCATTAGGATAATTAGCATAATACTTTCAACTCAAGAACTTGGTGACACCATCACGCATTGTTGCCTTGCTTGAGCTCCAGAATTCGATCTCTTCTTACCCCAATGTCTTCGAAAATACCTTCCGTAAAAGCCCTCCCGAACACGCCCAAGTCAATGCAATTCCATCTTCTTCCAATTCAGTCCGGTAGCAACCCACTCACGCTTCCTCAGCCAACATGTGAGTACCATATCTCACCTTCACCCCTCAAGACAATCAATCACCAAGATCCTCTCGATCTCCTTCAACCATTTGGCACCTCGGGATCATGTGCACCCTTGAACAATGGAGGATTATTCCTCCGAAAATTCCCAATTGTCTTCAAGCCGATCGCGATTGATTCCTCCGAGTACTAAACATTCCCAAAGCCTCAAAGAATAGCATCATCATTCCTTCCGCTATTCTTCCACCATTGTTCCAACATTACAAAACAACCTACATCGCACACAAGTATCGGGTGTTACTTACACTAGTCGCATACAAAAGGGTAATAACACTAAGACAAGACCACTATACTCGATACCACTATTGTAACACCCCTTCTATTTACCCGCTTTATAATAATAATCGAGTATTTAATCATAACCAAGAAGGCCACAATTTTAAAACATAAAGATTTCCAAAACATGTGTCATACTTTCATCAAGAAGACTTATCAAATAATTAATGCAATAGCTTATATTTAACAAATGAAATGTAACATAACCAAAACTTCTGAATACATCATTCACAGTATTCCAGAATAATAAACGAAATCCTAAATCAGACATTAAAGAATTCCAGGATAATAAGTCAACATAATTCAAAGTTATTCAAAAATATCCATTAAAGGATTCAAACAACCGTTCCCCAGTGTTACATCTACCAGAGCACGACACTGACACGCGGACTAACTGAATGACTCAATACTAGAGCTATCCTCACCACTCCAAGCAGCTAAATCACTTCGGATCTGAAAATGTTGAGTAAGGGTGAGATCTCAATTCAATATAACATGCATTATACGTTTTTAGAATACAATAGAAATAGAGATACATTAATCCATTTAATCAAACACAAGTCATAATCAATTCACAACACAGCTCACACCATGAACATGTACATAATTCAAACAATGGAAATTGCAACATCGAATCCATCCTAGCATGTTACAATCCCATATGCAATGCGACTATGCATGGTACCAAACGTGAACCGAGTTCACACACATCCGCTTACATGTGGATAGACAAAGTAAATTCATGATTCGCCATAGCTATTGGGTCAAGAATCCATTCACTACCTCAACCTCCGTAAGTATATTGGCTCAACCAGCCGCTCCGCACAATGGAATGAACCAAATCAATAAATGTATATGCATGCATCATAAAAGCATGCCATCATCATTTCACATATCATGATATTAATACAAATCACATCATGTCAATTCACCAGTGTATCTCATTCAATCAAAATGGATAGCAATTATATAACAGATCAATACCTATAGATAACTCATACCATTCATAATAGTTCTCATTATCCTAATTACTCATTCCTTCAAAAAGTCGGAGCGCGACCATTTTAAAATAATTTAGCAAAATAATATTTTTCTTTTCAAAAGGTAGTATTCGAATTTAGAAAATAACGAAAACGCACTCGAATCGGAGTTACTTTAGAAAATATGAATTTTCAAAGTTTTGGAAAAATTGAAAATGAATATGGAACCTTCCTACCTGACGGAACCGGTTCCCGAAGTTAAAATAACACGCCCCGATTTTGAATGGGGAACCGGTTCCGTCATATACAGAACCGTTCCCGAGTCTATTTTTCCCCGCCGCATTTAACATCGAACTCGTTCCTCCCACAGGAACCGTTCCCACGACTGTGATGTTAATTTTACTACTTTTGACAGATTTTCCATCCTTACTCATTCCAAACTTACTAATACGATTTGGCACATTAGGAACATCATTTTATCGTCATTTCACACCATTTTAACATCAATCAACATGATTTATTCACTCTCATCAATTACCTGACATACTTATGATTTCTAATCCCAACACTGACACAAATAGGGTTTGTTTCCTATAACTCATAATCATCATAATTCAAATTCTCTAACATACCCAATTATCCCTATGATTCCCAAAACCCATAAGGCATATTAACCGAACGAAATCACCCCTTACCTCGCGATGATTCTTCGATTCTCTTGGTGTCGGCTTTTCCTCTCTTTTCCTCTTCTCTCCAATTTCACGTGAAAACAGTTTCTCCAAAAACCTATTCTTTCTTTCTTTTCCCTTTTTATATTTCTTTAATTGTTCCTTTAATTATTCCAATAAAATAATTAAAACTTAATAATTAGTAGAGTGATTTACTCTCTTACACCCACCGTTTACTCTGCACACCTCAACACATATCCTCATTAAATGACCCAATTAATTCCAAATAAAATAATACTTAGGACTTCATTTAATTAAATAATTAAATCCTCACTTAATAAATATTTAAATTAAATCGGGGTGTCACAGATAACACCTTCAATGTGTTCTCCTGTAAGTATCAGCTTGGTGAATCCGGCTGAGGAATTTCCAATCAGATGATTGAAGAATGGGCCTGTCAGTGTTCCCATAAACATATCAACCAACTCCCTATGGGACAAGGGTGGTTGAACTCTGCCTGCTAAATCTCTCCATTTCTGAGCATACTCTTTGAACTTCTCATCACACCATAGACATGCTTTGTAGTTGCATGCGAGTGGGTGTCAATTTAGCATTGTACTATACATCGCTCAGAAAGCATCTGCCAAATCGCTCCAAGTACGGATACGATCATTTTCTAGCTGATAATACCACTCCAATTGAGTTCCGGACAAACTCTCTTGAAAATAATGCATCCATGCTTTCTCATCATCAAGGGTTGATCTTCGAACATAGGACTTCAAATGCACTGGACAAGAAATGCCATCATACTTGGCAAAAGTAGGAACCTTGAATTTGGGAGGAATCACCACACCAGAACAAGACTCAGATCATCAAAATTCATACGACATCTTGGTTTTCCACAAAGATTCGACGGTCTTCAAGTTGCTTGTACTTGTCATCTTCATCGAGCATGATCCTCATAGTCTTCTCTTTCTTCTCGGGCTCGCTGATCATCTTCGTCGTTGCCCTTGACACTCCCTCGTCTTGACACTTTCTAAGAGCTCTATCCAATGACCACTTTAGGACCACCTTGTAACGTCGCCCATGTTGAGAACACCAACGACCCTCTTCTTCTCATGATGAGCTTCTTCGATCTTCTTGGCCTTGGACCAAGCTAGTGAACATCTCCTGAACCGGCATTCGAGCCGAGATCTTTGACAGTCTGTTCAAGAGCCATTTCTGCTAAAATAAATAGCGATGAAATGAGAAAACCAATCTTCAATGTACCTGTTATGAGATGTTATGCCATGATATGTGATGTTTATGCAAATGCAATGCAATGTTTTCAAGGACCTTAAGAATTTAAATTTGTTAAACAAGCACGAACAAACATTTATTAGTTCTCTTTTTATTCTTTTTCTTTTTAAGTACAAAACATAGTTCAGAAAAATAAAAGAAAAGTATAAAATCCTAAAGCTCTAAGTCTCCCATGGGTGCTTCCTCTTGGTGCCGAGGTAGGCGTTGATGTTTCGCTCCTCGTGAAGTAGCTTTGTCAACTCTAGTACCTTCTTCTCGCTTGTATAACACTGAGCTTCAAATGTATCCCTTTCTTCTTTTAGTTGAATCTAGGATCACTTCAAGTCTTCAAAATCAGTAGGCATGTCGAGATGGAGAACAGTATAGGGTACGTCACCTATAGCAACAAGTTCCATAATTACTGGTAACACATGGGTAAATGGCATCATGAGGTTTTGAGCTCGAGCTGGCACCCATTTGAGGTAGGGTTCCCAAGGAATGGAGTTCTGGTGCCCCAAAGTCTTGGTATCAGTCTTCTTTACCATGCCTTAAGCGTGTATGAACCTTCGATGGTAATTTTGGAGATCGTGGTTGTAGTCGAACACAATATCTTGGAGAAGCATATCATGAGGACCATCCCTTCGAGCATAACCAAACTGATGTAGAGCTAGAGAAGGGTTGTAAGTGATACCTCCTCTTATGCCAAGGAGTGGCACATTAGGGAATTATCCACAACGCTCAATGAATGTGAAGTCCTTTTGAGAGAAAAGACACCAACGGATATCTGAATGAGAGAGTGACATCAGTCTTTGAGACCACTTCAACCTTTGCTCGTTCTTCAAAATTGATGGAGGAAGGTGCGAAATAAACCACCTGGAAAGTAACGGTATACAACACATGAGAGTTCCTTGTCTCTTAGTAGTACAAGTGTGGAGAGAATGTAGAATATCTCCAAGTAAAGTAGGCACAGGACTGCGAATAAGAAATAACTTGATGGCGTTGACATCTATGAATTGATCTGAGTTAGGAAATAGAACCAAACCATAGATTAGCAAGGCCACAATGTCTTCAAATGCATGGAAACTCATAGCTTTGAGGAATTTTCGGGCTTTCTTTTTCAGGAACTTAGCAAGTAAACCCTTAACTCCGCTTCTTGTTTCCCAATTGGCTTCAATGTCTGAGCGCTTTAGATGTAATGTTGATGCGATGTCTTTATACTTAGGAACCTTTTCTAAACCGGTGAATGGCATTTAGTCAAGAATAGGTATCCCAAGTAGCTTAGAGAACTCTTCCAAGGTAGGAACCAACTGATAATCTGGGAATGTAAAGCAATGGTGTTTCAGATCAAAGAACTGGAATAGGACGTGCATCATATCTTCTTCAAAACCAGAGATAACCAAATCAAGTAGATAACCATGTCTTTTGATGAACTGAGCATGATCGGGACGTTCTGAAACCAATTCTTTGAGTTGAGAAGGTATACCCATGAAGTTGATTCGGATAGTCTTTCTAGAAGCCATAATCCCTACAAAACAGAGCAAAGATAAATCCCTAGGTCCTTGAAATAGTTAGAAATGATATGCAATGCGATGATGTCATGATGTCATGTTTAGCACACACAAACAATTCACACAATGAGCCTAGCTTTATGGCTTGCATGAGGTATAGGTGTTTACCCTACCAAAAGTTTGAGTTGGTTCATCCTGTCCTATAATAGTAATCGGGTTCTAGGAATCTCATATCACTTATAATTGAACTTGGTTACTACCCCAATGGTCAGAGCTTGATCTTTGGACCTAGGATTAGGACCTTTACCTTAGCTTGATCTTTCCAAGTCATGCCTCCAGTAACCTTCCTCGACAATGAAGATCTTCTAGAGATCATTGTTGAAAAGTGAATTGATTTTTCTTCTCTAGGAAGTCACATTGGTGGTAGCTTTGTTAGTGTTTCTCACTTTCAAGATTGGTCTATGTACTTCACAGTCCTTGAGAAGCCTGTGTATGTCAACCTTGTAAATGATTTCTGGAAACACACCTTAATGGACTTTGAAAATGATTGTATTGAGTTCTATGTATGTGATTGTCCCATCTTCATCAATCCTTTCTCAATCTTACTAGAAACTGGTTGTGAAGATGATGGAGTGACTATTTTCTTGGCTAGAAGCATGTTTATCATGTCCGAGAGATTTGCATCTCTTCATGACACGTCCTCCGGCTATGAACCTTTGAACCTTGGGAATATCTTTGCCATTCCAAAAGCTTGGTTCAATCTCTGTGTCTCTAATTTTCTTCCCAGCGGAGAAAATAAAGGTCTTCTGAGATACAATGACAAGGCTTTCATTTCTCTCCTTCTTAATGAACATAGAGTCATACATCCTCAGACTATCTTCAATTTTCTCTGGAAACCCATTGTTGAGTCCAGATGTATGGTTAAGTAATATATTCCTTATGGAAGAATCATGTCTTAAGTCATTCTCCAAGACGGAATAGTGGATTCTATTAAGGAAATGTTGGCAGAAAATGGTCCTGATAACCTCTCAGAAGACTACCTGTTGAAAGCCAAATGTGAAGTCTTTAGTGGCTAGGGAAATTCCTCCTTGTCTCTACTTTTATAGTCCTATGTGTCTTTGTGTTTGTTTATCTATTTTTGTCTTTAAACTATGTACGGTTGTTTCTTATTATTAAATGAAGCAGTTTTATCTTTGATACTTTTTATTAGGCACTTAATACGTGATACGACTAGTAGTTAAACTCAGATAAAGTAATTAAAATATTTAATGATTGTATTTCATGCACTTCTAAAAGCACAAATAAAATATCAAATTGTTAACGAATAATAATAAGTTTTTCCATCTTTTAATGTCAACAGTTGATTGAACTTCTTTTCTTATATTGATAATATCTCCACATAAACTCGAATAATCATTAATTTATGTTTCCCATATACCTGCTCTTCCTAGCATACTATAGGTAATCATAACCTATCTAGAAGATCTCAACAGTCTATATTAACTCTCAATGTTCAAAAACCCTTATAAATAGGACTAGTTGTTGTTTGTCTCCATCATTCTCGTTTTCTCCTGCTAAGTATAAACTAATTTATCTTTAAACTTATAATGGCTACCTTAACCTTCTGTGGTAACAAAGAAACACTTGACTTAATCCAAGAAAAACGTCTTGTTCTTGCTCTTCTCAAGTACTATGGGATAAATATTATCAACAGTATGCAGATTCAATCTTGGTATAGCTATTACTCTCTGCTTACCGGACCAATCCTTCATGTACTTGTTAAAGAATTTTGGAAATATACCAGAATCAACGAAGATGGTAATACTATATGGTTTGAGATCTTTAGACTTCCTTTTTCCATCACTCTATCATCCTTAGTTCATGTAACTGGGTGTGTCTCATCAGAAGCCACACTTGATGATTATCAGTCTGGCTTTGGGATGTTTGCAAATTTTCAAATCCTCCATGATTGATTTGCACATTATGAGCCAACAAATCCTTTGACTTTTTTTCCCTCCCCTCAAATGTGATTCAAATTCATGCTGTCAAATCTTCGTCCTCCCCTCAAATATGACTCATGATGATAGAGCATTTGTATTTCTTCTAGATAACCACTATAAAATTAATCTTCCCAAAACTATTTTCAATCATTTAAAGGAGTCAATTGAATTCCCTAGAGCACAATCAGACTCCTACATTCCATATGGAAGGATTATCTCTGAACTAATGATAAGAGAAGGTATTTGGGATACACTAAAAGTTAATGGACCAAAAGGGGCATTGACTGAATAAAAATGTACCAGGTTAGATGCAGTGGAGGAGTTTGAAGATTAAGTATCTTTTGGTTAATGTTATTTCTAGAAATCCTTTGTTTTCTTTCGATGTGTTCATGCTAATTTAGTTCTATGTAATAGTCATCCTTCAATAAATGAAATTATAATTTTGTTTATTATGATTAAATCTTTTTGATGGTGTCAAAAAGGGGGAAAGGTATAAAAGATTTGATGATTATGTTATAATAAGGATAACCTATACAACATTCATTTTAGCACTAACATGTGCTTAATTTTTGAAAATAACCAAGGAACTCTGAACAAGTTCACTAGGCATTCTAAGAAGGATAATAAGAAGTAAAGATATAAAATATCGGAAAGATAAAGCTTAAACTCAAGAATCTGAAGAAAGTTTGTATATCTGACTCCTTACACTAGAATCTGAAAAAGTTAGTCCGAACTCAAATTCAACTGGAGATTCTGGAACTTGTCTGAGTGACATTAAAGTAAAATCTCTCATTTGATAAGTTGTGTCTTCAAGAATCAAGAATCTCAAGATATTTCATCTGATCTGTTGGAACCAGGGGGAGCCGTTGCTTAGATGGTCCTTAGTCAGAAGTTCTGACCTTTCACCGAGTCTGTGATTCAGTGGGATTTTTCATGTAAAGGTTAAGTAGTCCTTACCTTTTTATTGTTTAACTTTCTTCTGATATTATGCAAAATTGTGTCATCAAAATATATGGTTTTGTCATCATCAAAAAGGGGGAGATTATTAGAACAATATTTGGTTCTACAATTATGTCTCTGAGTTTTGATGATAACAAGCAATATGTTTGAGTGAACAATTTTTGTTACTCTAATGTTTGTTATATTTTTAAGATAAACAAATAGGTTCTGCTTCTGATGAATGTCATGGCCAATACATTAGAAGAGAATAGATTCCTCTTCTAAGCTACAAAGGTTATGTTAAACGAGTAGCAAGGAAAAGCTTCAGAAGGCTCTAAAGTTAATCTAAGTCGTTTTTCTGAAGAAACCACTCAAAAGATCTAACGACAGAAGTGTGACTTATGTCAAGATGCTGAAGACTCAAGTTTCGGAAGAAAAAGGGTTTTGAAGACCAAGAGCTTAAATACTCAGAAGACGTGACTCTGAATATTCGAAAGGCTTGAAGCTTTTCTGAACTTTGGTTACGATACAAAGGGTTCTGAAGACCAAGTGCTGAAGACTCTGAAGAATGTGATTCTAAAGATTCCAAGACTTGAAGTTCTTCTGAACTTAGGTTATGATATAAGGTTTCAAGACCAAGTACTGAAGACTCTGAAGAATGTGATTGTGAAGATTCCAAGACTTGAAGTTCTTTCTACCTTTGGTTACGATACAAGGTTCCTTAAAACCAAGTGCTGAAGTCTCTGAAGAGGAAGATCTGAAGACTCTAAAGACTTGAAGTTCTGATCAACCAGAAGTTAGATTCTCCACTGCTAAACTCATGATCGCAAAATCCTCTGAAATGCAGAAGGAAAGAAGATAACTTTAACATTGTACAAATAGTACATATTACAAAAAAGTTTTATTCCACTATCTCGATACAAGCGTAAAGTGTGGAATACAAAAGGACATGAAAATACTATTTTGTAATGGATCTCTTTTTCAAATGGCCAATGATATATTTTAACTGGTTAAAAAGAGAAGTATCATCGTTTGAGAAATTGTTCCTTTATGCTACAATGAAACAATAATGAAAGTTATTGTTGAAAATAAAATTACAAGATTATCAATCAGGTATTAATAGCAAGAGAAACATGAAGAAAATGTTATCTTGAATCATGTTATTTGATAACTCAAACAAGAAATCATTGATTCTTACTGTGCTTTAATCTACATGATGCAGGGAAGTCGTTTGAATATGCAGAAGAAAATGAAGAATATCATGGAAGCGTCAATTTGTAAATCCACACAAATGATGTGTTACTTCATGATATTTGAGAACAAGGGTTGTTGTCCAGAATGTTCCAAGATGAATCAAGATAAATAAGCTCTTGTCCATGTCATATCAAGATCAACAAGATGTAAGAAGCTTATGGAGAAGAAGACTTCAATCATTCAAGTGCTCTGGGTTGTTGTTCGTAAAGAAGCAACTTGAAGAATGGAAGACCACACATCTGAAGATAAAATGCAATGTAATAATTCTTAGTGTTTGTTAGGATCTTCTGATGTACTCAACAGAGTTTACAAGTGCTTGTGTAGAAGCATTTTATTGTAAGCAAAAATTGTAAAAACAAACATTTGTTTGTTCCTTATAGAGGACCAGTTAGGTCAGAAGCTCTAGGAAGGCTTTGAACATTTCTTCTAAAGGACCAGCTGGGTCTGAATCTTTAGAAGGTATTGTGTTTCTCAGAGGACCAGTTAGGTCAGAAGCTCTGAGAACACTAAGAAGGATTCTTAGTAGATGTTAGTCATTTGCAGGTAGCTTGTGCATTGAATGTTATATTCAGAATGAATCCCTGAATGGTTCATCAGATGTTAGTCACTTGCAGGTAGCTTGTGCATTGAACTTTATATCTAAAATGGATCCTTGAACGGTTCATCAGATGTTAGTCACTGGAGGTTTCCCGTGCAAATGTAATCGGTTTGATTATATTGGATTAAGACCTTGAGTTCAAGGCGAAATCACCTCGGAAGGGTGGACTGGAGTAACTTGAGTTTATTAAGTGAACTAGGATAAAATCTTGTGTTCTTTACTATTTGCTTATGCCTCTTTGTTTATTTACCGACAGTTTGTTAGAAGCAATAGTTAGATACAATCATAAGAAGCAATCCTTAAAGAGAAAATGTTTAGAAGCAAGTATCAACGTGAAGCTATCTAATAAATGAAAAGTTTATCAAGAAGTGTAAACCCAATTCAAATCCCATTTTCTTGTATTTACTTCACACCTTCGAGTTGTGCTATCACTTGCCAGCTAGAAGCCTCCATCTGACCTCTAGTGCTAACTCCTAAACGACCCTTGTGCTGCAACCACGGACCTTGAAACGCAACACACATAACATCACTCAAATTTTCTATTTTGTTCTTCAACTTATGCGTTTGAGCAAACTTGATCCCCACTGCTATGAACTCTATAAAAAGCACACTCCACTCCCTCATTTTATACGCTGCAAAACCCTAAGCAACTTAGAGACCTCACCTTTCCCTCAAACTCTCTCAAACTTCTCACAAGTTGCAGAAATCAGATTCAAGTTCCTTGTAAAGCTCAATTGAAGTCCTAGCCATATTCCTCAGTATTCAAGTTCAATTGGGTTTCTAGAGCTTGTTCAAGAGATTAAAGAGCCAGTAGAGCTTCCCCACTAGGTAACTCTTCAAACTCCATAGATCAATACTGTTAAGCTTGGATATGCATTTTCATTTGTTTCTAAAAGTCGAATTTATGTTCATAATACTGTTAGTTGGCCGCATAATAGATGTGAAGTATATGGGTTGCAAATATGAGCTTGTGTGCTTGTTTGAATTTTTTGTGAAAAGTGATAAAATCATGACTTTAAGCTCGTTTTTCTTGATGATGCAAAGCTTGTTTAAGGATTTTTTTGGGTCTATGATGTGGTACTCTATGAGATCTGCAAGTTTGTCTTTTACATTTTTTATTTTCAATAAGTTTCGAAGGAGATATGAAGCTCTAAACATGGCTTAAGAAATGTGTGATAAGGTTGTTTTAGGTTTTCGTTGACAGGGATGACCACGTGTCCGTTTTGTATTTAACATGTCTAAGGCTTTTTTTACAGCGCATTTAGAATATAGGTGTAGTAGATCTATGCATTATTTTTTTTTTTTTACTTTATTTCAATTAATTTCTTCAATTTTATTTTGACAACATTATTAATTAAAAAATTACAAAAACATTTCACAGCATATTTTAGCAAGTCTATTTTATCACCATATTTTTATTTTTAGAAATTTTTGGTACCCTAATTAAATTAATTGGTTAAAGATATAATTTCTTTTATAGATTTTTGTTCAAATAATATTTTTATTTTATTTTAATTCTTCCCATCACTTTAAAACTTAATAAAAATATGATTAGGGTTCCCTACTATTATTTTAAATTTTAGGGATTTTAAAACTAATTTTTTTTAATTATTTTAGCTTTAATTTTTAAATTAATCAAGTAAATATGTATTTTTCGGGTTTTTTCTTGCTTTTGTCCAAAGAAACAATTAATTCATTAGCTACCCTCACTTCTAAAAATCAAGAAAAATATGTTTAAGGTTCCTGCGTAAGTTGAGATACTTTAAATCATTTATTCTAAATTTTAAAATTTGGTTTCATATTTATTTTTAAATTATTTTGTGAAACATACCTAGTTTTAACACTTTGCTAACTAGTTTTGATGTTTGAATTTTAAAAACATATATCCTCATCATTCCAAGAAATTTTGGCTTTGTTTCTGATTTTTATATGTCCTTGGGATATTAGGATTAATTTGGTTTAATTTTACAAGTTAATTTTCTATTTTTGACCTAATTTTTTATTGTTTGTATCCTTTGAGACTTGTTTGAACTTTGTGCTTCTCATTTGTTATTTTTATGAACGTTTTTAAGGCTGATTTTTGTACTCATGATAGCCCCTGGAATCTCTTAATATCTCATGATCTTGGAATAATTTTGTCTGATCCATTATAACCCTTAATGATCATTGTGTTTGAGTTTTTAAATTGAGCAAGTTAAAACCGTAATTTGGGGAGTTATTGATAAAACCTTTGAGCTAATCTACTTCATGATTATGACTCATAATGATCTTGGGATATGATAACTCAAGGGTAAACTTGTCAAAGGTTTGAGAGACATTTGATCTTCTTTGATCATTTCCTTAGTTCATCATGGAATTCATCTTGTGATTATGTTTCTTTGTTTTGGATGTGAGATATATTGAATGAACTTGTGCAATACATAAGGGATTGAGCCTCGTTGTATATACTTTATTCTCCCTATTTGTTTATGGACTTAAGTTCAAATATATTGGACCATTTAAGCTTCCTAACTTATGATTGTTTGTATTCTTGAATTCACTAGACAGGATCGAGGTTAGGAGTTATTTTGAAACATTCCTTTTCCAAATACCTTTGATGCATAATAGGTGATACTTTGTGTGTTTACTTCTGATTTTTGAAGTCTTTATATCTTCATTGCTTTGATCCTTGATTCTTTTATTGATAATTCATTATCAACTCATCATGATGACATAATAGGAGTCATATACTAGTCTTGACCTAGTTTGTGTTTGAATGCCGTTAAGGACTTTGGGTCCAACATTTCGTTGAGATTATGTTTTAATCTCACTTCTCTTATCATATAAAATTCTCTATGGTCCTATGATACACTTGGTTAACACTCATTTTCTAATCATGATAGTGACACTTTAAGAGCTACATTTAAGTCTTTATTTATATTTTGAACTTTGTATGATCATTGGTATTCATATGCTTTTGTGCTATGTCCTTTTAAGTGTACCTTGATGTTGGTATCAACCTATCACATTTGAGAACACTAGCTTTAATTTTTATAAGTCAATGCATTTGTATGTTACCTTATTAACATATCTTGAATCTTTTAACGTTCATGGTTTATACTTCTATGAGGGTTCTTTCATGGCCCAATGATATACAAAGTATCATCTTATCATAACCGCGACAAGCACGACTAAAAATATTTTCCTTTGTAAATATTTTGCATTCATGGATTTCCCTTCATAGCATTAAGCTTTAGACATAGATAGACACACCCTTATATTAGAACAAACAGAAGTGGATCCCGTAGAGTACTACAGACGTGTGGGGTGCTAATATCTTCCCCTCGCGTAATCGACTCCCTTACCCGATCTCTCAGTCGTAAGACCGTGATTTCTCCCTTTTAGGTTTAGTTGGTGTTTACCTTTCCCTCCCTAGGATAAAAAAAACGTTCGATGGTGACTTCATTGATAATCCAATGATTTCTCCAATCGTTTCATAGTAATAGAAAATTTTACCTCGTATCCCTACAATCATACCCATATTCCTACACAAAAATTTCTTGGACCGAAATACCCTTCTATAAATAGTTCATATTTTTTAAAAGTGTTCCGGTTGGATATCTTTCAACAACAAAAACATACCAAAACACTTTTTAAAAGTGTTACGGATGAGTACATTATATAAAACCAAACATCTATATTGAAGTGTTCTAGATAGAAGTTTTTTTACAAAATTAATTTTGACAACCGGTTAAAATCGTGGCCTAAGGTAAATAAAGAACACTTTTAAACCGTTGCAGAAAATTCATTTAGCAATTTTGTTTACCGGAACACTTTAAAATATACTCTATTGTCTTAATAGTACACACCACCGGAACACTTTCAATACATATCAGAAGATTTTCTTTAAGTGTTCCGGAACGCAGACGTAGGGGTGCAACATTCATATATTTTTTGTGAATAGTAAAAAGTGAAACGGTAAATTGGTTTAAAATATTGAATAAAGAAAGCTTTTTAGACCTACCAGGTCGGCCTATTTAAATAAATAGGAATAACTTTATTGTTATTATATGGTATTTTGTACTTTAGATTAAAATAAGAACCTAAAGCTTAGTTATCTCAAAAGACTTATGAAAATAAGTTGAAAAAACTTATGAATAATGTCATTATTTGTTATCATAAACCTTAAAAATAAATTGGAAACAAATTTTAGTTATCACAATACTTTTTTAATAGGTAAACTCGATGGAATAAATGAAAACAAATATTTAGTCCCATTGATTTTTTAATTTGTTAACCTATTTAATATTAGTTGAATTCCTAATTTACAAATGTTCAAATGAAATATGTTTTTAAGTAGGCTTCTAAGCTAATCAGGTATTCAAAAAAGTTAGACTCATACTTAAAAATATGCCAATAATAAACTACATGTCAGACTCCAGCTTACCAAATTCTAACACGGATCAGTATATTTCCACTCCTAACGACAGATACAACCTATCAAGTTTGGCACGCTCAGAAACATTTTTCTATGGAACCACAAGGTTGAGAGACCGGAAAGTTCAGAGCATACATATTAGTGTTAAAAATAGAGTTTTTTTTTTTGTCTTTTGCCATCCAAAAAATTAACCGAAAAAAAGATAGAGATAGAGATAGAGATAGAGCTTCTGCTTTGAAAGACAAAGATCTAGAAAACCTTACGAGTATTATGGTAAAATGCTCCTATTTGGGGGGGGGGGTGCCAGGTTCAACTGAGGGTTAGCAGGAAAATTCTGTATTATAGACGTGAGTTGTAATGGGGGTTATTTCTCGTTTTGAGGTATTTTAGTTTGTACTACATTGATTGCTTTGAAGTAATAATATATGCATATTTATTTAAATAAATAAAATTGTTACTAATTATCTACCATATAAGAACAAAAACTGTTATGGAAAAGCAGTTTATGCCCCTAATTTTTCCTTAACAAACTACCCCATTAGTGGGCAAGTTGGGTAATAAGCCACACTTATGGTAATTATCTAACCGAAAATAACACGTGGAAATTGGTAAGGGTGTACTTGACAATTTGTAAGTTGTGTTTCTACTACTCTCAACTTCTAATCCTCCTACAGCTTGCCCTATTTTCCAATGTCTGAATACCTGCTATTGATCACTTCATACACCTAACACCTTTTCACCCTCTTCACTCCTCTCTCCCACAAAATACTTTGGTTTCTCTCTCACATATTTTGTTCTCTAGTTCTCTCTTTCTCAAAGGACCTAAGTCTCTCTCTTCTCCATCTTCCTCAATTTTCTTCCTCTTTCTATCTATGTTCCTTCTTCTCCTTATTCCGTTTTGTCTTCCTTCTCTTTCTATTTCTTCCTTAACCGGCTAAACAAAAACATAGGTATATGATTGTAAAATACATAGGTAATCGAAAGCATGCGAGATCTACGAAATAACTGGAAAGTTATGGTTTCGATGAAAGTTGGGGTTTTGAATATGGATCTGCTTATTCTCTTTATGGATTTGTTTTGTTAAATTGTTAGGTTAATTTTATGATCTTCTTTATTCTATTATTTCTAGTATCAATCTTTCGCATATATCACCGAGGTGGCTCCGGTGTTGAAGGCGAAGGTGCTGACGCGAATGAGGCGGATTAGAAACGGAGGAGTGAACGGGTTCACAGTTGTTCTTGGTGGAGTTTGTGTTTGTTGCAGGTATCTGAGGAAGTTCCGACGATAGGGAAGCAATAACTTGTCTTCTTAATTTTTTTTATTTTTTATTGTGCTGCTATTGTTGATTGTGAATTTCAATTTTTGGGTTGTCTTTGATTTTAAATTGATGATGTTGTTGACTGATATTGTGAAGAATTTGCAATGGTGAGTTATGAGATTTTGTGATAATATACTGCATTGAATCCGAGATTTTCTGAACTATTTTCATGATTTGAAATTGAAACTCATATTTTCACATCCATCTTCTTTTGTATTCCAGAATTTTAGACAGTCCATCAAGCTAACACGATTACTGCATTCGGTTGGCGTTGTGTGTGACACCCCAAATAATTCGACTATTAAATAATTATGATTTTTAATTATTAATTTAATTGAGAATATAATTTATTAATATATTAGATTTATTGGGATTAATTATGGAATAAGGGAATGGAATTATTGGAGGTGTGATGAGTAAAGTGAGGGTGTGAGGAGTAAAAGACTCTACTCACATTATTTAATTTATTTTATTTATGTTAGAGGAATAAAAGGAATAAAAGAAGGAAAAGAGGAAAAAGGAGTTATGTTTGGAGAAAACACACATACGTGCAATTGAGAAGAGGAGAAGGAAGGAGGAAAGTTGTTTCGTGTCAGAAGTTGAAGAACCCACAAGGTAAGGGGTGATTTTCATTAGTTAATTCATATTATCGGTTTAGATATTCAATAGTATGGATCATAGTATGTTTGGGAATCCCGGTTTAGAGCTCTAGGGTTCCGTAGAATTATCCCTATTGTGTCGGATTATAGATTGAAAATAATTAGAGTGTCAGATGATGAATAGGAATGATGAAATGTTGTGGTTTGATGTTATAATGGTGTAAAACGGACGCATTTTGATGTTTCCCATGTTGCAATTCGTATGGGTATGTTTGGTTTTGGTTGAGAATGAATAAATGTTGTCAAAAGTGCAGAATTTGACTTTTAGACGAGGAACCGGTTCCTGGGTAGGAACCGGGTTCCATGTTGAAAAATTATAAAACAGTAAAATACACTCAGAACCGGTTCTCAGATATGTAGGAACCGGTTCCCACATTTTCCGAAACGTGAATTTATGAACTCAGGAACCGGGTTGTACATAGGCAGGAATCGGGTTCTGCTGCAACTTTTTGAAAAATCTCAAACTTTGAAAATTCATAACTTTCAAACCGTAAGTCTATTTTGAGCGCCATTTTGGACGTTATTTCTTAAATTTAATGCTCTATTTTATAAAATGAAAAGATTTTCTAAAACATGAAATTATTTTGAAAATGAGTCGAATTCCGAATTAGGTGATTATTGAGTGACGCACATGGGTGTGTATGTAGCAGTGAAACTGTGATGAATGGATGTATTCATATTGTGAGGAGGAAAAGCATTTTGACATTGTTAATGATGGTGTGCATGATCGTTGAGATATCATGTTTTTGGTTTTGATTCGGTTTATGATAATTGGTGTATTCATGATTGTATTGATATCATGTGTTTTGTTGGTGTTGTATATGCCTGATAGTTGTTGATCTTAGTTGTTGTTGTTGTGGTATATACTGGTGATAGTCTTAATTTGATTGTTATTATTTGAATAATGACCCTCAGTGTAGCATGACTACTATTTTATTGGAAGTTTTAATTATTTCATAATTGTGACATCCTTTGTTCCGTGTTCACTCTGATGGAATATGTCTTTAATCATTGATATAATTAATATTATTCGGGGTATTTTAGAAGGGGTGTTACAATAGTGGTATCAGAGCATAGTCGGTCGTTGTGACCAGTGTCTTAATGTCATTATCGCTTTGTACACGACAAGTGTGTACAACACTGTCGGTACTCGTTACTTTTGATTGATTATTGCAGGAGTAGTGTGAACTAAGTGGGAGAGAAGAGATGCCTTCCGGATATGTTTCGATCATAAGTCATTGGTACGAGGTACTGCTTGAGGAGATAGTGCAAGAGTGGTTAGAGTTGTTGGAATCATTTGGACCGTGAGTCATAGATGGAAGTGCAAAAAGGTGAGTACGATTCTAAGAACAAAAAGTGTTGGTAATGATGGTTTATACTCCAGTATGATCATCGGATGTCTATTGACAAATTGAGGACTTGATCACCCTTAATCTCTTGTTGATAGTAGACGGAATCATATTGGATGGTATACAATTGTCTTACTATCTATATGGGGCATAAAGTGACGAGTATGAATGGAGTTTGGTAGAAACTTGTGAACCATATGAGTTGGCGAAGGCTCTAATAAGGATAATGAATTGAGATGGATGGTTAGAGTTGCGTAGATATTAATGATGGTGCTGTGGTGTTTAGGTTGTATTCTTCGACGGAAGTGAACGGAAATCAAAGGGTGATGAATTACCGGTAGTGAAGAATTGTTTTGAGATTGTTCCGAGTAAGTTGGATTGCCAGTGGTGGATGGATTTCCAGAAGTATTTCCGGAAGATGTTAGTGAGCTACCACCGAGAGGAAGTGAGTTTTACTATAGATTTGATTCCTGGAACTAGTCCGGTGTCGATGGCGCCTTATCGCATGTCGGCATCTGAGTTGTCTGAGTTGAAGAAACAGTTGGAAGAGTTACTTGAGAAGAAGTTTATTCGGCCTAGTGTTTCGCTGTGGGGTGCGCCGGTATTGTTGATTAAGAAGAAGGAAGGTACGATGAGACTATGTGTTGACTACATGCAATTGAATAAATTTACAATCAAGAATCGGTATCCTTTGCCGAGGATTGATGATTTGATGGATCAACTAGTTGGAGCTTGTGTATTTAGTAAGATTGATCTGAGATCTAGATATCATCAGATTCGTGTGAAGTCGGAGGATATTCAGAAAACTGCTTTTAGAACGAGGTATGGGCATTATGAATATTCTGTTATGCCGTTTAGAGTTACTAATGCACCTGGTGTTTTTATGGAGTATATGAACAGGATATTTCATCCGTATCTTGACAAGTTCGTAGTGGTGTTCATTGACGACATTTTGATCTATTCAAAGAATGATGAAGAGCATGCAAAGCATCTTAGGATTGTATTGGAATTATTGAAGAAGAAGAAGCTTTATGCGAAGTTGTCAAAATGTGAGTTTTGGTTAAGCGAAGTGAGTTTCCTTGGTCGCGTAATTTCCAAGAATGGTATTGCTGTTGATCCTACAAAAGTAGAAGCTGTATCTCAGTGGGAAGCGCCGAAGGATGCTTCTGAGATCCGTAGTTTTCTGGGTCTTGCAGGTTATTACAGGAAGTTTATAGAAGGATTTTCCAAACTAGCGTTACCGTTGACTAAGTTGACCAGGAAGGTCAAGATGTTTGTTTGGGATGTTGAATGTGAGAAAGGATTTCAAGAGCTGAAGAGGAGGTTGACTAGTGCTCCGATCTGATTTTGCCAAATCCGGCGAAGTCCTTTGTTGTGTATTGTGATGCGTCATTGATGGCATTAGGTGGTGTGTTGATGCAAGATAAGTGGGTTGTGGCTTATGCTTCACGATAATTGAAGATTCATGAAAGGAATTACCCGACCCATGATTTAGAGTTGGCAGGCTGTTGTGTTTGTTTTGAAGTTATGGAGGCATTATTTATATGGTTCTCGGTTTGAGGTGTTCAGTGATCATAAGAGTCTGAAGTATCTCTTTGATCAGAAAGAGTTGAATACGAGGCAGAGGAGATGGTTGGAATTTTTAAAGAATTACGACTTCGGTTTGAATTACCATCTTGGTAAGGCAAACATTTTTGCAGATGCTTGGAGTTGAAAGTCCTTGCATATGTCGATGTTAGTGGTTCGTGAGTTAGATTTGGTTGAACAATTCAGAGATTCAAGCTTGGTATGTGAAACTACTACGAATAGTGTGAAATTGGGAATGCTGAAGCTGACCAGTGGTATTTTGGAAGAGATTAGAAATGGACAGAAGTCCGATGTTGGTTTAGTTGACAAGTTGACATTGATCAACCAAGGTCAAGGAGGTGAGTTCCGGATTGATGAGAATGGTGTTATGAGGTTTGGTGACATAGTGTGTGTTCCGGATGTTGCCGAGATTATGAAGAGTATTTTGGAAGAAGGAGATCGTAACGGGTTGAGTATTCATCCCGGTGCTACTAAAATGTACCATGATTTGCAAAAGTTGTTTTGGTGACCGGGAATGAAAAAGGAAATTGCTGAGTTTGTGTATGCTTGTTTGGTTTGTCAGAAGGCGAAAATCGAGCATCAGAAACCGTCAGGATTGATGGAACCGTTGTTTGTTCCCGAGTGGAAGTGGGATGGAATCTCTATAGATTTTGTGTCTGGTTTGCCAAGGACGGCGAATAATTGTGATTCTATCTGGGTTATTGTTGATCGTTGATTTAAATCGCCTCACTTCATTCCGATAAGAATGGATTATCCGATGGAGAGGTTGGCAGAATTGTATGTCGAAAAGATTGTGAGTTTGCACGGTATTCCTTCTAGTATTGTGTCGGATCAAGATCCGAGGTTTACATCCAAGTTCTGGACGGGATTGCAAGAAGCCTTGGGTACTAAGTTGCGTTTGAGTTCCGCTTATCATCCATGCATGTATGGTCGACGGAGAGAACGATTTAGTCATTAGAGGATTTGTTGAGGGCTTGTGTGTTGGAGAAGGGTGGAGCTTGGGATAGTTATCTACCGTTGATTGAGTTTACCTACAACAATAGTTTTCATTCGATCATTGGTATGGCTCCGTTTGAGGCATTGTATGGTAGGAGGTGTCGGACACCATTGTGTTGGTATGAAACTGGAGAGAGTGTTGTGATTGGACCGGAAATTGTCCAACAGACTTCGGAAAAGATTAAGATGATTTAGGAGAAGATGAGGACTTCTCAGAGTCGTCACAAAAGTTATCACGATAAGAGGGGGAAAGACCTTGAGTTTAGTGAAGGAGAACATGTTTTTATGCGAGTTACTCCGATGACTAGTATTGGTCGAGCTTTGAGGTCCAAGAAGTTGACTCCACGTTTTATTGGTCCGTTTCAGATTACCAAGAGAATTGGGAAGGTTGCATATCAGATTGCCTTGCCGCCATCACTTGCAAATTTGCATGATGTTTTCATGTATCTCATTAAGGAAGTACATTGCTGATCCGTGTCATGAGATTCGGTAGATGACATATGTACAGAGAATTTGACTTTGGAAGCGGTACCAGAATTGAGGATCAAGTTGAAACAGAGGCAAAGAGATCGCTAAGAGTGGCTTGGGAGGACCAGATGGAATGTCACTGGGAGCCGGAGAGTCGATAAAGGACTCAGATCCCGAACTTTCGTTTAAGGTGTGTTTTCGAGGACGAAAACTCTTTTAGTTGGGGAGAGTTGTGACACCCCAAATAATTCGATTATTAAATAATTATGATTTTTAATTATTAATTTAATTGAGAATATAATTTATTAATATATTGGATTTATTGGGATTAATTATGGAATAAGGGAATGAAATTATTGGAGGTGTGATGAGTAAAGTGAGGGTGTGAGGAGTAAAAGACTCTACTCACATTATTTAATTTATTTTATTTATGTTAGAGGAATAAAAGGAATAAAAGAAGGAAAAGAGGAAAAAGGAGTTATTTTTGGAGAAAACACACATACGTGCAATTGAGAAGAGGAAAAGGAAGGAGGAAAGTTGTTTCGTGTCGGAAGTCGAAGAACCCACAAGGTAAGGGGTGATTTTGATTAGTTAATTCATATTATCGGTTTAGATATTCAATAGTATGGATCATAGTATGTTTGGGAATCCCGGTTTAGAGTTCTAGGGTTCCGTAAAATTATCCCTATTGTGTCGGATTATAGATTGAAAATAATTAGAGTGTCAGATGATGAATAGGAATGATCAAATGTTGTGGTTTGATGTTATAATGGTGTAAAACGGACGCAATTTTTTGTTTTCCATGTTGCAATTGATGGGTATGTTTGGTTTTGGTTGAGAATGAATAAATGCTGCAAAAGTGCGTAATTTGACTTTTAGGACGAGGAACCGGGTTCCATGAAAAATTATAAAACAGTAAAAATACACTCAAACCGGTTCCTGATATGTAGGAACCGGGTTCCTACATTTTCCGTAAACGTGAATTTTGAACTCAGAACCGGGTTTTGCAACTTTTGAAAATCTCAAACTTTGAAAATTCATAACTTTCAAACCTTAAGTCCGTTTTGAGCGCCGTTTTGGACGTTATTTCTTAAATTTAATGCTCTATTTTATAAAATGAAAAGATTTTCTAAAACTTGAAATTATTTTGAAAATGAGTCGAATTCCGAATTAGGTGATTATTGACTGACGCACATGGGTGTGTATGTAGCAGTGAAACTGTGATGAATGGATGTATTCATATTGTGAGGATGAAAAGCATGTTGACGTTGTTAATGATGGTTTGCATGATCGTTGAGATATCATGTTTTTGGTTTTGATTCGGTTTATGATAATTGGTGTATTCATGATTGTATTGATATCATGTGTTTTATTGGTGTTGTATATGCCTGATAGTTGTTGATCTTAGTTGTTGTTGTTGTGGTATATACTGGTGATAGTCTTACCAATTGAAGGGTAAGCGTTTTGGCATGTTTATGCTTTGTGATGAATTATTTCATGATAGGTGATTATATCATGTTGTGGTTGATGATGGCTTATGATGTATGATGTGGTCATAACCTGTATTGAATGTTGCATGCTGGTGTTGTGCATGCATATGCATTCTTGGTGAAGTTAATTCCCATTGTGTGGAATTTGACTTGTATTGCCGTTAACCGATACCCGGGTGATGATGGGTGGTTAGGCTGGATTCTTGACTCAGTGGTGTCTGGGCGAATCGATGGTTACTGTATCCGGTTGATGATGGATCAGTGTTGGGTGACTTGGTCACGTGTTGGTACCACATGCATTGTGTCTGCATTTGTGCATGGGGATTGTAACATGTTAGGATGTCTTCCAGTGTTACAATTCTTTTGTTGATTATTGATTGTGCATATTGACTTGTAAGATTGTGACTACGTATTGAATCTGAATTTATACTAAAATGGATGAAATAATATGCTTGTGATATATTGTTGATTGAGAAGCTTATAATGTGTTTTAATTATGAGGAGTCTCACCCTTACTTTAACAATTTCAGATTAAAGTTAGCAGCTCAGGAGTTGGTGAGGATGGCTCTAGAGCTTGTCATTTAAGTCCGCGTGTCAGTGTCATGCTCTGATTAGGTTGTAACACTGGAGAATGTTTAGTTGAGGAATTAGTTATTATTCAATTGTTTCTCTGAATTTCATTTGAGAATAATTATATTTTGGTTTATTCCGTTTTGGTTATGATATTTTTCCGCTGTGTAAGACATGGTCTTAATTTGATTCAGTGTAGCATGACTACGGTTTTATTGGAAGTTTTAATTATTTCATAATTGTGTCATCCCTTGTTCCGTGTTCACTCTGATGAAATATGTCTTTAATCATTGATATAATTAATATTATTCGGGATATTTTAGAAGGGGTGTTATATTGTGGGACAAGCTTTGATTAATTCTGTGATGTCAAGCTCATATGGAGGGGAAATTAATATATTTTTGAATGCTACCACTCTTTCGAGCCTTGCTTGACAAGAGTATGGATAATTACATGTAATCTCTACCGTGTTGTTTCTCTTCACCGTTTGATTCAGAACCTATAAATCTCTAACCTAAATTGGCAGGAAACTACATTTCATATTTGGTTTCTTTGTTTTGAATGATGACAAAAAATATTCTTCCAAACTGCAGTACTAAGCGAATTCGACGGAAAGTATTTCACCGGTATATGAATGAGCTGCCTTTGGTTGTTAGAAGATTGGTTCTACCACTGAAGATACATACTCTTTCTCCTCACCGCTCTACTAGCAGCTAAGTCTTATTTGTGCTACATTTCAATATTACCGACTTGCCTTATCCGTGTTGATATTGTGAATCAAAAGAAACTTTTTCTAACAATATTGCAGGAAAGGTAAGTCTTAGTGCTATAGTGGGCGTAGCTCTAATTATAAATAATTTATTATGTTGCGGTGATTTGGAGGATTGGTCCATCGATCGTAATTATTGTGTTTCCGCCGTGAGTCTAAATCTACCGTGCTATATATAAAATTGGTATCAACTGATGCACTGCTTCTTATCGCAGTCAATGGCATAAATTAGACTTGAATATTGGCCTTGTCTTTTCATTGGTCATGCACTGTTTCCCCCATTTCTCATGCAGGCGGCAAAGCGAGTAGAAAGATTGTATGGTTGGAAGCACATAAAGAGTGAGTGCAGAAATGAAATATAACTCAGAAGAAACGAAACACGTATCCTATTACAGCCATTGTTTTTATCGGGTCTTATAACCTGACAAGCTGGTCACAGGAGATTGAGATCCTCGCCTTTGTGTTATTCCAATTCTCCCCACCTTATCTGTGCCTCTTTGTTTGAATAAACCATGAGTTCATTTGTTCTTCAACTGTTGGAAATGATCATTTAAGTAAGTTTCTGTTAGCAATCTATTTCATTCACTTGAATTGATTGATGATATGACAAAGGGATATGTAACACGGTGGGAGAATTGACTTGTTTGTTTTGCGTTTTATCGCAAATGTGCGGATAGTAGGAGTCGCCACCGACTTTTCTTTTATCCAATAAAGGGAATGTGAAAAGAACAGGAAAAGACATTCCTTAGATTCTGAGTAAGGGAGGTAGTTATGAAAAGAGAAGGTATTAGAACCCTTTCAATCCGTAGTTATCTACGGGCTCTTAATTGCTTAACTCACTTTTGAAAACTTGCTTTCTGTGTTTGTGGTTTGAAAATTATTTTTGAAAAGTATTTGAAAAATATTTCGCTTTGACTTCGTAATGGTTCTCGTTGGAATGTATACGAAGTGTTTGGAAATATTTTTTTGGAAAATGTTTAACTTTGTAATAATTCTCGCTGGAATGTATACAAAGTGTTTGAAAAGTATTTTGAAAATAAGTGTGAGGTGTGAAAGTGATTTGTTTGATTGGAGCAAGCAATAGAGTCTTATTACCTACTCAGAATGGTTGTTTCTTGTTATTTTCCTTCTCCTTTAGGATAATGCTATCCATACCATTAGTTGGTAGGTAACCCTATCCGTTGGATGTGAATGGACAATCGTAGGGTCATCATATGGTCATTGAAGGAAACATTGTAAGGATACCTTAGCAATTTCATAAGGGACGATCATCACTTATTCGTAGGCAACAACCGAGGGACGAGATCATATATTCGTAGGCAACATCGAGGGTTATCGAGGGAATATGATCTTTATATAGAAGGGACTATGATGATGTTATTCGTAAGCGTCTTTCCTAATGGTACCCCTACATTTGAGGGACATGATCATTGTATTCGAAAGGCAACAAGAAAGGATACCCTAAGGGGGTGCATGTGTGAAAGAGTGTGTTTGATTCAGATATGTTATCTTCGAATTAGGGTGATATAATGGTTGATTTATCTTTCCATACAAACCCTAGTTAGCAGTTAAGCAATTTTAATATTTGCAGAAAAATAAAGTGCGGAAAGTAGATGTTCTACGCTATTACATGGCTTTGGGGCAATTACATAATATAAGGTGCGAAAATTTAAATCTATGCTATTACAAAAATAACCTTTCAACCTATACATCGATTTCAAGAATTGAAATGCGAAATAAAGTAAATAAATTAGAGAAAAAATGTCTTAACGGTAAGAGAGAACATCTAAACCCTAATTGTAAAGGAAAAAATATTTTTTGAAATCAATTTTAGTTAATCAAACCTAATTTCTACGTTAATTATTAATTAATTATGAAAAAATATTTAATCATGAGAAAAATAATTTTTTTTATGTCAAAAATTAATTAAATATTTAAATTTTTTTATGTCAATAATTAATTAAATATTTATTTTTTTGGTTTTTGAAAATGTTTAAATTAATTTTGAAAGAAAATTAAGTTAGTTTAGTAAAATAAAAGAAAATAGAAAATATGAAAGAAATAAGTGGTAAAAAAAAAGGAATGGTCCCTGTAAGGCTTGAACTCGTGACCCTTAGGTCATAGGTTCAAAATTTTACCACTCAGCCACACGCCATGTGTTGTCAATAACACAACTCCAATTGTATTTATGTGATGACCTGCAATAATAAAAAAAATTGAGAAAAATTACAAAAGATGGGGATCGAACCCACACCCTTAGAGAGAAAGAGACATAGTGCGCGCGTGTTGAACCATTGGGGTGGTAATACATTCGTGTATTAAGTTACATGGATAAATATATATGGGAAAATCAATTCCTGATTTTTGATTTTTAAAACAAATGCTCGTTGGGTCCCAGGATGCGCAAACGAACAAATCGTAACATGCCACGCTTGCCTCCCCAGGGTTAAACAAAGCCAGAGGATGGAGGGACGCCGGAGCCCTAGCTCCGGTAGTCTTCTCCGGCGAGCTCCTTCCCTGAATCTGTAAAACAATGAAAATAAAAGCAAAAGGAGGACCTACCCCCCTAATTCGAGGGCTGCGGATTTAAAGGTGGCCTAGGTTTGTCCTGAAAGTTTTTGTAAATGGAGATACGAAGCTGTGAGGATTGAAACTTCACGTGATGATACCTTGAGACATATGAGGAGGTATGATGATCACTTGAGGCATTAGAACTCATCTTTGACTTGAGAGACTAAAAACCCTAGTTTTGTGGGTTGATTGCTTAGGAGAAAGTTCATCTGGTCAACCTTTGAGGAATTCTTATGTATGGAGATGTGGATTGACTTAGGAAATAGGAGGGCGAATTTTGGGGTATAATAGTTTCCCCTTTTCAATCTTATTGTACCTGAAGGGTTATATTGGTATGCTTTCCTTTCGTGACCTGAAGGTAGAAGATGATTGAACACTCGAGTACACCTAAAAATTTGCATTCGCTGGTGTATGGAATGAGATCGTCAGTTGATGATGTACTATAATAGGCTTATAGATGCCATTCAGTGAAGCTAATGTTGGGGAGTGAGTCGTACGTTAGACTCCATGCTCGTCTTTTAATGAGGTTACTAATATGTACTAATTTTTCACAAATATGCAGCCTTCTGCAGGTAGAGAGATATTGACATGTAGTCGGAGATGGACTTAAAGATGCCATCTAGAGTAGTTGATGATAAGAGAGAGTCAGAATAAACCTTCATCCCGGTTTTATCTGAGATACGTATTCGTCAAGATGTAGATAGTTTTCCCGTCTTGTTTTGGGTAGTAATATGTATCATGCTGTTTGTTGGTAAGCTCGTCTGGTCGTTCAGATAGTTTTCCCTTCTTGTTTCGGGAATTAATCTTTGACCGTCTGTCTGGAGATAACTTTCACCTGTTTGAGAATTTAAACTAAGAGAATGAGATTAGTTCTATATGCTATGATGCATGTGAGTATATGATAATACTCGTGAATGATATATGCACATGTTATGATTTTCTATGAATAATGTATGAATGTAGATGTTATGGTATTTCAAAATATATCCATCTTGAAGAAGATGGGAATGTTCTGTCGGGGATATTTGATTTCTGCTTGGGGATGTAGTTGTTGGAGACCCTGACTGGGGAACAAGGGAGATGTGAATTCTTCTGATGCACTATCTTACCAAGTTTCGAGTCTGGATATGGATGTTGTTCGGAAATAATCCTTGAGAGATACTCAGCTGGGGATGAACATCTTGTGTACGAATCTTGTTGGGGAATAATGTGATCTTGTATATCCTATTACCGCTCGGAGACTGGCATAATAAGCTGACAGTTGATTGGTTATTGCTCGAGGACCAATGTAACAAAGTTGACATTCACTGCGTGGGGACTTACGTGACAATATAAAAATTACTACTCAGGGAATATGATGATGTTGACTGGATCACTGCTCGGGGATTAACGTGATGAATTGACATGATCACCGCTGGGGACTAATGTGATGAATTGATAGGATCATCGATCGTGACTAACGTGATGGCGTTGATATGATCACCGGGGACTAATGTGATGAATTGATTAGATCACTGCACGGGGACTAACGTGATGATGTTGATAGGATCACCGTCGAACCAATGTGATGAAGTTGATAGGACCGCTGCTCGGGACTAATGATGAGTTTGATATGATCACTTCTCGGGACCAACGTGATGAGTTGATAGGATCGCGGCTCGGGACTAACGTGATCACGCTGATAGGATCATTGCTCGGGACCAACGCGATGAAGTTAATAGGATCACTGCTCGGGAACTAACGTGGTGAATAGAAGTGTTGGACATCGTTGAAAGAAGATGATAGAGCAAGAATCTTGTTGGGAAATCTGTCTCTGATGGAGCAATGGCTCGGGGATTATGGATATTATTCTTGTGGAATATACCTTTGTGAAAATGACTTTGTGGGGATGTGTTGGTGACTTTAGTTGTCATCTCAACTCTTAGAGCTTGTAGTAATTGTTGTATTTGTTCGCTTTTCGTATATTTGTGAATAGATATTTATTGTCAGATGCATATAATCATTAGACTTATGCAAACAAAACAGATAAAATTAAAAATTTTGAGACTGGAAAAGGGGACAATTTGTGTACAAAGAGACAAATACCCTAGTAAGAGGAAATTGTATGAAACATTTGGAAAATAGTAAAAGTTATGTGGAAACAATCTCGTCGAGTTTTAACTATGCTATTGCTCATATATTTTCGACTATCTCATATCCTTGTTGCCAGAAGAAGGTGACTGAACTAGCCTGCGCCATTTGAAGCTGGTAGTAGTATAGTCTGTAAGTAGATGACCTTGACGAGACATAGTCGTAAGCTTTAACCCCTAATTGTTGCCTAGACCGCCCTTTCGGGTTTTTAGTCTACCGGGATACCCTTTTTTTCCTAAGCCGCCTTTCAAGGTTTTCGGCTTGCCGGGTGTACATATTTTATATATATGTCCCTAGCTTTTGCCCGAACCCTTTTGGTTCGCCAGGACACCCTTATTTTTTCCTAGGCCAGTCGACCTAGCGGGTGTCATTTATGCATAGTATTTTTTGACTATGTCTGCATTCACAGGGTGCGGGGAGTCTTCTCCATCCATAGTGCTTAGTATCATGGTTCCTTCGGAAAGAACTGTCTTAACTACAAATGGCCCCTCATAGATGGGAGTCCATTTGTAACACCCCAAATTCTACCCACAAATTTGTATTAAAATCAGAGTGCCAAAATTTCAAACATAGAACAGGATGTCACATTTACTTCACAAAACAACACAATATTTAGTTACAATTATACAGATACATAACACTTAGATCATGGATGAACTTATAACAACTTATTTCCATTAGATCAACTAAACAGATAAACAACATGATTAAAATTCCTCAATAGTAACAACTTGTTCTTTTATTCAACGAGAAACAACTTCACATTATTATTATTATTCGCTTAACAAATATTCACAAATTCTTTTTAAACTTCGATAACTTAAACACTACAACAATTAAAGAAACAACGTTCATCCCCCCGAGTGCTACGTATCAGAGCAAGACCCCTTTGACTTATCTTAAAGTGACGTAAAAACTTCAAGAATTAACTTCAACATCCATCGCTATGCTTGAGTACCTGTCCATTTCCCATGGTAGGGGAAATATCAGCAGAAGGGGTGAGATATTAAACAATATAGTTGAATCAATGATAAATAATATGCTAGAACATAAATCATATAAATCACGGCTTCACATATTCCACACAACAATTATAACAACAATCAACAAAACAATTAGCAATTTACGAATAATAATAATAATATTTACTATTTTCACAGCTTCCCAACAGCACCTGTCATAACACAATGTTAGCATAAATTCACACGAAGTCATCAACACATATTGCAGCAAATCAGCATCACGACAAAATCCCCAACACTTATCACAACAAAATCACCCACAATGAATTCATTTATAACGCGACTCTAAACAATGCACATGCATGTGGTACCAGTGGAGTAAACTCCCAACGTAAACAATTGTCAGGTTATCGAGGCACAAGGCATAACCCTTCAACGTGTTGCCATCAAGGCCAAGGCATAAGCCTTCTTCACAATCTGCCAATATAGGCCTTCAAAAATGCAAATGTAATATGACGCTAACAACATACAATAACATCATAAATTCATTTCACGAGGCATATGCCTATAGCACTACTTCACTGGCCATAGGCCTACAACGTCATCAACATAATCAACAACAGTTCACAACAACATTTTCATCTTCACATCACAAACATCACAACAAAATCACCAACAACACAAAACACTGGTCATAAGACCCACAAACAACAGTGTCCATACACTAGACGAATCAACTTACCCAACCGTACCTGCAAGTTAGCACATTCGACACAAATTCGATAAAATAACACAACCGCGTCTACCTACTAATTAATCTTAGTTACCCTATAAATTTTTTATTGATTTCCTGATAACTAATTATATTAATTTCCTACTTGCTAATTGCATCGATTTTAAGTGCTATTGTTACACCCGAATGATACATTATCATGGTCTAATTATATTACTGATATAATTAATTTCTTTCATCCAAAATTTCCCTGATAAATATTACTCAACTAATAAATGAAATTTGTGATTATTGATGCTGCATTTTTTTCTAATTCCGTATTGTTGCTGACCTATCTGCTAACGGTACCCTATTACCACTATTTCCTTCTACTGATAACACATCACGTGGTTTTCAAAAATAACTATGGTACTAACTATTCTATCCATTTAATTCTAATCAGCTACTAGTGATATATCCACGTCACCTAATAAACTAATAAGTGTACCTATGCTAATAAATAATTAAAAAATCAAGTGACCCCTAAGTTAACAAAAGGAAGGCACGTAGTAAAACAAGGGCTGCCCTAAGGCGCCCATCTCCATATTGTACAAGTAGTTGGGCGTCCTCCCCTAAGGGTGTGGCGAGGGTGGCGCCCACCCCCTTGTATGTGGCCTCCGCCTCACATTCATTCTTCTCCAAAATTTTCTACACTTACTACCCTGCGTTTTGTTCCTTCTAATTTTCTTCATGCCCAGTATCAGTATTCCTCTTCTACCTCTTATTCCATTAACCAAAACAACCTAAACTAACACAAATCCAATGCCATACATAAAAGCATAATTTTCAGAATTCAATTAAATAAACAAAACTCAACCTAACAACTTATTATTCTCAACAACAATTTAATCGGTTACAGAACAATAATAATTCGAGAATGTATATAATCTTAACCCCACATACGATTCATCATGTATCCCATTATATAGTCGAACCCCACCTTACTGGATTCAATGGCGTTCAACTCCCGATCAAATTCCTAATTTCCGTATTTCAATTCGCTTTCTCGCAATCTTCTCCGGCTCATTCCCAAACTTGTTCCTCTTTTTGCCACGTACAACCTTCTTCTTTTCTAAAACCTAATTTCTTATTTTCTTTATATATAAATTCCAACATAATAATAATAATAATACTATTATTTCTATTGGGTTTAATTTTCACACTTCCGTTCTACTGTGTCTAACACCAAATAGGCCCAAAGTAAACAATTCTATTAATCCACCCTTATTTCTAATATTATTTATAATAATATTCTATAATAAAATTAATTCATCACTAATTAATCCCAACTTCCGATAATTCACTTAATCACCCTAAATCAACTTATAATTTTATTAATGCTCCTTATAATTCTACTGATAAATCCAACTTCGACTAAATTCCAATAAATAAATCCTTAATAATTTTATTTAAATGATTAAATAACTTCTGGGTGTTACAACTCTCCCCCACTTAGTATATTTTCGTCCTCGAAAATCTATCAGACACAACCACCTTAACATCGCATTCGCGTCTAATCCTTCAATCCAACAACAACTCAATCACAGTTTAAATCCAATACTTATACTTCAATCTTCCAATTACCCTTACAACATAATCGTTACTATCTTACCAACCATTCTAGCAATACTTTGAGACAACCACCTTACAACATAGTAACAACTACTCCTCTCTTAATTTCTTGTACAACATGATATTCTCACCCTAGCAACATTCTCGTTGTAACATCCACCACTTACTTACCATTAAGATAGCAAAACAATTCTATATCATCCACTATGATCCCGTCTACTATCAACAAAAGATTAAGGGTGATCAGTTCCTCAATTTGTCAATAGATAGCCGACAACCATAATAGAGATTAAACCGTCGTTACTAACATTAATAGTATTCTTTTTCCAATCTGCACCCTCGGTTCAAAGATCCCAACAACTCCAACAACTTCTACAACCCTTTTAAAATCAATCCTAATAATCCTACAGCATGACTTACTTAAACAACAACCTACTAAATTCTATCTCATAGCAACTATTATTTTCCAAGACATTCTAACTTGTCAAACAACCAAAATCTTAAATCTATATTACCTTCGGATTTGAGAAACAACAAAGCTCCTACAACGTTTGCACTGTATCCATCAGTAGCATACTAATTTGATACTACTAATGTAACACCCCAAATTCTACCCACAAATTTGTATTACAATCAGAGTGCCAAAATTTCAAACATAGAATAGGATGTCACATTTACTTCACAATATTTAGTTACAATTATACAGATACATAACACTTAGATCATAGATGAACTTATAACAACTTATTTCCATTAGATCAACTAAACAGATAAACAACATAAAATTCCTCAACAATAACAATTTGTTCTTTTATTCAACGAGAAACAACTTCACATTATTGTTATTCGCTGAACAAATATTCACAAATTCTTTTTAAACTTTGATAACTTAAACACTACAACAATTAAAGAAACAGCGTTCATCCCCCCGAGTGCTACATATCAGAGCAAGACCCCTTTGACTTATCATAAACTGACGTAAAAACTTCAAGAATTAACTTCAACATCCATCGCTATGCTTGAGTACCTGCCCATTTCCCATGGTAGGGGAAATATCAGCAGAAGGGGTGAGATATTAAACAATATAATTGAATCAATGATAAATAATATGCTAGAACATAAATCATATAAATCACGACTTCACATATTCCACACAAAAATTATAACAACAATCAACAAAACAATTAGCAATTTACGACAATTATAATAATAGTTATATTTACTATTTTCACAGCTTCCCAACAGCACCTGTCACAACACAATGTTAGCATAAATTCACACTAAGTCATCAACACATATTGCAGCAAATCAGCATCACGACAAAATCCCCAACACTTATCACAATAACATCACCCACAATGAATTCATTTATAATGCGACTCTAAACAATGCACATGCGTGTGGTACCAGTGGAGTAAACTCCCAACGTAAACAATTGTCAGGTTATCGAGGCACAAGGCATAACCCTTCAACGTGTTTCCATCAAGGCCAAGGCATAAGCCTTCTTCACAATCCGCCAATATAGGCCTTCAAAAATGAAAATGTAATATGACGCTAACAACATACAATAACATCATAAATTCACTTCACGTAGCATACGCCTATATCACTACTTCACTGGCCATAGGCCTACAACGTCATCAACATAATCAACAACAGTTCACAACAACATTTTCATCTTCACATCACAAACATCACAACAAAATCACCAACAACACAAAACACTGGTCATAAGACCCACAAACAACAGTGTCCATACACTAGACGAATCAACTTACCCAACCGTACCTGCAAGTTAGCACATTCGACACAAATTCGATAAAATAACACAACCGCGTCTACCTACTAATTAATCTTAGTTACCCTATAAATTTTTATTGATTTCCAGAGAACTAATTATACTGTTTAATTTCCTACTTCGGCTAATTCGGTACTGATTTTAAGTGCTATTGCTACACCCGAATGATACATTATCATGGTCTAATTATATTACTGATATAATTAATTTCTTTCGTCCAAAATTTCCTTGATAAATATTACTCTACTAATAAATGAAATTTGTGATTATTGATGCTGCATTTTTTCTAATTTTGTATTGTTGCTGACTTATCTGCTAACGGTACCCTATTACCACTATTTCCTTCTACTGATAACACATCACGTGGTTTTCAAAAATAACTACGGTACTAACTATTATATCCATTTAATTCTAATCAGCTACTAGTGATATATCCACGTCACCTAATAACCTAATAAGTGTACCTATGCTCATAAATAATTAAATGGAATATCAAATTAAAAGAACAAGTGACCCCTAAGTTACCAAAAGGAAGGCACGTAGTAAAACAAGGGCTTCCCTAAGGCGCCCATCTCCATCCTGTACAAGCAATGGGGAGTCCTCCCTTAAGGGTGTGGAGAGGGTGGCGCCCGCCCCCTTGTATGTGGCCTCCGCCTCACATTCATTCTTCTCCAAAATTTTCAACACTTACTACCCTGCGTTTTGTTCCATCTAATTTTCTTCACACCCAGTATCAATATTCCTCTTTTACCTCTTATTCTATTAACCAAAACAACCTAAATTAACACAAATCCAATGCCATACATACAAGCATATTTTCCAGAATTCAATTAAATCAGCAAAACTCAATCTAACAACTTATTATTCTCAACAACAATTTAATCGGTTACAGAACAACAACAATTCGAGGCGAGAATGTATATAATCTTAACCCCACATTCGATTCATCATGTATCCCATTATATAGTCAGAACGCCACCCTTACCTGGATTCAATGGCAGTTCAACTCCCTAATCTAATTCCTAATTTCTGGTCGCATTTCAATTCGGCTTTTCGGTTTGCAATCTTCTCCCAGCGGCAAATTCCCAAACTTGTTCCTCTTCTTTTTCCCACGTACAACAACCTTCTTATTTTTCTAAAACCTAATTTACTATTTTCTTTATATATAAGTTCCAACTTAACCAATAATAATAATAATAATACTATTATTTCTGTTGGGTTTAACTTTCACACCTCCGTTCTACTGTTTCTAACACCAAATAGGCCGGAAGTAAATAATTCTATTAATCCACACTTATTTATTATATTATTTCCAATAATATTCTATAATAAAATTAATTCATCACTAATTAATCCCAACTTCCGATAATTCACTTAATCACCCTAAATCAACTTATAATTTTATTAATGCTCCTTATAATTCTACTGATAAATCCAGCTTCGACTAAATTCCAATAAATAAATACTTTATAATTTTATTTAAATAATTAAATAACTTCCGGGTTTTACACCATTTTCCCCTGGGATCACCTTATGGTAGTATGATGCACTTGACTACTGGATCGCCAACCTGGTGCTTGACTTTCTTAATGAAGGCTTTGATCATTCGTTTCTGATATATATGTCCATGGCAGATTGTTGCAAGTCGTTTTTCATCGATCAGGTTGATCTGATCAAGTCGAGTTTGGACCCATTCTTCTTTGTTTAACTCTACGTCCTTTAGTACTCTGAGTGAGGGTATCTGAACCTCGATAGGTAGAACTGTTTCCATACTATAACACGGTGGGAGAACTGACTTATTTTTTTTGCATTTTATCGCAAATATGCGGATAGCAAGAGTCGCCACCGACTTTTCTTTTATTCAAAAAGGGAAAGTGAAAAGAATAGGAAAAGACCTTCGTTAGATTCTGAGTAAGGGAGGTAGTTATGAAAAGGGAAGGTATTAACACCTTTTCCATCCGTAGTTATCTACGGGCTCTTAGTTGCTTAGCTCACTTTAATTTGTTTTGTGTGTGTAAATTTGAAAATTATTTTAAGATATTTCACTTTGACTTCGTAATGATTCTCGTTGGAATGTATATGAAGTGTTCGGAAATGTTTTAACTTTGTAATGATTCTCGTTGGAATGTATACAAAGTGTTTGAAAAGTGTGAGGTGTGAAAAGTAATTTTATTTGATTGGAGCAAATAATAGAGTCTTATTACCTACTCAAACTGGTCGTTTCTTGTTATTTTTCCTTCTTCTTTAAAATAAGGCTATCCATACCATTATTTGGTAGGTAAATCTATCTGTTGGACGTGAAGAGACAACCGTAGGGTCATCGTATGGTCATTGAAGGCAACATTGTAGGTATAACTTAGCAATTCAAAGGGACGATCATCAGTTGTTCGTAGGCAACAATCGAGGGACGATATCATATATTCATAGGCAACATCGAGGGTCATCGAGGGACTATGATCTTTATATCGAAGGGACTATGATGATGTTATTCGTAAGTGTATTTGCTAATGGTTCCCCTATGTTTGAGGGACATGAGCATTGTATTCGAAAGGAAATAAGAGAGGATACCCTAAAGGGGTGCATGTGTGAAAGAGTGTATTGAATTCATATATTATTAGTCTTGAATTAGGGTGATCTAATGATTGATTTTAGATCTTGTCATGTAGACCCTAGTTACTAATAGTTAAGCAGTTTAATATTTGCAGGAAAATAAAGTGCCGAATGTAAATGTCCTACGCTATTACATGGCTTTGCGGCAGTTACATAATTGAGGTGCAGAAAGTAAATTGCGAGAAAAGTAAATTTACGCTATTACAAAAATTACCTTGCAACCTATACATCGATTTCTAGAATTTAAATGCGAAATATTGAAAGAAAAATGTCTAAGGATAAGAAAGACCATCTATCCCTAATTGTAAAGGAAAAAATATTTTTTTATATTTTTGAAATCGATTTTAGTTAATAAAATCTAATTTCTAAGTTAATTATTAATTAATTATAAAAAATAATTTAAATCATGCGAAGAATAAATTATTTTTAATTAACATAAATCTGAAATTAGAATATTCTTGTGGTTTTTGAAAATGTTTAAATTAATTTTGAAAGAAAATTAAGTTAGTTTAGAAAAATAAAAGAAAATAGAAAATGTGAAAGACATAAGTGGTAAAAAAATAGGAATGGTCCCTGCAAGCCTTGAACTCGTGACCCTTAGGTCATAGGTTCAAAACTTTACCACTCAGCCACACGCCATGTGTTGTCAATAACACAACTCCAATTGTACGTATGTGATGACCTGCAACAATCAAAAAATTTAAGAAAAATTGCAAAAGGTGGGGATTGAATCCATACCCTTAGAGAGGAAGATATATAGCACGCACGTGTTGATCCACTAGGGTGGTGATACATCCGTGTATTAAGTTACATGGATAAATATATATGGGAAAATCAATTCCTGATTTTTGATTTCTAAAACAAATGCTCGGTGGGGTCCAGGATGCGCAAACGAACCAATCGTAACATGTCACGCTTGCCTCCTCCGAGCGTCTTCTCCGGTGAGCTCCATCCTTGAACCTGTAAAACAATGAAAATAAAAGGAAAAGGAGGACCCTACCCCCTTAATTTGATTGAAATATTTTGCATTCAAGTTGATATATTTTCCACAAATGCTTGACCTAATTCTCATGCTCCATATATACTTCACAAGTTCAGAAGCCAAAAGAACGGAATTCTTGCAGCCATAAAGCTAGGGTGTGTGCTCAAACATTTCTAGAAAACTTGCACCTTCGAGTTTCAATTTCCATCCATTCTCAAGCAATTACAAGCATTGATTCATGCTCCTGAGGTATTGTAGGGTAAGTATATATCCAAAACCATGGCCAAAACACCCTGAAGTGGTCTTGTATCTTCCTCAATTTTCAACATTTTGAAGTGGTCTTGTACTTTTTAGAAAGCTCAAGATGTCCTCTAAAAAATATTTTTTGTCTCATCTTTATTGAAGCTTCCATGTTCATGTACACTTCTTTTCAAAAAGATGACTTTTTGTTGACTTTTAGAAGGACCTATAATGTCTTGATCCATAACTCTTAAATGAAGCATTCTTGGCCAAAGCTTGTGAGACATGAAGTTGTAGAGAATTGAATTCTCTTCAAAATGAGCTTTGTTGGAAAAACTTATGATAAAGTATGTGAAAGTTATGCTTGGTCAAAGTTCTGTTGACTTCTTAACCAAAAACCCTAATTTAGAAACTTTGACTTTTGATCAAATCATGAGTTTTCTTGATGAGTCATGATCAACCCTTAATCAAATGATGAATGTGACTTCAAAATATTGATGTTACTAAAAATGATGAAGTTTGACTGTATGTTGACCACAATTGACTATTTGTCCAATGCAACTGATTTTCAACCATTTGAGCAATTGATTGAGCAAACTTGAGCTGTGAGGCTTGAAACTTGACATGATGATACCTTGAGACATATGAGGAGTTATGATGATAACTTGAGGTATTAGAACTCATCTTTGACTTGAGAGAATCAAAACCCTAGTTTGTTAGGTTGCTTCCTTAGGAGAAAGTTCATCTGGTCAACCTTTGAGAAATTCTTGAGTATGGAGATGTGGGTTGACTTGGGAAATATGAGGGAAAATTTTGGGATATAACACATACCATATACGAGATAGAAAGGGTTTTCCCCTGTAGATGTTCCTACAAAAGTGCGATAACTATGGAGAGCGAATGACAACATCTCATGCCAATCTTTATACGTCACTGTCATCTTCTGTATGATTTTCTTAAGATTTTAGTTGGCGGCTTCTACTGTGCCATTCATCTTTGGCCGGTATGGATAAGAGTTGTGATGCTTTATCTTAAACTGCGTGCAGAGTTCGGTGATCATTTTGTTGTTGAGATTGGTACCGTTGTTTGTGATAATCCTTTCGGGGATGCCGTACCGACATATGAGATTATATTTGATGAATCGAGCCACAACATTCTTGGTAACAGATGCGAACAAAGTTGCTTCTACCCACTTGGTAAAGTAATCAATAACGACAAGGATGAAACGATGTCCATTAGAAGCGGTAGGATTGATTTCTACAATCATGTCAATGCCCCACATCGCAAAAGGCCACGGGGCGGTAAGAACATTCAATGGAACTGGAGGCACGTTCACATTGTCTGTGTATATTTGGCATTTGTGACAAGATCGAGCATAGCGATAACAATCATATTCCATAGTAGATCAATAGTAACCTGCTCTCAAATTCTTCTTAGACATCGTATGTCCACCCATAATGCACGCTTTGTATTCAGTCGTATTGCTGGTGCAGTCGAAACATAATCTGGCAGTGAAAGGTGTACGGCCTCCTTTAGGAGAGGTAATCACAACACCAATACCGTTGCCAAGTGCGTTAGAAACTCCATCGAAGACCATGGTCCATCGAGATCCTGGCTCATGTCCTTCATCCGGTCCAGGATCTTCGCAATCAGTGACTAATATAATATCCTCGTCTGGGAACTTGGAATGAATACACTACTAATCATCTACGGCTTGATGAGACAAATGATCAGCTACCACACTTCCTTTGATCGGTTTCTGAGTAGTATACTGAATTTCGTATTTGGTCAAGATCATTTTCCATCTTGCTATTCTTGCGGAGAGAGCAGGTTTCTCAAATATGTATTTTATCGGATCCATTCTAGAGATCAACAAGGTAGTGTGAGTCAACATATGATGTCTTAGTCGGCGAGCAGCCCAAGCCAAAGCGTTGCAAGTTTTCTCGAGCTGTGAGTATTTTGTTTCACAGCCGATAAACTTTTTGCTAAGATAGTATATTGTGTAATCTTTTCGACCATACTCGTCGTGTTTCCCCAACACACACCCCATTGAATTCTCTAATATCGTCAAATACATGATCAGAGGTCTTCTCTTAACTGGTGGCATCAGGATAAGAGGTTTCTGTAAGTACTCCTTGATTTTGTCAAAAGTTGTCTGGCAATTTTCGTTCCATTCCACTACTTGATCTTTCTTCAGTAGCTTGAAGATTGGCTCACAGGTAGGAATTAGATGTGCAATAAATCTGGCAATGTAATTTAGTCATCCAAAGAAACCTCAGACTTTCCTCTCGGTATGGGGAGCTGGAATTTCTTGAATAGCTTTAACCTTAGCGGGGTCAACTTTGATACCTTTACCACTGACAACGAATCCCAAGAGTTTTTCGGATCTGACTCCAAATTTGCATTTGCTCGGATTAAGTCTCAATCTGTATTTCTTCAGTTTATCAAACAGCTTAAGCAAATGATCTAGATGTTATTCTTCGATTTGTGATCGAGCTATCATATCGTTGGTGTAGACCTCTATCTTGTGATGGATCATATCATGGAATAAAGCCACCATAGCATGATGATATGTTGCGCCAGCATTCTTTAACCCAAACGGCATGACCTTGTAACAGAAAGTGCCCCACTGTGTAACAAAAGTAGTCTTTTCCGTGTCTTCGTGAGCCATCTCGATCTGATTGTAACCAGAGAAACCATCCATGAAAGAGAAAACCTTATCCTGAGCGGTGTTGTCAACCAGAACATCAATATGTGGAAGCGGGAAATCATCTTTCAGGCTTGCCTTATACAGATCTCGATAGTCCGCACATATGCGCACCTTTCCATCCTTCTTAGTTACGGGTACCACGTTCGCAACCCACTGTAGGTAAGAAGTAACGGCTAAGAAACCAGCATTGAACTACTTCATAACTTCGGATTTAATTTTCTCAGACATCTCAGGACGCATACGACAAAATTTCTGCTTCACAGGGAGAAAACCTTATCTCGTTGGTAGTCGTTGTACCACAATGTCACCCGGCATGTCTTCGTAGGACCAAGAAAAAATCTCGATGTAGTCTCGCACCATCTCGACCAATATTTCTTTCCACTATTCTCAAGACCTGCTCCTATCTTGATTTCTTTTTTGTCTTCGTCGGTACCTAGATTCACAACTTCGATTGGCTCTTCATGTGGTTGTATAGCCCTTTCCTCTTACTGTAGTAGCTTGGCAAGTTCTCTTGACACTTCACAATCTTCCTCACCTTCGTCTTCGGCTTGGTAGATCGGATTATCGAAGTCATATTTAGCAATAGCAGAGTCATTACCAACGGGATCCGGAGTGAATGTAGATCTGCAGTTTATTACGTGGGTGGGTGTAAGAACACATAACTTTTTGAAAAAGGTGATAAAGTTAAAGAAACGCAGAGAGCAGAATATTTGAATGCAAAAGTCCATTGATTTATTAAATGAAAATATGCAAATGACAAATAACAACCCTCACAAACGAGCCGTGGTGGCACGGTCAAGGCACTAGGCTTAAATTTTATTGTTCGAAACTATAAAGCATAAAACAGAACAAGCAATTACTCCTGCCTAAAGGAGATTGGTATAACATCTTCACTCGTCCGATTGTTGAGTCCATCGCCAAGAGTTGGGAAGATCTAATTATTGATTTTGAAGTCACCATCATCGTCTTCTATAGCATGAACTTCGTCTTTGTTGATGCAGAACGGAGGTCCACCGGCATGTTCGCGGCGTATCATCTTCTCACCTTTGATAGTGAAGCCTAAACCATTCTTGTCAGATTTGAACAGAAAATCGGGTAGCTAACCCCAAATAGTACAACCTCCTTCTTTGACTATAGCTCTAGATTATTTCAACGAGGCCATCTTCAGTGGAACTCTAGTAACCTCAGGAGTGACAGGAGAGTCGGAAGCCATGACTCGTGGAACTACTTCGAAAGCTTGACAGGGAGTTTTGACAAATTCACCTTCCATTTTGATGTATCGAAATGACTGCAGATGGCTTACCATATATTCTTCTTCTCCGCATACTGTAACAATTTTCCCCTTCACTTGATACTTCTACTTCAGATGCAAGGGTAGACGTAACAACGTCTGCCCCATGTATCCAAGGGCGTCCAAGCAGGCAAGAATAAGTTGGATGAATTTCCATCACAAAGAAAGTAGAATCAAATGTCTGGGAACCTACTTTAATCGGCAGGTTGAGCTCTCCAAGTACTGCTCTCTTCGAACCATCAAAAGCTCTCACAATTATGTCACTAGGTTTCATGACCATTTCTTCAGCATCAAGTTGGTCGAGGGCACTCTTCAGTAAGACGTCTAGAGCAGAGCCAATATCCACCAATACATGAGACAATGTAGTGCCCTTACACCCTATAGAAATGTGTAAGGCTTTGTTGTGTTTCCTTCCAGCAAGAGTCAGATTAGCATCAGAAAAGCCCAAACCATTGTCTGCAGACAGGCTAGCAATACAACTTTCAAATTATTCAGCAGAAGTGTCTTGCGGTATATGATCATTCTTCAGAAATTTCACCAAGGCTTTAGTATAAGCCTCGGAGTACAACAACAACGCTAGCATGGAAATCTTGGATGGGGTTTGTCCCAACTTCTCCATAACATTGTAGTTTTTCTTCTTAATGATCTTTAGAATTTCCTTCATCTCTTGTTTGGAGGTGTCTTCAGCAACTTCCTTTGGTACTTCTGTCTGAGCATGTTGAGTCACTTTCATTTTCCCTCGAGCCTCGGGAGTTGGTTCTGTAACGCCCTGTTTTAATTAATATTATATTATATTAATATTTTCAAATTACCGATCAATATTTATTTTGCGATGAGAATATTTATATTAATCAATATATCTGATAATATATTTAGCGACGTTTCGTTTGGTCCGGTTTTTATTCCGTTCGGTTCGGTAAAATATTATTCGAACCGATATTTAATTCCTCGGAATTATTTTAATTAATAGAATTAATAATATTATTAGATATTATTTAAGTGTTAATTTATTAAAATAAGTTAGGGGTGTGGGGAGCAATTGAAGAGATTGGATTTTACACCCTTGTTGCTAGTAAGGATACATAAGCCATTTTCCTCGTTCTTTCCATTTTACAACAAAAACCTAAAATAGAAGCATGAAGAGAAAGAGAGGGTTTTGGGAAGAAGAAGCAGAAGAGGAGCAAGAGAGGAAGCCTTGGTTGGTTGTGGTAGAGGAATCATGAAGCTTTGCAAGAACAAGATGAGGTAAGGGGTTTGATTTCTCTATCTCATATGGTTAGGGTTTGATAGTATATTTTGGATTTGGGGAAAAATTGATAGGTTGATTTATGAGTTTGGTTGGTGGATTGTTGAAATAGCTTAGAAATGTTGATTTAGGAGTAGGGATTATTGGGTGTTTCACTGTTAGTTTATAGTTACTAGAAGCATAAAATGGAAATGAAAAAGAAAAGAAAAACTGTAACCTATAAAAAAAGAAAACCAGAAGAAATACTATCAAATGAGGAAGATGGAGGAGGAGGATACCAAGGGGGGAGGCGCCTACCCCACAAGGGGAGGCAACCGTCCCCAGCCCTAGGGCGGCCGCCCCCTAGTCCACACACCCCTTGGGACGTTCGTCCCCTTAAGCTTAGGGAAGGAATGGAATTTCGTGATTTTTCTGTTTTGCTGTTTGTTTGTTTTTCCATTTTCTATTTTGCTGTTCTGTAACAATTGTTTTTCCTGCATAATTTTCAAATGCATTTTGTTTCTTTCAATTACATTAAATCCAAATACTACTAGTTGTATTAATAAAACATAACTAGGGCATAAGTTAGTCGATTAAATTTAAAACCCGATTGTGTTCCGATTTTCCGATTTCGGTAAATTCGACGACGAAGCAAGTTGCTCCGAATTCAACGAAAATTAACGTGCTAGCTAAGTTTGACGTGTAGAACGTAGTGGTGAGGTTAGTTTTTAGAAATTACGAGTTTTTATAAGATGACCCGAAATAGGCCAATTTACGGTTAAATTGAATCGGATTTCGTTTTAGTGGATTTAAGGCACGTATGGACAATCCGATTTTGATGTTAAGGATTATGATTAATGCCGGTTATTAAGAAGGACTTTCGCAACGATTATTGATGCTTTGACCATTTTTCCGTTTTTGGAATTTGGTGAATTAATTGATAATGATGCGGTGTGAATAAACATAATGTTTGCAACGGTGTATTTATGAATGAATACTTGTTGATATGCGATGTGATGATATATGTCTTTGTACATGATGTTGTTAATAAATGCTTCCGATTTGTGAATGCATGATTTTTGATGATGATGAATTATTGGTGATGTTTTGCATAATGCAAATATGATGCGATGATATATTTATCTTGTTTTAGATAAATTATGGCGATGTGGGCTTTATGCCAATTTTGATGAGCGATGATGATGTTTTTGTGTTGTGTTGTTTTATTATCGAGTCACATACATTGCATTGGCGACGATGGGCTTTTATGCCAAGCGACGAGGCTTTTATGCCAAGCGACGATGGGCTTTATGCCGAGTGTTCCTAATCATGGACAAAGCGACGGGTACCACATGCATAACATAGTCGTGTCTCATGGAGTCGGTTATGTTTATGTTTGAGTTGTTTGGCGTTGGGTTTAATTATTGGATGATGTTGAATTGCGATGATATATAATGTTTTGTTTGGTGATGATCTTTATAAATTCATGATGACTATGCGATGAATATAAATGCTGAGCATTGCGATGATTTAACTTTGATGAAATGCTTAATGCAAATATGATGCGATGATGTTTGTGATGATGGGCTTTTATGCCAAAAGCGACAATGGGCCTTAGCAAATTTGTGATGATTTTATTTATGTTGCTTATGTTATTCGCATTGTTTGGTGTTGTTGTTTGATGTTGTTGTTTATAGTTTATGTGTTGTTTTGAAGATTTATGCCGATAAGGTTATGGCGATAAAGTGTTGATTATACACATTAGTATGGTGGTTAAAGTAAGTGAGTTTGGATTGTGTGTTGGAATTACTCTTATTAATCTATGAAAGTGATTTGGTTTTGATGGTGTGACGCCTCAGTATTTAATTTATGAAATTTTAAATTACTCTGATTTTTACATATAAAACCTTGGGTAATATTGGGGAGTAGTTAATTTGACTATAGTAAAGACATATGAGTCTTTGTCAATGGCGTTGGTACTCTTCCATGATCGGACATAGGTGAGTTGATCACATTCGGAGTTTCGACATGAGGGTCGAAATCAATTTCCCAAGCTTCAATCATGTTCTGAATCTTGTTCTTCAAGGTCCAACAATTGTTGGTGGCGTGCCCTGGGCTGTTGGAGTGGTATGCACACCTTGCATTAGGATTGTACTTCGGAGAGGAGGTGTTGACGTGTTGAGGTGGATCCCTTAAAGTAATCAGCTCTGCTTAACATGTGTTGTAGTGCTTGAGACAACGACATGTTGATCTTCGTAAATTATCTTTGCGGTGCGTTCTGCTTACGCGCGTTGTCTTGTTGAGGTTGCATTGGCGTGGGATTGGAGATCAGAATTTCCCCCACATATTGATGGCAATCACCTTTGTCACGGTTCTTCTGACCATACACAGTATTGGCTTATTTCTTCCCACCAAAAAATCTCTTTGCACCATTTGAAGATGTTTCACCTTGAATTTTTCCGTTCTTGATTCCAGGTTCAATTCGTTCTCCTGTCAGTATCAACTCAGTGAATCCGGATGAAGAGTTTCCAATCAGATGATTGAAGAATAGGCCTGTTAGTGTTCCCATGAACATGTCAACCAATTCCCTATTAGACAAAGGTGGTTGGACTCTGCCTGCTAGATCTCTCCATTTTTGGGCGTACTCTTTGAATTTCTCGTCACGGCCCATAGACATATTTTGTAATTTCATACGGGTTGGTACCAATTCAGCATTGTACTGGTACTGTTTGTAGAAAGCATCTGCTAAATCATTCCAGGTATTAATATGGGTATTCTTTAGCTGATAATACCACTCCAACTATGTTCTGGATAAACTCTCGTGAAAGAAATGTATCCACAACTTCTTGTCTTTAGTATAAGGATGGATCTTCTAAACATAGGACTTCAGATACATCTTCGGGAAAGAAATGCCATCATACTTAGCAAAGATAGGGACCTTGAAGTTGCAGGGAATTACCACCACGGGAACCAGACTCAGATCATCAAAGTTCAACCCTAACATTTTCAGATTTTCCACAATATTGAGACGGTATTGAAGTTGCTTATACTTCTCGTTGTTAGGAGGATAATGCTCGCTCATATAGTCTTCCTCATCTTCTTCCTGAGACCCATGATGGCTTCCTTCAACGGTCTTGACACTTCCTTCAATTTCTCCTCTCTTTTCTGAGAATTCAAGTTGTCTGACTACCTTGATTGGACCTCTGTGCTTTCCTCCCAGGTTGATAATGCCATCAATCTTCTTCGTTTTGGGGGTGAGCTTTTTCAAATCCTTCTGACCTTGGGCAAAGTTGGTGAACATTTCTTGGAACTGAGCATTCTGAGCCTAGAGATCTTTGACATTTTGTTCGAGAGCCATTTTTGCTGAAATAAACAGCGAGAGAATGAGAAAACCGGTCTTCAATGTACCTGCTATGAAATGTTATGCTATGATATGTTATGTTATGAAATGTTTTCAAGGACCTTAGGAATTTAAATTTGGTAAGGAAGCAAGAACAAACTTTTTATTAGTTGACTTAGCAAGTACAAATGAGAGTTCAAACAATAAAAATGAAATTCCTAGAGCTTGGGTCTCCCATGGACGCTTCCTCTTTGTATTGACATAGGCGTTAATGCTCTGTTCTTCATTAAGTTGCTTTGTCAACTCTAATACTCTTTTCTCGCTTGCATAGCACTGAGCTTCAAATGTATCCCTTTCTTCTTTTAGTTGAATCCAGGATCTCTTAAATTATTTGAAATCAGTAGGCATGTCTGGATGGAGAATGGTATAAGATTCGTCGCCTTCAGCAATAGGTTCTATAATTACTGGTAGGACGGAAGCATATGGCATCATGAGATTTTGAGCACGAGCTCGCACCCATTTGAGGTAAGGTTCCCAAGGAATGGAATTTTTATGCCCCAAGGTCTTGGTATCAGTTTTCTTCACCATGCCCCAAGTGTGCACAAATCTTCGGCAATAACCATGGAGACCGTTGTCGTATTCAAACACAATGCCTTGGATGAGCATATTATGAGGTCCATCTCTTCTAGTATAACTAAATTGTCGTAATGCCAGAGAAGTATTGTAGGTGATACCTCCGCTTATGCCAAGGAGTGGTACATTAGGGAATTCTCCATATCGCTCAATGAAAGTGAAGTCCTTTTGAGAGTAGAGACACCAACGGATATTTGAGTGAGAGAGTGACATCAACCTTTGAGACCATTTCAAACCGTGTTCATTCTTCATTAGTGGTCGAGGAAGGTGCGAAATAAACCACCTGGATAATAATGGTATGCAACACATGAGAGTTCCTTGTCTTTTCATAGTATGAGTGTGGAGAGAATGTAGAATATCTCCAAGTAAGGTAGGCACAGGATTATGAGTGAGGAAAATCTTGACAGCGTTCATGTCTATGAACTGATCTGGATTAGGAAATAGCACCAAAACATATATTAGGAAAGCCAAAACATCTTCGAAACCATGGAAACTCATAGCCTTTAGGAATTCTCATGCTTTCTTTATCAAAAACTTAGCAAGAAAACCCTTAACTCAACTTCTTATTTCCCAATTGTCTTCAATGTCTGACCGCTTTAGATGTAACACTGATGAAATGTCTTCGAAATTCGGAACTTTTTCTGAATCGGTGAAAGGTATCTGATCAAGAATGGATATCCTAAGTAGCTTAGAGAATTCTTCTATTGTAGGTACCAACTGATAGTCTGGGAAAGTAAAGCAGTGATGCTTCAGATCAAAGAAATGGAATACGACGGTCATCATATCTTCTTCAAAACCAGAAGTAACCAAGTCAAGTAGATAACCATGCCTCTTGATGAATTGAGAGTGATCGGGAAATTTTGAGACTAACTCCTTGAGTTGAGAAGATATGCCCACAAAATTGATTCAGATAGTCTTCCTGGAAGCCATAACCTACAAAAACAGAGCAAAGATAAATCCCTAGGTCCATGAAATGGTTAGGAATGTCATGATGTTATGATGTCATGTTTAAAAAGCAAGCACAAGCAATTCACACAATAGCCCTAGGTTTAAGGCTTGCATGAAGTATATGTGTCTACCCTTCCGGAGTTTAAGTTGGTTCAACCTGTCCTATAATAATAACCAGGTTCTAGGAATCTCATATCACGGATCTTTCTCGCAGGATTTATTTCAATACGGCTACCAGATGGTCGAACGAAACATCCTGAAATTCGAATCTCAATGAGCTTATAATCGAGTATCAACCAACCTCAGTCTGCACCAAAGCAGACTATCTCACTACCTTCTAATGGCCAAGATGAGTCAATTAGGGTTCTAAAGTTGAGTTAGTGTTTATGACACCACGCATACGCAAAATATTTCCTCAACTGAACATGAGGAACATAAGGACATCCAAAGTGTCACACTAACCGTAGCCATCATTTTGACTGTTTAGGTTTACGCCTAACAGTCGCGATGATCTATTGCTACTTATCTAAAGAAACCTGGATCTGGGTGTGGGATACCCCACAAATACAATACCCAAGCAACCCTTAAGATAAAGAAGACAAGTCAAGAAATTTAAACAAGTAAAAGTGATCTAAAGACATAAGGTAAACTCTCTTTGGGTGTACATCCCCAGCAGAGTCTCCAGTTCTGTAACATGGTGGAAGAACTGACTTGTTTGTTTTGCGTTTTATCGCAAATGTGCAGATAGCAAGAGTCACCACCAACTTTTCTTTTATACAATAAAGGGAAGGTGAAAAGAACAAGAAAAGACCTTCGTTTGATTTTGAGTAAGGGAGGTAGTTATGAAAAGGGAAGGTGTTAGCACCTTTTCCATCCATAGTTATCTACGGGCTCTTAATTGCTTAGCTCACTTTTGAAAACTTGCTTTCTGTGTTTGTGTGGTTTGAAAAGTATTTGAAAAATATTTCGCTTTGACTTCGTAATGATTCTATCTAGAATGTATACGAAGTGTTTGAAAATAAGTGTGAGGTATGAATGTGATTTGTTTGATTGGAGCAAGCAATAGAATCTTATTACCTACTCAGAATGGTCGGTTCTTATTATTTTCCTTCTCCTTTAGGATAGTGCTATCCATACCATTAGTTGGTAGGTAACCCTATTCGTTAGATGTGAAGGGACAATCGTAGGGTTATCGTGTGGTCATTGAAGGCAACATTGTAAGGATACCTTAGAAATTTCATAAGGGACAATCATCACTTATTCGTAGGCAACAACCGAGGGACGAGATCATATATTCGTAGGCAACATCGAGGGTCATCAAGGGACTATGATCTTTATATTAGATGGACTATGATGATGGTATTCGTAAGCATCTTTGCTAATGGTATCCCTACGTTTGAGGGACATGACCATTGTATTCGAAAGACAACAAGAGAGGATACCCTAAGGGGGTGCATGGGTGAAAGAGTTTGTTTGATTCAGATATGTTATCTTTGAATTAGGGCGATCTAATGGTTGATTTTATCTTGCCATATAAACCCTAGTTAGAAGTTAAGCAGTTTTAATAATTGCAGGAAAATAAAGTGCGGAAAGTAGATGTCTTACGCTATTACATGACTTTGGGGCAGTTACATAATATAAGGTGCAGAAAGTAAAGGTAGAAAATTTAAGTCTACGCTATTACAAAAATAACCTTGCGACCTATACATCGATTTCTCGAATTTAAATGAGAAATAAAGTAAATAAATTGGAGAAAAAATGTCTTAAGGGTAAGAGAGAACACCTAAACCCTAATTGTAAAGGAAAAAATATTTTTTGATATTTTTTGAAATCGATTTTAGTTAATAAAACCTAATTTCTAAGTTAATTATCAATAAATTATGAAACATAATTTCAATCATGAGAAAAATAAATTATTTTTATGTAAAAAATAAATTAAATGTTTAATTAACCTAAATCTGAAATTAGAATATTTTTGTGGTTTTTGAAAATGTTTAAATTAATTTTGAAAGAAAATTAAGTTAGTTTAGAAAAATAAAAGAAAATGTGAAAGAAATAAGTGGTAAAAAAATAGGAATGGTCCTTGCAAGGCTTGAACTCATGACCCTTAGGTCATAGGTTCAAAACATTACCACTCAGCCACACGCCATGTGTTGTCAATAACACAACTCTAATTGTATGTATGTGATGACCTGCAACAATCAAAAAATTTGAGAAATATTGCAAACGGTGGGGATCGAACCCACACACTTAGAGAGGAAGAGACATAGCGCACGTTTTGAACCACTGGGGTGGTGATACATCCGTGTATTAAGTTACATGGATTAATATATATGGGAAAATCAATTCATGATTTTTGATTTTTAAAACAAATGCTCGATGGGGCCCAAGATGCGGAAACGAACCAATCGTAACATGCCACGCTTGCCTCCATGGGGTCAAACAAAATCAGAGGCTGAAGGGACGTCGGAGCCCTAGCTCTGGTCGTCTTCTCCGGTGAGCTCCTTCCTTGGACCTGCAAAACAATGAAAATAAAAGCAAAAGGAGGACCCTATCCCCCTAATTCGAGTGCTGTGAATTCAATGGTGGCCTTAGTTTGGCCTGAAAGTTCTTGTAAACGGAGATACGAAGCTACATAAGGGTTATGCCATAACTATGGAAAATCACGATTTGGCCACTAAACCTTGCGAACGATGGTTCAAACTTGTTCTAATAAACCTCAGGAACACATTAGTGATGTTAGTTTGGATTAAAACATGATAAAATGCAAAATACGTAATTGAAAAATATAAGATAATCAGAGTTCATGGTGCATGCGTTTCAGGGTGTTTTGGCCATGATTTTGGACATATACTTACCCTACAATACCTCACTAGCACGAATCAATGCTTGGAATTGCTTGAGAATGGCTGGAAAGTGAAACTCGAAGGTGCATGTTTGATAGAAATTTTTGAGCAAAAACCCTAGCTTTATGGCTGCAAAAATTCCTTTCTTTTGGCTTCTGAACTTGTGAAGTATATATAGAGCATGAGAATTAGGTCAAACATTTGTGGAAAATATATCAACTTGAATGCAAAATATTTGATTGAAATATTTTATCAAAATCTTCCATATTTGGCTCAATCTTGCCTTAATGCTTCTTGTGCGTTTTTGAAAGCTTATGATGAGCTATCGTGGACCTCAAGACATACAAATATCAAGCCCGCACACCTTTTACTTTTACTTTAATATTTTATTTAATTAAAATTGAATTTTAGCCATTTAATTCAAAAATAAATTAAATAAATAAGGGAAGGGAACGACGTGCAAGTGAGTGTAGAGGTCATGGGCCATCTTAAGAATAAGCTTGAATCACAAAAACTTAAGTCCATTTGGAAGAAATTTGATTTTGCTAAGTATTTCTTTTCATGCACTTCTTCATAAATGTCAAACTTGCAAAACTTGTATCTTGCTCAATTTTCAATATTTTGAAGTTTTCTTGTACTTTTTAGAAAGCTCAAGATGTCCTATAAACAATATTTTTGGTTTCATATTCATTGAAGCTTCCATGTTCATGTACACTTCTTTGCAAAAAGATGACGTTTTGTTGACTTTTAGAAGGACCTATAATGTCTTGATCCATAACTCTCAAATGAAGCATTTTTTGCCAAAGCTTGTGAGACATGAAGTTGTAGAGAATTTAATTCTCTTCAGAATGAGATTTGGTGGAAAAATTTATGATAAAGTATGTGAAAGTTATGCTTGGTCAAAGTTCTGTTGACTTTTTTATCCAAAAACCCTAATTTAGAAACTTTGACTTTTGATCAAATCTTGAGTTTTCTTGATGAGTCATGATCAACCCTTAATCAAATGATGAATGTAACTTCAAAATCTTGATGTTGACCAAAAATGATGAAGTTTGACTATATGTTGACCACAATTGACTTTTTGTCCAACACAACTGATTTTCAACCATCTACGCAATTGACTGGGCATACTTGAGCTTTGAGGCTTGAAACTTGACATGATGATACCTTGAGACATATGAGGAGGTATTATGATCACTTGAGGCATTATAACTCATCTTTGACTTGAGAGAATAAAACCCTAGTTTTGTGGGTTGATTGCTTAGGAGAGAGTTCATCTGGTCAACCTTTGAGAAATTCTTGAGTATGGAGATGTGGAATGACTTGGGAAATAGGAGGGAAAATTTTGGGATATAACAGGATACATTTTTTTTTGTATTGATGTGATGGAGATATTTATTGCGGTTCCTAAGTTAAAGATTTGTGTTTAATCTGAGTATCAATATCAAATGCCTAACATTGTCAAATACAGTGTAGACGAATTTGAACCCCATAATGTGTTATTTTATATAAAGTGTTGTTAAATGATAAGCTCAATCTGATATCTATGGAAGAATTAGAAAGTACAAATAATAGTAATAGAAGAAATTGAAGTTTATTGTACTCAAATACTAGAGTTCGTATGGGATCCAGCTAGTACATAAGTGTAAATGCAGAAAACAGAAGTGCAGAGAGAAAGGAAAAGAAAGATAGAGGCACTTAGAGAGGCATGTACTCTCCTAAGAGTGGATATCTCACTCAATTTTTGCGTACCAGAATGAATGATCCTTCCAATAATTTATTCTCACTTGCCACTCTGCCTTCATGGTATAATCTTCCCTTCTTTAGCTAGAACCTTTTGTGAATAGTATGATCAGAGCTTAAGTCTTGCACAACCCCTTTGAGTCTCTCATCTTGTTGTATTTCCTCCTCTAATCCCTCCCAAAATTCACACTGTAGTGTGGTGATGTGTGCATACTGCATCTGTCTAGAAAGTGAATCAGTAGCCCTGTTTTCTCTCCCTGGTTTGTATTTAACTTCAAAATCAAACCCTATTAATTTAGAAAAACACATTTGCTACTCACTCCCCATAATCCTCTATTCAGTGATATGTTTCATACTTTTCTGATCAGTGTGCACTACAAAATGTCTTCCCAACAGATATGGCCTCCAATTATGTATTGCAATCACCACTGCCATTAATTCCTTATCATAGACTGATTTCTATTGTGTTATTCCAGAAAGTGTTTGGCTCATGTAACAGATAGGTTTCCCCTCTTGCATTAAAACAACTCCAATCCCATAATTCTTCACAAACTTTCTGTAATAACCAGACAGGCCTAGAAATCCGCTCAACCCCTTTACATTGTGTGGTATAGGCCATTTCACCATATCTTCCACCTTTTTTTATCTGCAGATACTCCTTCTGCAAAAATAATATGCCCTAAATATACTATCTCCTTATGGCCAAAAGAGCACTTATTCTTGTTAGCATACAGCTGCTGATCTTGCAGCACCTGTAAGATCCTAGTCAGATGGCCCCTGTTCCTCCTGGTTCCTGCTATAGATCAGGATGTCGTCCAAGAACACCAAGCAGAATTTCCTAAGGAAAGGCCTTAGAATCTCATTCATCAAAGCTTGGAAGGTTGATGGTGCATTGGTTAATCCAAAAGGCATTACTAGGTACTCATAGTGCCCCTCATGAGTCCTAAAGGTTGTTTTCTCTATGTCCTCCTCCTTCATTCTAATCTGGTGGTAGCCAGATTTCAAGTCTAGCTTAGAAAAAACCACAGCTCCTCCCAACTCTTCCAGTAACTCCTCAATCATAGGTATGGGACATTTATTAGGAACAGTTTCCTTGTTCAATGCTCTGTAGTCAGTTCAGAACCTCCATCCTCCATCCTTCTACTTTACTAAGAGCACTGGGCTTGAAAAAGGGCTTGTGTTATGCCTAATCACCCCAGCTTGCAGCATTTCTTTTACTATCTTTTCTATCACATTCTTCTAAAAGAAAGGGTACCTATAGGGTCTTATATTGGGAATAGAAGCTTCATTCTTCAACATAATGGCATGATCATGCTCCCTCCTACGTGGGAGCCCCTTGGACAAATTGAAAACCTCTTCAAATTTTCCTAAGATATCATCTAACTCAGCACAGTTCTCCTCTGGCACAACATGAACAAAATGAACATAACAATATCTCCCCTCTTCACTTAAGGTTTTTATCATGGTCTTTATGGAAACTTGTTGGTTGCTCAAAGCAGGATCCCCTTGTATGACATACTTCTTCCCCCATTCTCCCATCTCAAATACAATTCACCAAAATTTGCTTCAATCACCCCTAGACTAGCCAACCATTCCATCCCCATCACCATATCAATTTCACTGAAGTCCATCAAAAAGAAGTGTTGGTGAAATTTCACTCCTTGCATCTGTAATTTCAGCACTTCACATATGCCTTGGTACTCCAATTTCTCTCCATTCCCAACTTCAATCACATAGGGAGGGGCTCCCACTAATTCCAGCCCTAATTGTTCCACCAGCTTTGCATCTATAAAGTTACTGGTGGCCCCTGAGTCAATTAAGGCCTTCATCTCCTTATCTTGCACAGTCACCCAAACCTTGAAAGATGTGTTAGAAGTTAGACCCTGTGTGCTATGTATGGATAACTGCATAGTTTTAAGCTCTCTTTCTGTTCCCACTACCTCTTTTGTTTGGACTCCCACACCTTTGATTTCCTCTTCCCCTCCACTACTGTCCTCACACAATTTCAAGCTCATGTGCTTGAACTTGCATAAATGTTCTCTATTCCATTTGTCACCACACTTAAAGCATAACCCTTTCTTACTTCTCTCTTCCAACTCAGCTGGGTTTAATCTTCTCCCTTTGTATTTCTCATTCCCCTCCTTCTTAGTTCCTCAAACTTCAGCTGGATCTCTGATTTTCAATGGTCCCCCTCGATCTCTCTAAGAGTTACTCTTCTTGTTGAAGACCTCATTCTTCTCCTCAATAAGCAAAGCTCTATCCATTAGTTCTGATAAACTCTGGCTCTCATGTAACTTGAGTTCTTCTTGAATTTCTTCCTTGAGTCCATTCATGAAAATGGAATCCAACATAATCCTTTCTTATCTCCTTAAAGGAGCTACCAACATCTCTAACTTTTCCATATACTCCACCACAGACCCTCGTTGCCTCAAACTTAACAGAGGTCCCATCGGGTTATGCAACAGACCCGACTGAAACCTCCTCATGATAGCTATCTTAAACTCCTCCCATGTCTTCAGAGGTGCTTTCTACTCCCACCACTGATACTAGTTCAGTGCCATATCCTCCAAGGCTAGAACCACTGCGTCTAACTTATCTCGCATCCTTACTTTGTTCAGTTGAAAATATCGTTCAACCCTAATGAGCCAACCATACGCATCCTCTCCTTTGAAAATGGGAATTTCTAACCTCCTTCTACCTCCCATGGTGCGAAATCCTTCTCCACCGATGTGTCGGCGGTTTCTGGGTCTAGATTCGCGCGATAGAGTGCTCCCCATACTCCCCTCTTCTTCGTCGTCATCGTCGGATCCTCCACGATGACCCGGTCGCTCTTGTATCAACTGGCGGATCTGATCCACCGTAACCTATGGTCTTGATTGTTGCGCCGTTATGATCTATCGTGTCTACTCTATTGTTCTTTCATAATGCGTAATCCTCTATTCCATGTTCTCAACACGATTCTCCATGATACTTCGCGTCACAACCATCCATAACGCAGACTAAACCAAGGCTCTAGATAACAAATTGATAAGCTCAATCTGATATCTATGGAAGAATTAGAAAGTACAGATAATAGTAATAGAAGAAATTGAAGTTTATTGTACTCAAATACTAGAGTTCGTATGGGATCTAGCTAGTATAGAAGTGTAAATGCAGAAAACAAAAGTGCAGAGAGAAAGGAAAAGAAAGATAGAGGCACTTAGAGGGGCCTGTACTCTCCTAATAATGGATATCTCACTCAATTTCTGCGTACCAGAAAGAATGATTCTTCCAATCATTTATTCTTACTTTCCTAGATTCTCTCACCACTAGTTGGCTGCCAGCCGGTCTAAACCATGTGCAACACTAACTAATTCTTTTTGTCCTATTCCCCTTTTCTCTCTCTTAGGTTTTCTTTTATAAAACTTCTCATATCTACCATAAAACAACAACTATAGTAGTGTTACATTACACTGTAGCTTATTATAATTTAAAGAAACCTCTATTATCTGCTACTACAATTCTGAAATGAAGTTGTTACCAGGAACTATGAACTAATTTGATAAAATGTTGATTATTTGAAATTACTATCTTATGAATGACGTGTAAAATTGATGTTCCACAACTATTCTACTTGCATTTCAATATTGTTTTCAATTTTTAGATTATAAGGCTTGCTCGCCATGAAAACTCAAATAATAGAAGTGTCGGCGATTCCGTCCATCATCTTGGGTTTGGTTATACTGAAAACTCAAAGACTTACAAAAGTGCAGCGTTATAACCATGATTGACTTTAAAGGCTTTACAAAAGTAAGTTGAGGTATGATCAAACAAGTAAATCAACACATATTATCTCACAAACACCTTGGCCTGTGTTATTCAAAACTATGCTACCATTTCATATTTCAATTCCTCTATAGCCTATTAACTTGTGAATTCTCTTTCAGCCCAAAATATTTGGTTGAGAGCTAATTGTTTATCGTGTTACTTGTGCACTACCATCCTGAAACTGTTTGTTTTCTTTATGCAAAGATACATGGTCTCTAAGATACAAGCAATTATGGCTCAATACATGCCCTTGGATAATCAACCTCTTATTATTCCTAATCAAGAAGTTCATCATGATTTCTAGAAGATGTTGGTGATATTTTTATGAGAAGAATATTACTCTTTAGCTTATGACAATCTCTACGGCTAAACAAAGATAGAGGTGATTTGTTTATTTAGCTATATCCCCTTTGTAAAGTTAAATAATATGGTTGTGAATTGTCCTGATTATCTTGAGGTGTTATAATGTTGATGAATAATGTGCAATGCTTTGTGTAGGTTGAAAATTTTGTGAGATTGATAAGTGTTGTGAATCGGATGCTTTGGAAACAAAATATAAATTTGTTGCTCAATGTAAGGAAAAAAATGAAGAACAAGATGAAAACAAGGATTGATTATTAACTGTTATTCTTTCCTTTATCTTCAAAACAAGATTACAAGTATACAAGAATAACAAATAACCCTCTCACCCTAAATTAGGATTTCCAGTATGCAATGATGAGAGACTAGTATGCTATTTATAATAAACCTAACATACTAAACTAATGGGCTTTTATCACAAATACCCATTACAAGCTAACTTAGGGTACAAGCTAACTTAACCAATTGGACATTGTCATACCCCAAAATTTTCCCTCCATCCTCTCAAGATATTTCATACATCCCTACCCAAGGATTCCTCAAGAATTGATCAGACAAACTCTCTCCTAGACAATCAACCCAAGCTAGGGTTTGGCAATACTCAACTCCAGATGGACTTCCAACATCTCCAATGGCCATCATGCCTCCTCATATGCTTCAAAGATTCTCCATGTCAAGTTTCAAGCCTCACAAGTCAAGTTTCCTCAGACAATTGCTCAGATGGTTGAAAATCAGTTGTATTGGACAAAAAGTCAACTGTGGTCAACATACAGTCAAACTTCATAATTTTTGGTCAACATCCTCATTTTGAAGTAACATTCATCATTTGGTCAAGGGTTGATCATGATTCATCAAGAAAACTCAAGATTTGCTCAGAAGTCAAACTTTCTAAATTAGGGTTTCTAGGTGAAAAGTCAACTGAACTTTGACTGATCATAACTTCTTCATACTTTCTCAGAAATTTTTCCACCACCTCTTGTTTTGAAGTAAATTCAATTTTCTACAACTTCATGTCTCACAAGAATGTCCAAAAAATGCTTCATTTGAGAGGTATGGCTCAACACATTACAGGTCATTTTCAAAATCAACAAAAAGTCAATATTTTGTTTTGAGGATATATTGAGCATGGAAACTCCAATTGAGATGAGACCAAAACGGTTGGGTAGAGGACTCTTAGAGATTTCCAAAAAGTCCAAGAACACTCAAAAATGTGTAAAATTGAGTAAGATACACCATTCACAAGTTGGGAAATTTTGAAAGAGTGCACAAAGAGAGATGCTTCAAAAAATCAAAAACTTTGCAAATGGGCTTACGTTTTCTTCATCCAAACTTGTTCCTTATACAATTAGGAATATCCAAGCCCAATGCCACGAATTTTTATTTTATTTTCCTATTTAATTTGGAATTTATTCATTTAAATACAAATTAAATCCAAAAATAAAGTATAAAATCAAAATTAATTGCAAAATTGATTTTTCTCTCTTCCTTGAGATCCAAGCAACTCATTAAAAGCCAACAAATTTCGAAATTGGATTGATATGGCAAGATTGGATTGAAAATTGATCAAAATATGAATATTTGATTTTGTACAAAAATCAAATTTGATTTGCATTGATTAGTGATTGATTCTTCCTCAAATTAACTCCAAATCCATCCACTATAAATGTACAATGCATACACATCAAGAGAGAACAGAAAAATTTGCTCAAGAACCCCTAATCTAGAACTCAAAAATCCGTGACCTACAAGCAACTTGCAGCCTTGGTTTTGGATCGTTTCAGTTGATTCCAAGCATCAAAATACATTCCTTGATACCTCTTGAATCGATCCAGACCCTCACTTTGCTCAAAACCATCCAGAATTAAGAAATACGATTTCGGTTTGTTCTTGTTTTTTTTTAAATCGATTTCTGTTTTTCATGCATTATTAACATGTTTCATTGTTGTTTTTGTGATCAGTGATAAGTTTGCAAGCGATCTGGGTTGTTTGATTGCATTTCCATGGCCTGAATCGTGATATACCATAACTAGGGTTTCTGAGCTCGATTTAGGGCTTTGCTTAAATGGAAAAATTGGACCATGAGACTAGCACCAATGAATTCGGAATGATGTCCTGAATCGAACCATGGTCTTAGAATTCATTTATATTATGTGTGCTTGATTTTTGAATTAGCCAGGGTTGTAGCGTCGAACAATGGCCGACGCTGAATTTTCAAAAATTCAAAAGGAGGAAGATGAAGTCTGGCGCGAGAACGAGGCAACCAGGAGGCGACGCGTGTTGTAATCCACTCACTCCGTTTCCAAACACGCTTGCACACTTGGCTCGGTTGGTTAACGCGTGGACTATTGGAGATGCTCTCAAGGGACAGTAGTTCGAACCATGCCAGGACCGGTTTTGCATTACTCTTTTACAAACTCAATTATTTTTTATATTTTCTATTTTCTTATTTATTTAATATTTTGCATCAATTTTAATTCTTTTCATAATTTTATTTATGCATTAAAAAATCATCAAAAATATTTTTTCCTTTTGCATTTATTTTCAGAAAATACTTATTTAATTTATAAAATTAAAAAATATCATTTTGCATGCATATTTATTTTTATTCATAATTTAGCATTAAAATCACTTTTAATTAGTTTTAATTATTAGATTACATCCAAAAAATCCCAAAAAATTATTTTAGCATATTTATGTTATTTCCAGCATACAAAAATTTTCTCATTCAAAAATTTGCATTTTTACTAACATTTTTCTCTTATTCGATTTCATCGTATTTTCCGATTTTCTCGTTCTTTCACAGGTTATTCCGATTCGGACGATTTCTTTTACTGTTTTCTTTTTCCAATAATGTAACTGCCCATGGGATGTAATATTTTTAATTAGGCTTTTATTTTCCGCACGTTTAAATTATGTATCTGCCCCAAAGCCATGTAATAGCGTAGGACATTTACCTTTCCGGACCTTTACATTCCCGCATTTTAATTTCTGTACATATTCAATTGCTAGTAATTAGGCGTGTATGGCAAGATAAAATGGACATAGCTCACTCTAATTTGCAAGATAAAAATATCTGAATCGACACACTCTTTTCACACATGCACCCCTTAGGGTAATTCTCTCTCGTTGCCTTTCGAATTCAAATGGTCAAGTCCCTCGAACGTAGAGGTATTCTAGCACCGTTGCCTTCAAAACAAATCACCATAGTCCCTTCGATACAGAGATCATAAGACCCACGACGTCGCCTCCGAATACATGATCTTGACCCTCGATTGTCGCCTACGAACAACGATGATAGTCCCTTCAATGTGCTAGGATACTTCCTACAAGTTGCCTTCTATGACCATCCGATGTCCCTTGAATGTCTCGCACATCCAACGAATGGAGTTACCTACCAACTAATGGTATGGGTAGCGCTATTCTAAAGGCGATAAAACAACGACCAATTCGAGTAGGTAATAAGACTTTTAGTTGCTTGCTCTATCAAAATACTTTTCACACACACTTTTGTCAAAATTCAAACTCTTTTCAAAAAGCGAAACATTTCAGAACACTTTGTATACATTCCTACATGAATCATTACAAAGTCAAAGCGAAATGCCTTTTCAAAACATTTTTCAAACACACAAAAAGCACAGTTTTAAAGTGATCTAAGAGCAACTAAGAGCCCGTAGATAACTACAGATGGAAAGGGGTGCTAATACCTTCCCTTTTCATAACCTTCTCCCTCACTCAGAATCTAACGAAGGTCTTTTTCTGTACTTTTTACCTTCCCTTAATTGGATAAAAGAAAAGTCGGTGGCGACTCTTGCTATCCGCACATTTGCGATACCAAAATCCACAAAGTCAGTTCACCGTGTTATAGACATAACAAACAGGCCCAATTCAATGCTATCACTCCTAGCATCCTTCGACCCAATAGAGTTCGATCCAATATCTCACAAATATCCACCTTGGATCAAACTCTATTATCAACTAACGAATTAGTTTTCTTCATGCAGCTTTATCAACTGCATACAGTGGAAAAACTTACAACTAGGCAATGTCTTGGTGATCATATCAGCAGCATTATGATCTGTCGAAACCTTCAGCACTTGGACTTCTCCACGCTCGATTACCCCTCTGACGAAATGCAGCCTCACATCAATGTGCTTGGTTCGCTCATGATAGGCTGAATTCTTTGACAGGTGTATTGCACTTTGACTATCACATTTAACAGTGATAACTTCCCCTTGAATTTTCAGCTCCTTAGCAAAACCTTCAAGCCACAATGCTTCTTTCACAGCTTCAGTTAAAGCAATATATTCCGCTTCAGTGGTTGATAATGCAACAACCTTCTGAAGTGTTGCTTTCCAACTAATAGTTGTACCAAACATAGTGAAAACATATCCAGAAATAGATTTTCTGGAATCCATACAACCTGCATAATCAGAGTCGACATATCCTTCGATTACTACTTTACTATCTTCACCAAAGGCTCCACCATAAATTAAGACTCTGTTCAGAGACCCATTTATGTACCTTAGAATCCACTTCAATGCTTGCCAGTGAGCCTTTCCAGGATTCGCCATGTACCTGCTTATAAGACTTACTGCATATGCTATGTCGGGTCTAGTATAAACCATAGCATACATCAAAGAACCTACTACATTAGCATATGGGATGCTATTCATATAAGTTCTTTCGACCTCAGTACTAGGACATTGATCAATACTCAACTTGAATTGAGGGTTTGTTGGGGAGTCACAACAGGCTTCGAATTTGACATACCAAATTTTTCGAGAATCTTTCGTAAATATGCCTCTTGAGATAAGCATAATCTCGACTGTTTTCTATCTCTTCGAATGTCAATTCCAAGAATCCTGGAAGCTGCTCCTAAATCCTTCATTTCGAACTCCTTATTGAGTTCTGCCTTCACCCTCATTACCTCTTCGACATTGTTACTTGCTATGAGAATATCATCAACATAAAGTAACAAAATAACAAATGAATTACCAGGACGAAATCTGAAGTAAACAAAGTGGTCGAACTGACTTCTAATGAAACTTATGCGTGTCATGAATTTGTCGAATCTCCTATTCCACTGTCGAGGAGATTGTTTTAGCCCATAAGGATATTTTCAGCTTGCACACATAATCTTCCTTTCCCTTTTCGACATACCCTTCAGGTTTCCTCATCAGGATTGTTTCATCTAGATCACCATACAAGAACGCAGTCTTCACATCCATCTGTTCCAGTTCAAGATCGAACTGTGCCACCATGGCAAGCAACATTCGAATGGACTTATGCTTCACAACAGGAGAAAACACATCATTGAAATCTATACCTTCTTTATGAGTGAAACCCCTTGCAACCAACCTTGCCTTGTATTTTTTGGACGCCACTCCTTCGACTCCATCCTTAACTTTGAAAATCCATTTACAGCTGACTAACCTGGCACCAGCAGGTTTCTTGATCAATTCCCAAGTGTTGTTATCATGAAGAGACTTCATCTCATCATCCATGGCCTTCAGCCATTCAGTCTTATTTCGACTCCTCATAACTTCCTTATGGTCTCTTGGTTCTTCGTCTAGAACCTCACTTGCAGAGATTAAGGCATAAGCTATAAGATCTGCATACCCAAACCTTTGAGGTGGTTTGATGACTCTTCGTGTCCTATCTCTTGCCAATAGATAGTCATCAACAGTTTCCTCAACTTCATCAGCATCATCTGCTTCTTCAACTTTATCTGGGATATGCAATTCAGCATCAACATGCTCCACCTCAACAGGAATCTCTACCTGTTCCAGCTCTTCGTCAGATACTTCTGCACTTCGACCAACATCATCCGTTTTCTTGAAAGCCATTTCAGCTTCATTGAAAACAACATCTCGACTGGTGATAATTCTTCTGTGACTAGACTCTAGGCACCATAGCCTATAAGCTTTGACCCCTTCAGGATATCCCATGAACATGCATTTAAGAGATCTAGGTTCGACCTTGTCTTGCCTAATGTGAGCATAGGCTACGCAGCCAAAGACTCTCAGTTTGTCGAGATTTGGTGGATGTCCCGACCAAACTTCTTCAGGTGTCTTCATATCTAACGCAGTCGAAGGACATATATTTATCAGATATGTTGCTGTCGAAACAGCCTCAGCACAAAACACCTTCTTTTATCCGGCACTAGTCAACATGCATCTAACTCTCTCCAAGATGGTTCGATTAAACCGTTCAGCCAAACCATTTTGTTGTGGAGTGCCTGCAGTAGTTCTGTGCCTTGCAATACCAGAGGCAACACAAAAGTTGTGAAATGCCTCATTGCAAAATTCAAGACCATTGTCTGTTCTCAACCTCTTGACCTTTCTGCCAGTTTGGTTTTCGACCAGAGTCTTCCAACCTTTGAAATTCTCAAAAGTTTCATCCTTAGTCTTCTGAATGAATACCCATAACTTTCTGGAATAGTCATCTACTATGGATAGAAAATACTTTGCTCCTGAATGTGATGGACACCTTGCAGTCCCCCAGATATCAGCATGGATGTAATCAAGGGATCCATGTGTTCTTTGTTTGCCTTTGTTGAACTTCACTCTGCAAGACTTTCCAAGTACACAGGGTTCACAAAACTTCAGCTTTTCGACTTTGTCTCCACCAAGCAAATTTTGTTTCCCATTCGACCAGACCCTTTCAACGACATGGCCTAATCTCATGTGCGGTTACATCTTCGACAAAGGTTTCGTGGATGCAACATTTTGAACCACTTACAACTTCGTACAAGGGTATACAAGCCTTATTTCTTGGCGCCTCTCAAGACTTAGTCGACCCCTTCATGACTCTTAGGATACTTTTCTCTCCTTGAAAACATATCCTTTCTTGTCGAATTCACCAAGAGAAATCAAATTTCTCTTCAAATCAGTACATACGACTTGATCAATAACCTTATTGACTCATCATGGAGTTTGAATCTCACGGATCCCACACTGCAATCTTGCAAGCTTTGTTGTTTCCAAATACAGATCCACCATCTTGATCACATAATTCCTCGAACAAGTCTTTGTTTGGAGTCATGTGCCAAGTGCACCCAGAATCCATAATCCATTCCTTCGACGAGTTGCTGCTCGAAACCACAAGAACATCAGATGAGTCAAAATCATCTTTAACAATAGCTGCATTGCCATTATCCTTTCCTCCATGATCTTTCAGGCGTTCAGGGCACACTTTTCTTGTGTGACCCTCCTTCTTACAATGATAGCATCGAATACCAGATGCTTCACCACTGTAAAACTTGTACTGACTTTTACCTTTCTTCTTGTCGAACTAATTATCCTTTCGCAAGAATTTTCCTTTAATGGCCAAACCTTCACCAACCGTCGAAGGTTTATGCTCCTTTCGTTCATTCAAGTCCTTCGAATACAAGGCTGATTTAACCTCTTCAAAGGTCAGGGAGTCCCTTCCATACAAGAGAGTTTCTTTGAAGCGGGCATGTGATCTGGGAAACGCGCACAACAGCAACAACGCTTGATCTTCATCATCGATCTTCACATCAATATTTTCAAGATCAAGAATCAACTTGTTGAACATATCCAACTGCTCAGCCAACACTTTGTCTTCAATCATGTTGAATGAATACAAAGCTTGCTTCAAGTAGAGTCGATTCACCAACGATTTAGTCATGTACAAACTTTCAAGTTTCACCCATAACCCTACCGCCGTCGTCTCCTTTGATACCTGTCGAAGAACCTTATCACCAAGGCTCAACAAAATTGCGTTGTGGGCCTTCTCTATCATTGTCGTCTTCTCGGCTGCTGTTAACGCTTCGTTCATGAATGATTCACCCTTCAACGCTTCCAAACAACCCTGTTGAACCAGTAGGGCTTTCATCTTCAAGCGCCACAGACCGAAATCATTCACCCCGGTGAACTTTTCAATCCCATACTTTGCTGAAGGCATCTTCTCCACGCTCACCGCACCAATTTGTTGTGAATCGGATGCCTTGGAAACAAAATATAAATTTGTTGCTCAATGTAAGAAAAAAAATGAAGAACAAGATGAACACAAGGATTGGTTATTAATTGTTATTCTTTCCTTTATATTCAAAACAAGATTACAAGTATACAAGAATAAAAAATAACCCTCTCACCCTAAATTATCATTTGCAGTATGCAATGATGAGAGACTAGTATGCTATTTATAATAAACCTAACATACTAAACTAATGGGTTTTTATCACAAATACCCATTACAAGCTAACTTAGGGTACAAGCTAACTTAATCAATTGGACATAACAAACAGGCCCAATTTGATGCTATCACTCCTAGCATCCTTCGACCCAATAGAGTTCGATCCAATATCTTACAATAAGGAAAGTGGTGCACTCGGTTTTTTCATGGAGATTTGGATGGTGATATGATCATGGTGGCAGATTGTTTAAGGTTGATTCTTTGTTTAGAAACCATAGATCATGGAAGGAAGTTTCAAAACTTGTGTTTTTTACTGATGGTAAATTGTTGAATGTTATATTAAGGTCATTATAATGGTTTTTGGTTAATTTTGAATTGGTACATGAATATATCATGAATTCAATAATATAAAAGGTAGTGTAGTGTTATTATATTGGATCTATGCGTAAAAGGAAAGAGAAACGGAAACCAAATGAGGTAAGGTGCCTAAAGAAAGGGAAACATGTGAGAGTTATGATTTTTGTTCTATTCTAATAGCATGAAAACAAGTTACATTAATACTGATAACTTATAATGGATTAATTCAAACACTAGAAAAGGGCATTGTTTATATATATATATATATATATATATATATATATATATATATATATATATATATATATATATATATATATATATATATATATATATATATATATATATATATATATATATATATATATATATATATATATATATATATATATATATATATATATATATATATATATATATATATATATATTTTTATTTTAAACTTATTTTAATTTAAAATAAATTGAAATATAGTTTATTGATAAAATAATTTTGTTAAAACCCGTCATAATATTATTATAATTGTGTTATATTTTATTAAATATGATTTATGTTATTTGGAAATTAAGTTAAGGATTTATTTTGTTTTTAATGTTATTTATATTTAATTTGGATGATTTAGATTCCTAATATGTACTATTTGAGTACGGTTCTATTTAAAGTGTGTTTGTTTTCCCTTAGAGAAATATTTGAAGAATCAATTTATTCTATTTTAAGATAATTTATTGCGATTAATCAATTATATATTTTTTACTTCACAAATATATATTTTTACTTAGAAATTTAAAAATAATGTCCTAAAACTACACAATTTTTTGGTGAAATGGAGGGTCAGAGGCCAAAATAAAGAGAAGAACTAGCATGAGAATAACTTCGGAAGCGATATACCTAGAAACACGAAAAAAAAATATTGTTTTTTAACTACTTATGTATCTAATATTTTTATCTTGCACTTATTTTTAATTTAATATGCAATAATTCTTAAGATAATATATAATTTAAATATATATTATTAGTGTTTCTTTTTTAAATTGAAAAATTTATAAAATTTAACTTTCTTTAAAAAATATGTCTTTCTTTTAAAAACAATAAATTACTTTAATATAACTATTTTGTTGCATTTATTTACATTTTTATTATTTTTTGTTTAACTTATATATATTTATCTTTGATTATTTTTATTATTTTTTATTTTTTTACAATTAAATTAAATTTTATATAATTTTATTTGAATTTTAAAATTAAATTGGTGACAAATCTGCGGTTCTCAACATTTAATATAAATTGCAAACATATTAAGTTGAAGATTGTAGTACTTGAAGGTGATTTTACTATTTTCCAAATATATTTTGATACTATTTAATTTATTTAAATTTACATGATAAAATGGTGACAATTTTGCAGTCTACATCAGTAACCGTGCAAACGCACGGGTAACACACCAATAACGTGGGAACGTATGAGTCATCATTCCAAAATCAGTACGAACACACATGTTATTATATTTTTTGTACATTTATTTTACAAATAATAAATTTTAGTAAAATTATTTTATTTTCCTGATTTACATTTTTATTACATTTTAATATAATCACATGTATATGTATATGTATTCACTTAATTTGATTCCTATTTTTTAATTTTTTAATTTTTTTCTTATTTTAATTGTTTAAATTTGTTATTCTAATTTTACATTTTGTATTCAAATCCTAAATGGTAAAAACACAACTATCCATAACAGGATTCGTGCGAACGCATGGGTAACACCAGTATCGTTTCAACGCACAGATAATCATATCAAAATTATTGCGAGGGCACAAGTTTTTTTTTTTTTGATACAATTAAAGAAAATAACTGAAAAACATGTCAGTTGTATTTAAATAAAAATTTCAATTTTGCACAATGATTTTTTACAAATATGTGTTTAATATTTTTTTTTAACAATAATTTTTTTAAAAAAATTATACAATAATCTTTTTAAAAAAATTATACAATAATCTTCCAAATCCATTTTTTATATATTTTTATTAATAATATTTTGATATTTACTAATTTGTTAGAATTTATATGACAAATTGATTTTGAATTTTGCCACATCTTTTCTTATTGATAAAGTAACGTAGATTTGGTTAAAAACAATAATGATTTTCTTATTGATAAGTTTATGCAACATCTTTTTAAAGTATCTTAAGGACAAAAAAAACACTTTGATGAACGGAAAGACATTTAATACTAAAAATTATATAATTCATGTAAGGAGATATGATATTTTATAAACCATAAAGTGATATAACTAATTGTTAAAAGCAAATGGGAGAAATATGGCACAAGTTATCAAGTTAGTTTATGATATCATTATTTTTCTTTTTCTATTTATTGGTTCAACAAACGTTGAAGGTAAATAATTTTTATCCATTTCAAATTTCAAATTTCTTTCATTTTACTTTGTACAAAATTTTTAATTTGTTTTGTGTTTTCTTGGCAGCAGGGTTTTTTTAGATGTTTTAATGATGAAGATTGTGTAAAGATACTTTACTGTCGGATTCCAACGAAAGTAAAGTGTGTGAGCAGAATTTGTAAATGTAGAATAGATAAAGATTTGCCAAACCGAAGAGCATAAACAAGCACTTTTGAGTTGTCATTAACTTGTTATGCCTGCAGACGAATAATTTTATTTAAGTTATGGAGTTTTACCCTAAGATGATTGTAATGAGTTGCAACAGTGAAGTTTGATTCTCTTTTGTGCTCTAAGTTTTTGTAATTTCTACATGTATGGCATTCAATTTAGGCGTATCACATTTTCTTTTACTAGATTGTAACTTTCTACTTCATACAAAAGGATTGAAATGTGATTTGATTATACGAAATTTGGTGAGGATCCTATCCGACAATGATGAAAACGTGAGAGGTATTCCGACACTTAAGTTAATAATGGTTGTCGGCGAGACATTTTTTAAGTTTAACATATTGTACACCTAAGACTAATCCGATATCAAATATTTATACATGAATATAAAAAACAGATATTATCTCAGATGGGAAGGAGATTTTATCTCAGTGCCAACAGTGAGATAATAAAAGACGTTTTGAAAACTTTTCACCTTTTTCCATTATTTCTGATTAAATGGGATAGTTGAAATAATCATTGGTTTGATTTTCAATAATAATATTTTTATATTTTTTAAACTAGTGTCATAGTCCTATCGGTTTATGATCAAAATCGATGAGATTTTTTTTAACACAAATTACATTGTATACACAGAATATTAAATTAAATTGTTTATAAATTTCACAGTTTACATGGAATATTACATTGTTTACACGTAATATTAAAGTAAATTATATAACAAATTTTAAATATGATTCATCGTCATCATTGTCAATGAAGATCAGATGTTGGATCCTTGTTTCATTGGATTAACATTTTTCTGCTATTACAATCTATCATAGAGAAGTTTTTAAAGCTTCTATTAGTTTTAATGTTTTCATGGCAAATGCTTTCCTGATCAATTTTTTAATTTTCAGAATGCTTTTATAATGTGACATGAGCCTTATGAATGAATGTCTTTTAGGTTTCACGCATATCAATAATGACAGTAGTTGAGCATTGATACTCACTAAATGAAAGACAATGATTTTTTTAAGGACATCGAAGAAACTCAATAAACATGTTTATTTTTCTCTTCAGTTATTACTTGAACCCGAGGTAAAAAGTATTTCTTTTTGTATAAGAAATACAACAAATTTTGAACCTTTTAACCTCGATTTCTAAAAGAACCGATGTAATAGATTACTTTTAGGATTAATAGCTATTTTTCTCCCTGTGTTGAGTGATATGATTGAGTGATATGATTGTTGTTCTATAGTTACTATCGTTTCAAGTTTAAAAGGTAATAAGGTTGTTTTGTGTGAATCGTTATCTTTTAATTTTAAAGTAAGACTAAGACAATAAAAATGTGGTTTTTATGAAATAAAAAGGTTTGCCAAGATTGAGGTTCACTATCCCAATTTCATAAATTTCCTTAAAACATATATGTGAACTCAAGATTATTAAATATCTTCTAGTATCCTCTCAATGACATTTATTGCTAAATGAAATTGTGATATTCGTTATATTAATCATTAGACGATTTCTCCATCTAATTATTAATCTAACAATCTTTAGTGTTTGATACAAAAGAAAAGTAATGTGTAAATCTATTTCTACAACTTATACATTACTTGAGAGAATACCTTAGGTAAAGATTTGAATCATATTTCTCAAAAATAATCCAACTCAAAATATTCAATATAACACAAACGTTTCAATCTATATTCATAACCAAATTGTTCACATACAAGAGTTTAAAAGAAATACATGATAAATTTGGAATAACTACTACCTCCAATCTTGCCAAAGTGAGATTTAGCTACTCATTTACATGGTTGACAACATAAGAGATAGAGAAAATTCAGTGGACATGAATGTTGTTCTTCTCCAAAAACCTCTCTCTAAGTTTTCTATTTTCCAAAAGTGTAATGATAAGTCTTTTTACATGCAACCATACACTTTATATAACCCAAAAAGTAGCCTAAAACTTCTCTAACACGCTACCCCAAAAGCTGCCCCAAAATAGATCTAATTATTCAAAACAAACTGGCTGACTACGCATAGTTAGCGGCGCAAACAAGGGACACGGTGCGAACTGAGTTTATTTTGACTTCTTTGAAACAAACACAGTTCGTGGCGCCAACATGTGGACGCGACGCGAAGTGAGTTAAATTGCACTCATTTGCTCTTGCTTTGGTTTGTCTTACAACTTGCCTCGATCTTCAACTTCTTTCTTGCTTCTTCAAGTGCTTCAAAAATTGTCTTCCAAGCTCCTTCCTAACTTGCTCATGCATCCAAAACCTCTTGTCCACAATTTCTACACAACTAACAAACAAAGTGAAATACTTACTCAAAATATAATTAAAACAAGAGTAATTGCATATTTACTAAATTGTGTGAATAAAAATATGGAAATTCAATGAAACTTGGTTAAAGGAACCAATAACAATGTATGAAAATTAGTACTATTTGGTCCTTAACACCCTGTCATATAGACGAGTTTTGAAAATTTATCCTATAACAAAATTAGATTTGGTCTATAACATTTGGAGATTCCATTGTTTTGCACCCTCCTAATACAGTCAACATTACTTTTTATTTTTTATTATTATTTTTAATGATTTTCCCCCTTCTAATACAAAGTTACCATTTATTATTATTATTATTGTATGGTTTGGATGCTCAACATTAAAGGTTACAAATTCAAAATTTTGATCCTGGCAAGAATAGGTCCTTGACCATGCAAGGCGAGCTCCTTAGCGACTACGACACCTGCTTGTTATAAATTATTTTTGCATCTAAAGTATATATTACATCCTTTCAAATGATTCTATTATATAATTCTTTATATAATTAATAAATTGTACCTTTAATTAACAAAATCTGCAGGAAACACGTTTTTTGCGATTTTTCCTGTGGTTTATGGTCCCCAACTAAAATCTTCGTGGGTAATATTTTTGACAGGCATTTCCACAGCAAATATATTTCAAAATTTTATAAAAAAAAATAATAACTAAATTTTATTAATAAAGTGACTAATTTATAACATGAAATAAAAGGTAAAAAACAAATGAATCCATAATATTAAAGACATATTCATAACTAATAATCAAAGTTCAATATTCAAAACCAACAAAAAGCAAAGATGTTTTAGTCTCCAAGGCCTAAAGTAACTCATCTGAAATTATAAAATAACACAAATGATTCTTTTAACGAAATCACTATCTTCGCCAAATAGTTTTTATTACAAAAGCACGCGATACTGAACATTGAAAAACAAATAAATTTTTTCAAAAGAATACTTTGTCCAGGATAGCTCTATCACTCCCACTTAGAACAATTTTTGTTGTCTTTGGATTTTCCGATAACCAGATCCCAAACCTGCTTGGTTCTGAACACAAAATTATGAGCATAAGTCAAGAAAAATAAGAGCAATTGATAGTTTAATCAGGGTAAAATGAATTCAAGATAAAATATAAAGAATTATCATAAATATAGCATGTAAGATTATATAGTCTTATCAATGCTATTAACCATGGAAAACAAAAAGATATTCTTATCAATGCTATTAACATGATTTTATATATTCATGTTAGCTATGTTCAATTAACTCACCTAAAACATTTATGTCTTATGTAATGTTACATGCCACTTTCCTTACCAATAGAAGAATGGAATAGATGTGCTATCATATTCGCACACCAGTTCTATAGAATTCAAGATAAATAAATAAATTCACCATGATACACTCTCCATGATTACCAAAATTTGGTGAGCACCATCACTATCCAATCATCCTAGTTGAACACCAATTCAACATAAATAAATAAATTCAACTATTAAGGGTTGAAAATAGCAAACCTTAATTGCTAATCTAACATGTTGGTTGTAACACCCCTTTTCAAACCCCAAATAATCATGGCATTAATCAGAGTAAAATATAATTCACACATATAAAGAGTGCCACGTGTTATTTTTCACACAATGAAAAACCAACAATACAAACATAACATGCACCTCGTCATACATCATAACACATATTTAAATTTAATGCTTCAATAAAATATGCATTTCACAACGGAATAATTAATTCATCAATAAAATAATAATGATTAATATCCCATACTACCAATCATATCACAAATATTAGGCACCAAGGCCATACATCTCATAATCTCATAATCTCATACATATCCAGATAAAAGAGAATAATAACAAATATCTCTCAATCAAGTCATAACATGAATTCAAATAAAAATTCTCGTGTTACATGACCAGAGCAATGACTCAAAACCTAGTATAAGGATAACTAGATAAACACTTCAACTAGTCTCGTGCGAAGCACTGCTATCTTCGGAACCTTCACATTACCCACATAAAGGCAACATCACAACAAAGGGTGAGAATTCACATCATTATCGGAATGTATATAAACTAGAAGTAATATAGAAACATCATATATAACAAATTCTCCACACTTCAAGTGATATTCCATAAAGTAAGGTTTCACAATCCAATTAGCAATAAATATCATTATACAAACATTCCAAGTATAACATACTCACATTTATCACTTATGACACAAAAGTCACCAACACAATCAATCAAATAATCCACATATTCAATTTCCACATTTATCAATATAAACATACACTCTTTAATGACACATGAGACATTAATGCAATATGAATCATGCATGTGGTACCATCATGGACATCAAGCTCACCTCGCTTCCGATTAAATAACTTGAATCAAAGTCACGCTTCTGATCCGGACAAGACCAAAGCCACCAATATGAACATATAGTACACCACTTCTTTTTCCATATAGGATCAAGCACATTGTGAACCCAAAGTTTCACCGCTACTATTTCCATTCAAGGATCAATCCCAATACCGGAGTTCCAACTCCCTATGAATGCATGTGCAATTTAACCAACAACATATGCAATTAAGATATTTCACCAACCTTAATTATCAAGCATACCACAATAATTCAACACATTTAAATTATCCATCATTTTGCACAAATATCATGTTTCATCATCAACAAACAATACACATAGTATTTACTATCATCACACATCACAAATAACACATAGCATACAAGCCAATTCCAACCCCCTTCAAATTCTGCAAAAAAATCTGCTATGGACAGTTCAATTCCAGCCACGAATTTCCTTCCCAAAATCAGTTCTAATACTTATTTATCATCAATTAAACATCATCTAACATGTATACATCATGGGTAACCTAATCATAACATCAAATCTAGTTTTCTTCATCAAAATCCCAAATTTCCCAATTCAATTTGAGTGAACAAAACCTAGAAATTGATATACCCAATCATATAGTATGTTACTAATCACCACCCAAGAACATACAATCAAATAATAATGAAGATTCTCCCACTTACCTCTTGAAGATTCTCTTCTTAGGGTTTCTCCTTCTCTTCTCCCTCTTCTCCTCTTCTCTTCTCTTCTTTTCATTCTTTTCCACCAAATGACAACACTATCTATGTTTTCCTTTAACCCTTTACTAACTAGTAAACTAAAATTGGGCTTAACACTTAACACCTGTTTATTACTTCTATTCTTATCATTAGGCCCAACACTAAATAATCTCATTTCTACTCATACAACTAAATTACTCAAATAACACACATATTTAAATAATTCAAATATTCATTTAAATCACTCAATTGAATTAATTATCACATAATATAATAAATAATAATAATTAATAATTAACTATTAAAATCAGGATGTTACATTGGTAGCACATATTCACAAATCCTCCACAAGTCCTTTCTAAGAAGAAATCAATCCTTCCAATAGCTTTAGAAATGACATCAAAGAAGGATGTTTTAGGTCCTACCAATGAATCATTTAAATATGAAGCTTTTAATAGTTTGTCAAATAGATCAAAGATAGAACAAAATGACAAAAGGACTTCCACTTTCCAACCATGTCTATCTTCATACTCATTGTATACATAAGAAAATCAAATCAGTTTGGACATTTCATCGAGCATGCGGTGGGCAAAGCACAAAACAGTAATTGTAACGCCCGTTTTAATTAATATTATATTATATTAATATTTTCGAATTACCGATCGATATTTATTTTGTGATGAGAATATTTATATTAATCAATATATCTGGCCACGTTTCATTCGGTCCGGTTTTATTCCGTTCAGTTCGGTAAAATATTATTCGGACCGATATTTAATTCCCCGGAATTATTTTAATTAATTGAGTTAATAATATTATTGGATATTATTAGTGCGTTAATTAATAAAAATAAGTTAGGGGTGTGAGGAGTAATTGTTTAGAAATGGGGTTTACACCCTTGTTGCTAGTAAGAATACTTATAAAACCAATTTTCCTCATTTTCTTTCCATTCATAAAAACACTTCTCTTTGTTTTCTTTCCATTTGCAACACAAAATCAAACTTAGAAACTTGAGAGAAAAAGAGAGGGTTTTGGGAAGAAGAAGAAGAAGAGGAGGAGCAAGAGGAAGCTTGAGGTTGGAGTTGTGGAATCATCAAGGATCATCCAATCTCTAGAGGTAAGAGGTTTGATTTTCTACTTCCTATAATTAGGGTTTGATAGATATATTGTGAATTTGGGATAGAAATATGTGTTATGGTTTATGAGTTGTATGTGTGATTGTTAAAATGATTTAGAAAGTTTGAGTTAGGAGTATGGTTTGTAGGTGTTTTGGTACTAGCTTAAAATAACTAGAATTATTAAAAATGGAAGTTGTAAAATGAAGAAACTGTAAGAAAGAAAAACCAGAAAAACTAAAAATGCAGAAAACCTTTGGAGAAGAAGAAGTGGGGACCGTGGGACAAGGTAATCGCCCACCTCCCATGGAGGGAGACCGTCCCCCCCTTATGGCGTCCGCCTCCCTTCTTTTAGGGGCATGGAGGAATGAGTTTTCATGGTTTTTCTGTTTTCTGCTTGCTGTTTTCTGTTTTCCTGTATAATATTCTTCTACATAATTTTCATTATTTTGGTTCTGTTTGTTTCAATTCCCTTAAATCCTCATACTACTAGTTAGTATTAATAAAATATAATTAGGACACAATTTAGCCGATTAAATTTAGAACCCGATTATGTTCCGATTTTCCGATTTCGGTAATTTCGGCGACGGAGCAAGTTGCTCCGAATTCAACGAAAATTGACGTGCTAGCTAAGTTCGACGTGTAAAACGTAATGGTGAAGTTAGTTTTTTGAAATTACTAGTTTTTACGAAACGACCCGAAATAGGCTTAATTACCGCTAAATTGAATTGGATTGCGTTTTAGTCGAGTTAAGACACGTAGGGACAATCCGATTGCGATGTTGATGATCATGATTAATGCCGGTTATTAGGAATGGATTTCGCGACGATTATAGGTGTTTTGACTATTTTTCCGTAGTTGGAATTTAGTGAATGAATTGATAATGATGTGGTGCGATTAAACATGATGTTTGGCGACGATGTATTTATTAACAAATACTTGATGATATGCGATGCGATGATATATGTCTTTGTACATGATCATGTGATGATTATATTGATGTTGTTAATAAATTTTTCCGATTTGTGAATGCATGACTTTTGATGATGATGAATTATTGGTGATGTTTTGCAAAATGCAATTATGATGCGACGATATGTTTATCTTGATGTGGATAAATTATGGCGATGTGGGCTTTATGCCAATCTTGATGAGCGATGATGATGTTTTTGTGTTGTGTTATTTTATTTTCGAGTCACATACATTGCATCGGCGACGAGGGCTTTTATGCCAAGCGATGAGGCTTTTATGCCAAGCGACGATGGGCTTTATGCCAAGTGTTCCTAATTATGGACAAAGCGACGGGTACCACATGCATAACATAGTCGTGTCTCATGGATTCGGTTATGTTTATGTTTGAGTTGTTTGGCGTTGGGTTTTAATTGATGGATGATGTTGAATTGCGATGAATATAAATGATGAGTTTTGAAATGGTTTAACTTGATGAAATGCTTAATGCAAATATGATGTGATGATGTTTGTGATGATGGGCTTTTATGCCGAAAGCGGCGATGGGCTTTAGCCAATTTGTGATGATTTTATTTATGTTGCTTATGTTATTAGTATTGTTTGATGTTGTTGTTTATGATTGTCGTATGGATTAGTGACGTATTAACTTGTGATGGTTTCGTGGTGATGGAAGTTTATGTGTTGTTGTGATGATTTATGCCGATGAGGTTATGGCGATAAAGTGTAGATTAGACACATTATAATGACGATTAGAGTGGGTGAGTTTTGGTTATGTGTGGAATTGCACTTATTAATCTATACCTTTTATAATTCCAAAACTATATATATGGTTTATCATGCCTTTAATTATATGTTTTGGATTATCTCACCCTTTACTTGTTTCTCCGTTACCTTTATATTGGTAACGTGTAGGTTATGAAGACGGAGTTTATAGCTGCTGTTAGTCGAGTCGGTGTCGCTCTGATACGTAGCACTCGGGGGGAATATTTATATTGTCTTGTAGTTGTTCTTTTGTTGTTCTTCCTTTTGTAAATAAGAATCATACTTTATGAAAACATGATTTGATGAGGAAGTTTAATAAAGAAAATGTTTTGATTTTTATGAATCAATTTATGATTTCCGATGATGCTATGTATCCGAGATTTATACTTTAAAGAAAACTGTTTAAAGTGATTTAGTTTTGAAGGTGTGACGCCTCACTATTTAATTTATGAAATTTTAAATTACTCTTGTTAGTGTTTTAAGTTGGCATTAATTTTGGTAAAACTAGGCTTTAGCAATGTCATGGTAAATGTCATGACATTCAGAGATTGAAGATAAATCCTACCTGCTAAGGATGTTAAAAGACAGCTCAGAATTGGAAGCTAAAGTCATAAATTTCAGAAAAACGATGTCATAACAGATGTTATGACATTCAGTGTGACATTCTGTTCTGCAGAATCTATTTTTTCCTGAGACTTTTCAGGAAGTTTGTTGAGCTGCTATTTTATTGTTTTTCTGTTATTAGAAAGCATGCTCACGTGGCTGCTAGGTTAATCTTAATTATACCTAAATTGGTTGTTGAAAAGACCATGTTTTTAGGATTAAATTAAGTGAACCCTAGCTATCTTTATGGAAGCCCAAAACTGAAGTTTCAGGACTGCTTCTATAAAAGGAATTCAACCCTTACAATGCTGCTACGCCTCTGGAATTTATTGAAGATATAGCAGGTTGTTATTTGTGTACTGTTAGGATTTGTAACAATTGGTATTTGTAATTCTAGTATCTCTTGTGAGCCAAGCAACTATCAATTGATAAAGTGCTTTGGACTAGGATTTGTTGTAAGGGTAGTTTATCACTCAAAGCTTTAAAACACGAGTGTTTGTCTCTTGATTGAAAGCTTTGAAGCGAGATCAAGATAGTTTATTGAAGTGTGTCTTCACAATTCAATTATTCAATAGGTTGATATCACTGCCGTGATTGAGGGGGAGTGAGTAGGAACTCAGATCTAAGTAGGACTTAGGTTGAAGTTGCATTGGGTAGGTTTTAAGTGAAGGAGATAAACTGGTTGGTTTATTCCTGAATTAATTCTACTAATAGTGAATTTCCTCCCTGGCTTGGTAGCCCCCAGATGTAGGTGTAGTTAGACACTGAACTAGGTAAACAACTTATTGTGTTCTTTACTGTTATTTATATTTACTGTGTAAATTGTTAACAGAGTGTCAAGATAGTGTGTCATAACATTCTCTGTGACATCACGTATCTGCTGCCAGGAATTTCAACTCTGATTTTTGCATATAAAACCTTAGGGTGTTACATTAGTGGTATCAGAGCAGGTCGGTCTGTCGGCCAGGTTATTAATGTGTTTAACCCTGTTGTATGCGACATGTGTGTGAAACACTGTCGGTACTTGCTTATTTCTATTTGTTTGACTGCAGAGATGATTTTGAAACAAGTGGGGGGGGGGGGGAAGTTTTACTTCTCGGTGGCGCTTGTGGCCTAGAGATGGAGCCTCAAGCAGGGTTACGCTTTGGTAACTTGAAGGGTAAGTTTGAAGACGCTGTTGTAGTTTGGTAAAGATGGTTTATGTCACCTTCGTGATTGTCGACTGTCTATTGACAAATTAAGGAACTGATCACCCTTAATCTCTTGTTGATAGTAGTTGGGATTTGTATTGGTTGGGATGGACTTGTCTTGCCAACTTAATAGTGTATGAAGCAGATGAGTTAGCATAATGTGGTGCATGGTTACTTGCGTTGTGGGCGAATTTGGATTTTGGTGAGAAATAAGATTTTGGCAAGCGAACTTCTTTTTGTGATTTTTTCCGAAGCATATTGTGAAGATGTGAGTGAATTACCGCCGTTGTGCGAAGTGAAGTTTTGATGGATTTAGTTCTGGAACTAGTTGTGATTCGAAGTATCCTTAGGGGATGTCTACTTCTGAGTTGGAGTTGAAAAGTCAACTTGAAGATTGGTTTTAGCAGAGTTTGTTTGTTTGTTTGAGTGGATCGCCGTGGAGTGCTCCAGTTGTGTTGTTCAAAAGGAGCGACGTGGATATTGAGGGAAAGTGTCTACTTCCGAGGATTGATATTTGGATGAATCAGTCATTTGGAGTTTATGTGTTTAGTGAGATCGATGTGAAGTCTGACTGCCTATGGGTTAGTGTGGGAGTTGGAGATGTTTAGACAATGCTTTTCAAGATAGTGTATGGTCCTGGCGAGTATTCGTTGATGTCATTAGGGTGATTAATGCGTCAGGTATGATTTTGGAATGTTCAGACAGTACTCTCATGAGTAGCTGCAAGAGTTATTTCGTGTTCATGGATATTACTTGGTTCACATCAAGTTAAGGAATTGTGGCAAGCATCCGAGCTTTGCGTTATCAGTAGTGAAATTAGACCGGTGCATGTCGGATATTCTAAAGAAAGAGTTTTGGAACTATTGGACGTGAGTGCCTTAAGTAAGCAACTTAGACGGGGATATTTTGGACAACTCCGCTAAGATTTATTTTGTGTCTTGTAGAAGACTTCAAGGGGATTATTTCAGAGCCTAGAAGTTCCTTTGTTTTGGATGGCTAGCTTTGTGAGTTTGATGGAAGATCCTTTTTATAAGTTCGTATTGATCGTGGGTACTTTGATTTGAGATGGTTGGGTCACTATTTGGACTTTGCAATGGAAAGCGAATTTGTTTAAGCCAGTGAAAATATTATATTAATATTATATTATATTAATATTTTCAATTTACCGATCAATATTTATTTTGCGATGAGAATATTTATATTAATCAATATATCTGATAATATATCTGGCGACGTTTCATTCGGTCCAGTTTTATTCTGTTCGGTTCGGTAAAATATTATTCGGACCGATATTTAATTCCCCAGAATTATTTTAATTAATTGAGTTAATAATATTATTGGATATTATTAGTGTGTTAATTAATAAAAATAAGTTAGGGGTGTGAGGAGTAATTGTGTAGAAATGGGGTTTACACCCTTGTTGCTAGTAAGAATACTTATAAAACCAATTTTCCTCATTTTCTTTCCATTCATAAAAACACTTCTCTTTGTTTTCTTTCCATTTGCAACACAAAATCAAACTTAGAAACTTGAGAGAAAAAGAGAGGGTTTTGGGAAGAAGAAGAAGAAGAAGAGGAGGAGCAAGAGGAAGCTTGAGGTTCGAGTTGTGGAATCATCAAGGATCATCCAATCTCTAGAGGTAAGAGGTTTGATTTTCTACTTCCTATAATTAGGGTTTGATAGATATATTGTGAATTTGGGATAGAAATATGTGTTATGGTTTATGAGTTGTATGTGTGATTGTTAAAATGATTTAGAAAGTTTGAGTTAGGAGTATGGTTTGTAGGTGTTTTGGTACTAGCTTAAAATAACTAGAATTATTAAAAATGGAAGTTGTAAAATGAAGAAACTGTAAGAAACAAAAATCAGAAAAACTAAAAATGCAGAAAACCTTTAGAGAAGAAGAAGTGGGGACCGTGGGGCAAGGGAGGCGCCCACCTCCCATGGAGGGAGACCGTCCCTGTAACGCCCTGTTTTTATTAATATTATATTATACTAATATTTTCGAGTTACCAATTGATATTTATTTCGCGACAAGAATATTGTATTAATTAATATATCTATTAATTTATCTAGCGACGTTGTGTTCGGTCCGGGTTTTATTCTGTTCGGTTCGGTAAAATATTATTCGGATCCGATATTTAATTCCCCGGAATTATTTTAATTGATTGAATTAACAATATTGGTAGATATTATTAGTGTGTTAATTTATAAGAATAAATTAGGAGTGTGAGGATTATTTGGGAAGAGTTGGGTTTACACCTTAGTTTACTAGTAAGGTTACCATAAACCACTCTCCTCATTTTCTTTCCATCCAAACACTTTCCTTGTTTTTCTTCCAACATAACACACGAAGCCAAACAAGCGTAAGAGAGGAAGCTAGTAAGGAAACAACATTATAAAACCCTTTCCTTTGTTTTTCTTCCCATTTTTTTCCAACAAAACCAAAATCGAAACTTGAGAGGAAAAAGAAGGGTTTTGTGAGGAGAAGAGCAAGAGGAGATGGAGAGGAGGAACATGAGCAAGCTTGAGGATGGGGTCTTGAAGAATCATCATGAATCAACCAAGCTTCCATGGTAAAGGGTTTGATTTCTCCATCCATATAGTTAGGGTTTTGATGATTATATTTTGGATTTGGGGGAAAAATTAATAGTTGGGTTATAGGGTTTGATTGATTGTTGAAATGTTTAGAAAAATTGATTTTGGAGTAGATATTATAGGTATTGTTATTAGTAGTATGGTATATTGGAAATATAATATGGGAATGGAAATAGGAAAGAAAACAATACAGCAAGTTGAAAAACCAGAAAATGTTATACAAAAAAAAACGCAAGGAAAAGAAAAGAAAATGAATGGAAGAATTAAGTGGGGGAGGCACCCACCTCCAATGTGTGGGGCGGCCACCCCCTTCCTTGAGGCCCACGCCTCCATTGTGTACAAAGGTGGGGACTGTAATACGGTGAACTGACTTTGAGATTTTTGTATCGCAAATGTGCGGATAGCAAGAGTCGCCACCGACTTTTTTTTTATCCAATTAAGGGAAGGTGAAATGAACAGGAAAAGACCTTCGTTAGATTCGAGTAAGGAGAAGGTTATGAAAAGGAAGGTATTAGCACCCTTTCCATCCGTAGTTATCTACGGGCTCTTAGTTGCTCTTAGATCACTTTAAAATTGTGCTTTCTGTGTGTTTGAAAAAGTGTTTTGAAAAGGCATTTCGCTTTAACTTTGTAATGATTCATGTAGGAATGTATACAAAGTGTTTGGAAATGTTTCGTTTTGAAAAGAGTTTGAACTTTGACAAAAGTGTGAGGTGTGAAAAGTATTTTGATTGAGCAAGCAACTAAAAGTCTTATTACCTACTCAGAATGGTCATTTTCGTGTTGTTTTACGTTCCTTTAGAATAGTGTTATCCATACCATTAGTTGGTAGGTAACCCTATTCGTTGGATGTAGAAGGGACATTCGAAGGGACATCAGATGGTCATAGAAAGCAACTTGTAGGAAGTATCCTCATTCGAAGGGACTATCATCATTTTTCGTAGGCGACAATCGAGGGTCAAGATCATGTATTCGTAGGTGACATCGTGGGTCTATGATCTTTGTATCGAAGGGACTATGATGATTTGTTTTGAAGGCAACGGTGCTAGAATACCTCTACGTTCGAGGGACTTGACCATTTGTATTCGTAAAGGCAACGAGAGAGAATTACCCTAAGGGGTGCATGTGTGAAAAGAGTGTGTTAATTTCATATATGTTATCTTGCAAATTAGAAGTGATCTATATCCGTTTTTATCTTGCCATACACGCCTAATTACTAGCAGTTTATAGGGTGCAGAAAGTAAATTGCGGAATGGTAAAGTCCTACGCTATTACATGACTTTGGGGCAGTTACATAATAAGAGTGCGGAAAATAAAAGTCCTAACTAAACTATTACATCCCATAGGCAGTTACATAATTGGAAAAGAAAAGCGAGAAAAATCGTCCGAAACGTTACAACCTGTGAACAGATACATAATCAGAAATACGAGAAAATTGCATAAGAGGAAAATGTTAGTAAAAAGAAATATTTTTGAATTAGAAAAAAGGTTTTATGTTAGTAATGACATTAATATGATAAGATAAATTTTTGGTAATTTTTGGAATCGATTTGATAATTTAAAAACAATTAAAAGTCATTTAAATGATTAATTAGTAATTAAATTAAATATGCGTGCAAAAATAATAATTTTAATTTTAAAAATTAAATAAGTATTTTTCTGATGATAATGCAAAAAAGAAATATTTTTGGTGTTTTTTAGATGCATGATAAAAATATTTGAAGATAAATTAAAATAACATGAAAATATTAAAGAAAATAGAAAAATATAAGTTAGTTTTGTAAAGTAAAAAAGAAGATGGTCTTGCCAGGGATCGAACTGGTGACCATTGAGGGAATCTGCACGCTGCTTGCCTTTACCACTGAACCAAAGTGCTTTTGATGTTTGGGAATTGGAAACGTGTCAATATGAGTGTAAACGTGTCCTGGATTTGAATTCAAAGCACAGTCAGCCGCGTGGGGTCCAGGTTGAATGGATGGACGAATCAGATCGCTTCCTCACGCCACGCAAGCCCACGCCGGAGTCTCCCAGTCAACGACGCCGGAGCCCAAGCTCCGGTCGTCTTCTCCAATTGCTCAAACCTTCAAACCTGAAAAATACGCAAAATAAAAAGGCAAGAGGTACCCTACCCCCCTAAATCGAGAGCTGCGAGTTCAATGGTGGTGTTTGTTTGCCCTGAAAACGCCTGGATAAGCCGGTTCGAAGCTTTCCAGTTTTTGAACCTGTTTACAGTGATTTCTGGTAAAACAACCGCTAGTCCTCCAAACTATCAAATAATCTTAATGACTGTTATTTAATCTCTCTGGTAACTTGCAGGATCGACTAGATTGATCCTATGGGGTATTGGTCGTTGGGATGAATCTAATAACAAAACTTATATTCATTGTTAGGACTTGTATTTAGAGTGTTTTACAAATGTTCAATTTACTTCGATTACCATACTAAAGAATCTAAATGACATGATCAAGTAAAGATATATGAAACTGAATTGAATGAATAAAGGTTCGATTGTAAAGAAGTGTTTAAATGCAGAAACAAGTAAATGACTTTGAATGTAAAGATTTAATGTAAAAGCATGAATATAAAAGCATGAAATGTAAAAGACATGAATGTAAAACGTTAATGTAAAAGGTTTCTGAAATATAAAGAATTCGAATAGAAGAAAACGTTTAAATGCAAGAGATAAGTAAATGGTTTTGAATGTAAAAGTATTGAAATGACATTAATGTGAAAATGGAAGATAAACTGGAAAAGATAAAGAGTTTTACTGAATTATAAATGTTTGGTGTTATCATACGTACATTGTTCGAGCATTCGTTTCCCTAGCCATGTGGTATTTTGAATGTTTACTGAATTTTGTACAATAGATATGACACACGAAATCCTAACATTAAGACTTCTATTTATACTACTTCGACCATAACGGTCTGACTTATAAGATTCTGCCACGTTCAGAACATGCAGAACACTGCTCTTCTCTAGCTTCCACGCGTCTTCGAATCGTTCCAGCGCATATATATTTGAATCCCAATCATCCCGCTCACGTTTGAATTTCAAATGCCTTGACAATCTTCGCTTCTTCGAACTCATCTCACAGACACAGTCTTGTTAGCACTTCGAGGCTTCTTTTGAATATATCTTCGCAACTGTCACTCGAAGCTCTGAGCTTTGACATGTCCATTCGAAGAACCATTTTCTTCCACTCCGAACTGTGACATTCACTTTACTCCAATGAACACTAACCTTGTTTCATTTCGAACTTTAACTATTCCACTTCGAAACACATATATCAAAATCTTCAACCAACAAAATGGCCCTTTAAAATATGTATTTCGAACCTCTTTTGAGAAATACTTATTTTAAACATGTTTACAAGATTTTGATGTGACTTTTGAGTAATCATGATACTTACTGTACATGACTTCAACCACGTCAATCAAGACGCCTCTTGGATTTCCTAACCGTCTCAAAACAGTCATCACAGCATGGTGCGGTTACCAAATAATGATTATCATTAATCACGCTTATTACCAAGGTTAACTTTACGCCACCTCCTTCCAGATCCAACCCATGATCCCCACGTATCCTAGCCTCAGTTGGTGAGTGTTTGAACTTCCTCACTATAAAAACTAATCAACTTAGTCTTTTACCCTTTTTTCACATTCTGAAGCTTTTTCTTCCTCTATTCTCACTAAACCCTAAATCTTCCAACAATCTTCAACAATGTCTTCAACAACATCATCCCAAATGAAGAAAACTTCCAAGAAGAAAAGCAAGAACACAGGAACCGTTATGGAAAGCAAGGTCAGTACTCATCAAGGTCAATCTGTGCTTATCCCTCAAATGATCTCTAAAGAGAAGGAGATGCTCTACGCTTCTCAGGTACTGATTCCAACTAATGCTGCTGGAAAGAGGTTTGCTCTAATGGGTCCTCTTACAGTCTTTGAAATGGATATCCTCTTACTGTTATGATTTCAAACCTTTGTTTAATAAAATGGATATCCCTAAGATAGGAACTGATAATGTAGGCGAGTCTTCTTCTTCAAAAACCAAAGAAACTCCAACCATTCCCCCAAAAGATCCTTTTGTGTTGGATTATGTGAAAAGCAACTTTAAACCGGTTCGATCTTGCCCTACCCCTGATATAGCTTACCAGAACTGGCTCACCAAAGTAGAAGCCAAGAAATCCCATCAGTGGGAAGAACTAGGAATCTATAATTTAATCAAGTTATCGAAACCAGGCTTCACCTATAGCCATCCATTACTATTTGCATCCTTATATTTACGGACAGCACCTCAACACCTTTCACCTCCCTGGAGGAATGATAACACCCACGTTCTTTGACATAGCAGCCATCACTGGTTTGTCACCTGTAGGAGAGACTTACATTCCTGATACTGAAGAACACTCGAGTATCATTGACTTCGATGTCAAATTGGCCAGTTTCTCTAAGTTCATTAGCCATTACCACCTTTGAAGGAGATAGTGTGTCGGATGTGGAACATATTGCCTTTCTCACTTTGTGGTTATCAAGATCGTGTTTTGTAGCAGGTCCTTACAGGTGCGATGGGTTTATTCCTTTATCTAGGGACTTACATGAAAATAGGAGTATGTTTGAGTGAATTTACTTGTTGATCTCTACAGCTTGAGATCAATGTTTAGTTGAAATCCATACTCCCAAAACATCCCTTTGGCCCTTCAGTTACTCAATTATGGCTTAATGCCATGTTTGAATCCTCATTATCAATGTTGACACCATTGTGGAACAAGATCCGAGATAGCGGATCGAATTATTGAAGGTACAAGGTGAGAAAACTTACTCCAAATGATGATAAAGGCGACTTCAAAGTCCTCTTCTCACGATACATCATGATTTTTCTAAAAGACATAAATTTGAAGAGACTATGGCACCCTTTGCTTCGAGGACTCATGGACCATCATGGTTCACCATGTCTCTTTCAGAGGCTGTTAAAAGCAAAGAGATTCAAGACATTTGGAAATCCCTTTTGCTCCCTAGATTAATCTCCTCTCGAATCACTCCGTCCAAGAACCAAATCTTTCTGTTTGCCTATCAACCTAACTTTGTTTCCAGACAATTTGGTTTATGTCAGTTAATCCCTGAACCCCTTTTCCAAACCCAAAGTGCCATCACTTCTGGTCGAACCTTCAAAGCAAGAGAAGCCAAGTTGCAACAAGAACAGTACCAAGACTTCGCTCAGTTTGAATTAATTCCTTTTGAACCAACACATTTTACAGCGAAGGGTTTTTTGGAATGGTGGACTAAGTTCTACCAATCTTATATGTTCGATACTCTCACCATTCAAAAGAAACTAACTGATGCGTTCGATGTGCAGGTACACTCAAAGAAAGGTATGTTCACTCACGCCAAAGAGATTAGGGCTTTTCAGAATTATTTCGAAACAACTTATGATCCTACGCGCTTGGAAGCCACTGTGTATCTTATAAGTTCAAACTTCCTTCAGGGTTGTCACCTGAGGATAGGTATAGGTTGGCACTCGAAATGCATCCACCTAAATTTCCTAGATTACCTACCTCAGAACTGGCTCTGGCTTGGTTTCCTCCATACCCTTGGTGGTTGACTTGCAAAGAGATGTTCAAATACAAATCTCAAAAGAAACTAAAGCCATCTGAGACTGTGACATGGGATCGCCATTGGCTCTATAATTTCCCAGGACATCTTCGCTATGACCTTTCTGCCATGTCGATTATATCTAATCAAGGCGCAGGTGCGAATGCTTGGGAAATCCCAAATGTTTCTTACTTTCTTTATTTTTAACATTTACCTTAATTGTTTCGATTTTCAGCCGTGAGGATAAAGACTGTTGCTTCGAAGGCTAAAGAAGGAAGTAGTTCTCAACAAACCATCGAAACTGATGATAACGTGCCTCTAGAAATTCCAACAACAACTACTGCAACAACAACAACACCAGCAATAACAACAACACCACCAACAACAACTGCTCCAACTCCAAAGGTAATCACTTAATCCTGATGTTTCGAATGGACCAAAATTTATGATTGAGGTCTAACTCATGTTTACCCTTTTCAGACTAACAAGCTCCCACCAACCACTCCAAAGAAGAGAAAACCAAATACCACTGGGAAGAATCCCAAAGCTGGAGGAAACTCACCAACAGCTTCGAAGAATAAGCAGAAAAAGGAAGCTTCTAAGAGTGTCGTGCCTACTAGCATTTCTGGACTTGATTCCAGAGATGTTGCTCCCCCAACACAATCCAAAAATCCACCTTCGACCTCCAACGTAATGTTGGAACATATTGATAGCAACCTTTCTTCAGATAATCCACAGGTAAATTGAATTCGAATCCTTAACAAAATAGTTATTCGTACCTTAGTGCATATTTTTAATCTTTCTTCGTTTGTGTAGAACAATTCGAATCCACTTCCTACCATTTCGACACCTCCATCAAAGACTGCTGCTCTAATCAACTCTTCTCCTCATGGGGACTCCAACAATCTGGTGCAAAACAAAGGATCCTCCAACATGGCGGTTCCGATTGGGGCTTCAGAACAACCAGATGACCAAGGCACTTCTCCTCCTCTAAAGGAAACAAATGAAACAACGCCTCAAGATGCTGCAGAAGTTCCTCTAGAAACTTCTCTTCCAAAATCTCCTCTCGAAACCCCTCAAGAGAGCCAAAAAGTCACTCATGCTGAAGAGGAAAAGGCTAACTCTTCTCAAGAGAGCGAAGAATCTGGTGAAGAAGGATCTGAGGAAGAAAAAGAGGAAGATGCTCAAGGTGGTTCGAGCGATGGAACAGAGTCTGATGCTCATAGCAGTGAAAACAATGATATCGAAGTGGTGGATTTGGTTGGTGACGAAGAAGACGATGAGCAAAAAAAGAGTGATGGTGATGGTGACCAGACTAATGAGCCTATGGAGGTTGACATGGATGTAACTCCCCTGCGTATGGAGCTTCCTGAGTCTTCCCAATCTTAGATGACTGAAGAAGAGCTAGCCCTCTTGAGACGAAATGACCCAATTGGGTACATGAAGGCTAAACTAGCTCAAAGGGATACTCCTCTTGCTAGGGCCAGTACTAATTCGACTAACGATCCTTTGCCCTCAGATGACAGAATTGTACTCCTGAACAAAGTTAGGAGAACAATCCTTGATGTGGACTTGTTCGAAGTGCTCAAGAGGGATAGTACAGCTTGCTATACTATGAAGGAACTTCTGACGCAAGTTAATCTCGCCACCTGCTCTCTGGAAGTCAGCACCATATTATTCGAACTTCAAGCTCTACTGGATAATGTGACTGGGTGTCTTCTTCAAGACGAATTTGCTGCTACCTAGGTCCAAGAGAAACGAACTTCCATGGACGCTGCTTATGAGCATGCTTCGAAGCTCTCTAAAGAAGATGAAGATCAAGCCATGCATATAAAGCAAGCCAAAACTGACTATGAAGTTCGAGCTCAGTCCATTCTTCTCTGGGAAAAGCAAATTCAAGAACTCCAACAAAAAGTGAGGGAGGCTCAACAACTACAATTGGCACATGAAACCAGTACTGCTGACAATCAATTCGAAGAACTTCTCAATAAAGGACTTGGCGAAATGGAAGCCGCAGAGCAACTTAAAGGTGAAGTTGCTACCCTGGAAGGAGCAAGGCGCTTCACTCAGCAAAGGCTTGAGTCCTTTCGAAGTACTTTCAAAAGATTGAGGAACAATTCTTATTTCTAAATCTCTGTTTGTTTAATTAACTTTGAATCTTGATTGAATTTTGGTCTGTAATATCCAAACAACGCCATTTTGGCAATCTATGTTACCATTTTAGCATTCCTTTATAATGTTTTTGATTATGTTGTTATAATTCGAATCTCCTGCAGGCGTGGCTTATATTTCTTTAAATATTTCCCATTAACCGTTTGGATTAAACTTATCATCAATAACTCTTGATTTCATATGCATTGTTTGAAAATGTTTTACTATTCGAAAAGGTCCTTCCAATGAGGTGACCATTTACCTAATGTTTTATTTTCTTGTCCATGGGCAATATGACTTTCGGACTAAGTCATTGATAGTGAATGTTTACCTTTCACCCTTTTATTATATACTAGCTACTCTTTCTTTTTGCCTCATCAGTTTCCAATGCATGCGATCTAACTTCGTAACTCAACTAACTCATTCATCATCATCTCCCAGTATAATGCAGATGGGATCTCATTTTGTCTTTGAATTCGAACTGACAATAGATGAATTTCTACTGGTAGAACTGCATCATGACCAAATGTTAGTTGGAAAGGCATGGTATTAGTAGCTTCTTTAGGAGATGTTCTACAGGCCCATAGTATATAGTCCAAAGTCTTGTGCCAGTTTCTTGGCTTTTTACCAACATGTTTCTTAATTAACCCTATTATCACTTTGTTGGCTGCTTCGACCTGACCATTTGCTTGAGCATAATATGGTGTTGATGTTAGGAATCTAAACCCCATCTCTTGAGCAAATTCTTGCATCTTTCTACCAGTAAACACAGAGCCTTGGTCTATGGTTATGCTCTCTGGCAATCCGTACCTATAGATAATCTGTTTCTGTATGAACTCAATAATAGCCTCTTGATCAGCAGCTATTAATGGTATTGCTTTGATCCACTTGGTGAAATAATCTATTCCTACCAAGATGTATTTCTGTCCTTTAGACGAAGCAGGATTGATTTCTCCTATTAAATCTAATGCCCATCCTCTAAAGGGCCATGGTTTAATGATCGAATGCAACTCACTTGCAGGAGCATGTTGAATCCCTGCATGTTTCTGGCATTCTTCACAGCCTTTAGCAAAATCGATACAGTCTTTGAGCATGCTGGGCCAATACATACCATATCGAAATAACAACCATTTCATTTTATGGCCTGCTTGATGTGCCCCACATGCCCCATTGTGGACTTCTGACAATGCTAAGTATGCCTCACTTTCTCCTAGGCATTTCAACAAGATGCCCTCCTGGGTCTTTTTGAACAATTCGTTTCCCATAAGGACATATGATAATGCTCTATATTTTATTTTCCTATCAACATTCAATGTTGGGTTTTCTAAATAACTCACTAGTGGACTTCGCCAATCTGCATTTGATAAGGTGTCTATGGCTAATACTTCGAATCTATCTTTGTCACCACAACCTAATTTAATATTTTCTAAATCTGATGGTATTAATCTAGGCGCCATAACCCTACCTCTTATTTCGACCAAATCTTCAAAGTTTTTGGTAGGAACTTTATATCCTGAAGCCAACTGTGCTAGGTCATTTGCTTCTTGATTTTTTATTCTTGGTATATGTTGAATATCCATGTATTCGAATTTTTTGAGTAGCCTGTTAACTATGACGAAGTATGTCATCAGATTTTCCTTTATGCATTTGTATTCCTTTGTTATTTGCTTGACCATTAATTCCGAATCACCTTTAATTTCAACTCGAGTTGCCCCCAATTCCAACAAAGCTTCAAGTCCAACAATAAGCGCTTCGTACTCAGCTTCGTTGTTCGAGCAACGAGGACCATCTAACTTATACTTGAATTTTGTTGGAATTCCTTCAGGAGAAATTATAAGAACTCCAACACCACTACCCTCCTTATGGGTCGAACCATCAAAGTATAATTTCCAAGGTTGCATTTCAACGTAACCCATGACAGTCTTTTCGACCAGTGAATGGTCCACAATGAAATCAGAAATTACTTGACCTTTCACAACCCTTAAAGGCATGAAAGTCAAAGAATATTCTGTTAAGGCTAAAGCCCATTTACCAACTCTGCTATGCATTATTGGTTTTGAAAGCATGTGTTTGATAACATCGAAATGAGATGAAACATAAACATCAACAGGCTTTATATAATACTTAAGTTTCATACAAGAAAAGTATAAACAGAGACATAGCTTTTCTATATTGCTATATCTAGTTTCTCTGCGTCATTCAATACCCTACTTAAATAGTATATGGCTCTTTCAATGCCATTGCCATCTTCTTATGCTAACATACTACCTATACTAACTTCAGAGGCGGATATGTACAATCTCATGGGATTTCCCCATGAAGGTGGAGACAAGATAGGAGGCTGAGAGAGATATCTTTTTATCTTGTCGAATGCCTCCTGATGTGCTTTGTTCCACTCGAAGGCTTGGCCTTGCTTCAAATGAAGCAGCGGAGAGAAAGCTTGGGTTCTTCCACTTAGATTCGAAATGAATCTACTGAGAAAGTTAATCTTCCCTAGCAAAGATTGCAGCTCCCTTTTCGATGTAGGTGCTTTCATCTCCATAATGGCTTTGGTTTTATTTTGGTTGATCTCGATTCCTTTTTTATGAACCACAAAGCCAAGGAAATCTCCAGCCTGCACAAAAAATACACATTTAAGGGGGTTCATTTTTAAGCCATGTTTTCTCATTCTTTCGAATGATTGGCTCAAATGATGCAAGTGGGTTTCTGCAGATATAGATTTAATGACTATATCATCAATATACACCTGCATAAAGGTTTCAATGAAATCATGGAAAATTGAATTCATTGCCCTTTGGTAAGTTGCCCACATTTTTAAACCAAAGGCATCACTACCCATTCGTAGGTGCCTAAGGCTCTGGCAACGAAATGCTGTCTTAGCAACATCTTCTTCAGCAATAAAAATCTGATTATATCCAGAGTATCCATCTAGCATACTTAGGTATTCGAATCCTGCAGCAGAGTCTATTAACATTTCTGCCACAGGCATGGAATACTCATCTTTAGGGTAGCGATAAATCCCTAAAATCTATGAAAATTCTCAGAGAGCCATTTTTCTTAATAACAGGTACTATATTTGCTAACCATTCGACATACCTTGTGGTTCTGATGAATTTGCAGCGCAACAACCTTTCGACCTTGGCTTTAATCTTTGTGAAAACTGCTGGCGTGAATCTTCTAGGAGTTTGTTTGATGGGCTTCTTGCCATCCTTAATTGGAAGTCTATGCTCCACTAACTCTCTCTTCAAACCAGGCATTTCGTCATAATCCCACGCGAAGCCATCTTTGTTTCTCTTGAGGACTTCGATCACTTCCTGCTTGAGACCTGGGATAAGTTTTGCGCTTATGTATGTTATCCGTTTCGTATTCTCATCCCCCAAATTGACTTCTTCGAGCGGATCCTGTTCCAACATTTTGGCACCTGAATTTGTGGGGTCCTTCTCGAAACCTAAGGGTTCCTTATCATAGATGGCATCTAGCCTTTGATCTATTTCGTGTTCTTCAAAGGGTGAGTCTTTTGAGCCATTCCCTTCTATTTCGTTTACTTTAGCTATATTATCTATTTCAGCCTCTGAGGCCGCTTTCCATTCGTTCCCAGCCATATAGGCCGAAATCCTTTCGAAGAAGGAAGACTCAATCATGGGCAAGGTTGTTGAACTCCCAGCCTGTTGGCCGTGTTTGCGTAGTGCCTTCGACTCCTTCATCTTCACTGACTACCCTTCTATCCCAATACATGCCATCATTGCGAAGGGTCATGTAATAGTGTGCGTTCCTGGTTTTGTTGATTTCGTCACTTGGGGTACAAGGGGCTATTCTAGCTAGATATTTGTCATAATTCCTTTTATTGACTAAGTTAACTGCTGTCATAAAGTAACTCTGGTCCGCTTCGATGTTCTCCACAATACCATCTTCTCTCCATAGAACCAACCTCTGATGCATTGACGAAGGAACTGCTCCTACGCCATGGATCCACTCTCTTCCCAACAACAAGTTGTAGTTGGCTTTGGCTTCGATCACCATGAACATGGTGGGTCTGCAGCTTGATCCTACCGTCAAATCTACTTGAACTACCCCCAATGTCTGGCCTACTTTTCCTTTATAATTGGATAGTACCATGTTGTGTGGTTTGATGTCACCATCTTGTATTCCTAGCTTCTTCAACATGAAGTGGGGCATTAAATTGACTGCAGCGCCTCCATCCACCAAGACTTTATTTACGCCATGGGCACCAGCCTTTGCTCGAATGAACAATGGCTTCAGATGATTCTTCATGGCTGGCTCTGGGTGTTCGAAGAACGCATTCTGCTCTTCGACCGCGCCGTTATCCATCACGTAGTAGCATACTGGTCTGTGCTTCATCAAATCTATGGTATCATCCTCCTCATGCTCTTCGATTTCGGTTTCCTGTCCAAACTCACAAGGTAGTACAGATACCACGTTGCAATTAATGTTAAGTGAAGATTCCCCCTCTGATTCAAAGTTGTCTGTCAGCATATCCTCGTCTTCTTCTGGACTTGGTGTGTACTCCTTCGATTCATCTTGTTGTGTTTCAGAGAAGAGTCTCCTACTAACTGGAGGTTTGTCTTCAGTTTGATTATTTGGTTTTGGTTTGTTGGTGCTTGATTCTCCTTGGTTTTTGATCGAAGTTGCTCCTTTATCTGCCACAGCTTCCCTTTCAGCCTTTCGAATTCTCTGTTGTCTTCGCCATTGTGATCTGGACATGGGGTTCTTGCCTTTATAATTTTCTAACCTCAATTATTCCCTCTTTGCAGTGTTGAATTTCCTTCTATATGTCATGGCGTGACGTGCATTTCGTTCATTGCTTCTCCATTTATCCTTCCCCTTGTTAGCTCTGACTTGCAGCCATTTGTCTGTTGGTACTTCAGTAGGGATTTTAAACGTCACCCTTCGAGCACCTTTAGGATAGGGGCTGCTGTCAGGCTTTCGTTGAGTGTAGTTACCCTCGAAATGTTGGCTCATCTGACCAGCTTCTTTGTGGTTCCAGCATGAGGCGAAAGGAATGGTTTCGAAAGCTCCAGCCATGTTCTGATCATACGCTGCAGAACACCTTGGGCATATTAGGCATTTGGTTGCCCCTTTGTGGCAACGCACTAAAAACTCCAATAAACTTTCTCCCGCTTTAGGGTAACACCTAAATAACTTGTTATCTTGGCGCCAGTTGGTGCCAGTTCGAGCCCTTTGTTTCCTCTCGAAGTCTGCAGCAATTCTATGGTTGCAGATGATGCTGCATCTGGGACATAGTATCATTTCAGCATTTCCCTTGTGGCACAGCATGAGATAATCTTTGAGGCTGGTATCTATAGCATAGCTATCTTCCATTTTGTATTTTTCTTTTTTTAAGTATCTTTCCATCTCCTCCATCTCAGAACGAGGTCTCTCCATATCCACCATGTTGACATCAACATCTTCTCCTTTTTTGTCATCATCTCCCCATCCTGATGGTTTGACATCTTCGATTTGGATTTTTGAACTTTCTGGGGCAAAGTATTTCACCAGATAGTCGAACTTTCCACTGGGCTCCCCTAAAGTATCCCATATTTCTTTCTAGGGGGATGCTGGCTTTGTGATCTGGACTCTCTCCAATTTTAGCCTCAGGCCTTCGGTAGCCTGTGTCAACTCTTGCTTTTGGTTCTCCTAGCCTTCAGTAGCCTAGATCTCTTTCGAAACAACCAAAGGAACTGCTTCGATCGAAGCCTCTAGTTGCTTGTGGACGTTCTTAGTGACCCCCTTATTGACTTCGACTAACACACAGTTTTTGTTCTCAGTACTCTTTTCTCTTAATGGAGTGTCATCTTGATCTGCTTCCACCATATTGATTTCTCCAATGCATACAGGCTCGGAGTAATTGGTGTCTGCAACATCCAGAGGGTCTTCATCTACTTTCATTTTTGGTTTGTCAGCAAATCTCAATCTGCCTTCTTTAATTGCATTTTGAATCAGATCCCTGAAAAGAAAACACTGTGAGGTTTTGTGGCCTAGGAAACTATGATACTTACAAAATCCTTTTTTCTATCTTTGATCTAAAGGAGGTATTTTGACGTTTGATGGCACAATTAGTTGGCCATCTTTGACAAGCAAATCAAAGATCTCGTCACATTTTATTACATCGAAGGTATACACCTTCTTTGGGAATTTATCACTTTTCTCATTTTCAACAATTTCTTTCCCTTTTGTGGGAACTAATAGTTTACAAGAGTAAGGTGGAGCCTGTTTTAATTCAGTGAGATCAATTTCGACCTCTTCGAATTTAGGATAGTCTTCGACTTCCTCAGTTTCGACATAAGAAATTCTTTCTTTCTTGTTACTTTTAAAAGCCCTAGCCTTTTCGGCCTTCAGCCTTTCGACCTGTCGAACCCTATCTGCTAACTGCGCCAGGTCCCTCAAGTATTGTGTGTCTAACTTCTTTCGAATGGAATAGTCCAGGCCACCAGCAGCCATTTCGACTAACTCATGTTCAGGAACTACTGTGAAGCATCTAGATTTCAAGAACCTGAACCTATTCAGGTAATCGTCTATGGGTTCAATAAACTTCCTCTTAACACTGGCTAGTTCCTTCAGACTTATTTTAGATTGTCCCATATAGAATTGTTCATGGAATAATCTCTCTAAGAGGGTCAAAGTATCTATGGATCCAGGAGGCAATGTGGTGAACCATGTGAAAGCATTCTTAGTGAGGGATCTTGGGAAATATTTAATCCTAAGGTTCTCATTATTTGCTATATCTCCTGCTTCAGTCAGATACCTGGCTATGTGTTCGACTGTTGATTCATTGGTATCTCCAGCAAACTTTGTAAACTTAGGGATCTTATATCCCCTTGGTAAATCAGTATGCATTTCATAATCTGCTATGGGAGAGGCGTAATTTGGCCTTCTAATCCCTGTATTAAGACCGTTTTGGGCCATAATCCTTTCTATCATGGTAGTTAAATTGTTTTCTGCCATGATTTTGTCGTTTCGAATTCTATGAACTACTGCATCAGCATCTTGATTTCGACCCACCATGACAACTCTAGGTTGTTCTTCTCGAAACGCTGGGACTTCTAGCCTTTCGACCCTTGCCCCTGGTTCCATAACTCCCCTTTGTGGTTCCTCTCGAATCACTGGGGCGTCTAACCTTTCGATCCTTACTGCTGGTTCTATAAATCCCCTTTGTGGTTCTTCTCGAATCACTGGGGCGTCTAACCTTTGTTCCCTTTCCCCCAAGTTAACCCCCTCTCTCGCTGGTCTATAGGGTGGGTCATCAGCAATTTGTTCTATGATAGGTACGTTTGCTCGAACCAATGCCCGTTCTTCTCGCCTTTCGCGGAGCGAAGATCGCTATTCGACTCATATTATCCGCGTTTTCCCTGTTTGTCACAATTACATTTTGTACTATTGGGGCGAAGATTTCTTGCATAGTTTGTGCTAACACTCCTATCATATTATGGTTACTATCATCCATTAATTGCCTAAAAGCCATCTGGTTTTCTGTGGTTAGGATAGGCAATGTACTATAACCTACTGACCCTTGGTTATTTGTCAAGAATTGATTAGCCCCAGATCCAGACCCTAATTGTGGTGATGTATTCGATGTCGAAGTGTGCAAACCTGCCATAAAAGATGTTGGCATCCCATAAGAGGGATTTTTGGGTCTATTACCATCGAAACTGGGTGGTCTAGTTGGTAGTGGGGTGGCGAAATAGGTTTGTGTCCCTGATGGTGGGACAAATCCCCCAGGATACCCAGTGGTTCCTGTATTCCCTAGGATCGAATTGTTTGTTGGCATGCCACTTGTTCCGTTCGTGGCCACATTACTGGAAGAAGATGCAACAGACTGAGCATTCGAAGGGATCGCGCTTGACGTTCCCGTCGAAGCAGACGCATTAGTGCCTGTTCCATGTGGGGCATTTTGTTCCCCTTGTTGATTTTTGGATTAGACATCCTATTAGTACGTTTTCTTCTGGGTAAGGGTTGGTTGCTATTAGTTATTCTACCACTTCTAAGGTTCATATAACAACGAACTTGACACTCAGAAAGAACTTTTATAATGATTATGTCTTAACAATCTTTATTTTGTTTTAAATTTGTAACGACCAATGACGGTCCCACTGGGCGTGCCAATTTGTTTACTGTGATTTCTCGTAAAACAACTGCTAGTCCTCCAAACTATCAAATAATCTTAATGACTGTTATTTAATCTCTCTGGTAACTTGCAAGATCGACTAGTTGATCCTATGGGGTATTGGTCGTTGGGATGAATCTAATAACAAAACTTATATTCATTGTTAGAACTTGTATTTAGAGTTTTTTACAAATGTTCAATTTACTTCGACTACCATAGTAAAGAATCTAAATGACATGATCAAGTAAAGATATATGAAACTGAATTGAATGAATAAAGGTTCGATTGTAAAGAAGTGTTTAAATGCAGAAACAAGTAAATGACTTTGAATGTAAAGATTTAATGTAAAAGCATGAATATAAAAGCATGAAATGTAAAAGACATGAATGTAAAACGTTAATGTAAAAGGTTTCTGAAATATAAAGAATTCGAATAGAAGAAAACGTTTAAATGCAAGAGATAAGTAAATGGTTTTGAATGTAAAAGTATTGAAATGACATTGATGTGAAAATGGAAGATAAACTAGAAAAGATAAAGAGTTTTACTGAATTATAAATGTTTGGTGTTATCATACGTACATTGTTCGAGCATTCGTTTCCCTAGCCATGTGGTATTTTGAATGTTTACTGAATTTTGTACAATAGATATGACACACGAAATCCTAACATTAAGACTTCTATTTATACTACTTCGACCATAACGGTCTGACTTATAAGATTCTGCCACGTTCAGAACATGCAGAACACTGCTCTTCTCTAGCTTCCACGCGTCTTCGAATCGTTCCAGCGCATATATATTTGAATCCCAATCATCCCGCTCACGTTTGAATTTCAAATGCCTTGACAATCTTCGCTTCGAACTCATCTCACAGACACAGTCTTGTTAGCACTTCGAGGCTTCTTTTGAATATATCTTCGCAACTGTCACTCGAAGCTCTGAGCTTTGACATGTCCATTCGAAGAACCATTTTCTTCCACTCTGAACTGTGACATTCACTTTACTCCAATGAACACTAACCTTGTTTCATTTCGAACTTTAACTATTCCACTTGGAAACACATATATCAAAATCTTCAGCCAACAGAACCCTAACAATGGCAATACAAATTCTGGACGTGCAAGCTTACATGTAATGATTCAAATGCATTCTAATGGATATCTTGAGTTCAAATATGCAAACGAAAACAGTTAGAAACGCATGAATTGTAAAAACCAAAATTGAGAAAAATACCAAATCGGAGCAAGGTATATGGCACGATTCAGGATGATTTGGCTTCGAGAAAGGGTTGGTTTTGAACCCTGGGAACCTCAGGAACACGTTTGGATGGCTAGAACACCTCGAAACCTGCTGGAAATTGAAAATCGAATTTTGACAACTTTGAAGAATTTTGAGAAAAATAAGGGTTGTTGTAAGGCTAGGGTTTCGTCCTTGGCTTTGTGCAATATGATGAGTATTTATAGAGTGAGGAATGAGAGCAAAAAGAAAGAAAAAAGATCTCCTCTTGAATGCAAAAATAATTTCCTTTCAAATAAAATCAAATCTTTTGGAAATTTGATTTTTTCTTCCATATGAGAGCTAGCACGAATTTGGCAAGTTGTGTGGGCTATCTTGGACCTCAAGTTTGATAAAAATCCAATCCATTTGAAAATATACCTTGTTTTCATATTTTAGATAATTTAAATTTGAATTAAATGCTTTTAAATTCAAAAATAAATCAAAAAAATAGAATGTGGTCGTGGCAAAGCATCAATAGGTCACAAATAATATTATGAACAAGTTTGGATCATAAAATTATAGGCCCATTTGGAAAAAATTGGATTTTGACAAATATCTATCTTTGTGCAATTGTCCAAAAATGCCCAACTTGTACAAGGTGTATTTTGCTCAAATTTCCACATTTTTGGGTGTTCTTGGACTTTTTAGAAAGCTCTAGGTGTCCTCTAAACAACCTATTTTGTTTCATCTAAATCGGAGTTTCCATGCTCAATAAATCTTCAAAACAAAAAGTTGACTGTTTGTTGACTTTGAAAAGGACCTGTAATGTTTTGACCCATACCTTCCAAATGAAGCATTTTTTGAACATTGTTGTGAGACATGAAGTTGTAGAGAATTTAATTTCCTTCAAAATGAGAAGTGGTGGAAAAATTTTTGAGAAAGTACGAAGAAGTTATGCTCAGTCAAAGTTCAATTGACTTTTCATTGGAATACCCTAATTTGGAAAGTTTGACTTTTGAGCAAATCTTGAGTTTTCTTGATGAATCATGATCAACCCTTGATCAAATGATGAATGTGACTTCAAAATGAGGATGTTGACCAAAAATCAGGAAGTTTGACTGTATGTTGACTACAGTTGACTTTTTGTCCAATACAATTGATTTTCAACCATCTGAGCAATTGTCTGAAGAAACTTGACTTGTGAGGCTTGAAACTTGACATGGAGAATCTTTGAAGCATATGAGGAGGCATGATGACCATTGGAGATGTTGGGAGTCCATCTGGACCTGAGAATTGCCAAACCCTAGTTTGGGTTGATTGTCTAGGAGAGGGTTTGTTTGATCAACCCTTGAGGAATCCTTGAGTATGGATGTATGAAATTTTTTGAGAAGTAGGAGGGCAAATTTTGGGGTATGACAGCTGCCCCTGTTCAATCTTCTTGTACTGGAAGGGTTAGATTGGCATGCGCGCCTTTCGTGACCTGGAGGTAGAAGATGATTGAAAACTCGAGTACACCTGAAAATTTGCACTCGCTGTTGACTGATGATGCAGGAATGGGCTTACAGATGCCATTTGGAGAATCTGGAGTTTTCACCGGGGAATGAGTCGTACGTTAGACTCAAGAGTGTCGTCTGAATAGGAGAGTCGTTCGGAGATGGGCTTAAGATGCCATCTAGAATGATCGATGCTGGGGAGTGAGCCGTACGCTAGGCTCTGTAGATGTTCTTGAAAATAGAAGGGAGCATGGATGTGGGCTTAAGATGCCACCCGGAGGGAGTCGTACGTTGGACTTCGTGCTCATCTTTTAATGAAGTTATTGGTTTTTATTGGTTTTTTAACCAAATATGCAACATTTTGAAAGCGGAGAGATGTCAACAAATAATCGGAGATGGGCTTAAGATGCCATCCAAGGCAACTGAGTCGTACGCTAGACTCTGTAGTTGCTGTTGATAATAAGAGAGAGTCAGAATAAGTCTTCGTCTTGATTACTCTGAGAGGATAATAGTTGGCAAAATGTGGACAACTTCCCTGTTGTGCTTCGGGTATCGATCCAATGCCTGTTATCGGAGGATAACCTGTGTGGTCGTTCAGATAGTTTTCCCGTCTGGCTTCGGGCATTAATCCTGGACCAGTTGTCGGAGGACAACTAGGGCGGTCATTTAGATAGTTTTCCCATCTGGCTTCGGGCATTAATCCTGGACCAGTTGTCGGAGGACAACTAGGGTGGTCGTTCAGATAGTTTTCCCGTCTGGCTTCGGGCATTAATCCTGGACCAGTTGTCGGAGGATAACTAGGGTGGTCGTTCAGATAGTTTTCCCATCTGGCATCGGGCATTAATCCTGGACCAGTTGTCGGAGGACAACTAGGGTGGTCGTTCAGATAGTTTTCCCATCTGGCTTCGGGCATTAATCCTGGACCTGTCGTTTCAGAAGTGATTTTCACCTGTTTGGGAAAAACAAAAGAAACTTTGATAGAACATCGTTAGTCTTATGCAAATTATGATGCGTGACAATGTGTATGAATGACATATGCACAAATTATGGATTTTTATGAATAATGTATGAATGATAGATGTTGTGGTATTTCAAAACATATCCATCTTGAAGAGGATGTGGATGCTCTGCTTGGGGATTCCTGGCTTCTGTTGGGACGAAGCGGAGGAAAACCTTGTTTTTGAAAGAGAAGAAAGATATCCCTGATCTCTCCGATGCACTATCTGACCAAGTTTCGAGCCTGGATACTCTGCCGCTGAGAATGGTAGAGACCGAGAAACGCGCTGTTGAGGATCTTGTGTATTGACCCTGCTGGGAAAAAAAGAAAAAAAAATAGGAGGCATTTTACTGGGGTTCTTGTGCATAGATCCTGCTGGAGAGCATTTGATAGTTGCTGGGAGACCGGGTTAGAAGGATCTGGAGCCCGTCGAAACCTCTGGCTGGGGAATAAAAGACGTAGGTTTCCTTCGATGCACTATCTGACCATGTTTCAAGTCTGGATACTGCTGGTACCGAGGAGGTGATGATTGCTGAGAGATATTTGGCTGGGGATACCTCTGCTAGTGATGAATCGTTACTGCTTGGAGACTGACGTAACATGGCTTAGTTTGATTGGGATCACTGCTCGGGGACTAACGTGATGAAGCTTGGAATGTCGGGACTAGTGGAGGAAAATGCGTACTCCACTGGGGAAATTTCGTGATGAGTGACATCTCTATGGGGATTGTACTTTGCAAGGGAACGTATTGGTGAATTTCGTCGTCATCTCAATTCCTGGAGCCTGTAGTAATTATCCTTGTTCGTTCACTTTTCGCATGTTTGTGAATAAATTTTTATTGTCAGATGCACATAATCATTCAAAGCAAACGTTGGACTTTATGCAAACAACAATAGTGGAAATTGTAAAGAGAAAGAACTTGTATTAATTTGAAATGTGGCGTATGGCCAAGTAGTTTGTACACAAGAAAAGTAAAAAGCTATGCGGAAACAATCTCGTTAATGTTGTTGGTTGATGTTGTTGTTTAAGACTGCCGTGTTAATTAGCGATGTATTAGCTCGTGACGATTTCGTGGTGACGGAGGGTTATGTGTTGTTGCGATGAAGTATGCCGATGAGGTTATGACGTTATTGGGTAGATTATACACATTAGAATGACGATTGAAGTAAGTAAGGTTTAAATATGTGTTGGAATGCACTTATTAACTTATATCCTTTACAATTCCAAAACTATATATATATATATATACTTTATCATGCCTTTAATTATATGTTTTGAAGTATCTCACCCTTTACTTGTTTCTCCGTTACCTATATATTGGTAACGTGCAGGTTGAAGACGGAGTTTTTAGCTGCTATTAGTCGAGTCGGTGTCGCTCTGATACGTAGCACTCGGGGGGAATATTTATGTTGTCTTGTTATTCTATTGGTGTTATTCCTTTATGTATAAGAATTATATTTTATGAAAACATGATTTATTAAGGAAGTTTAATAAAGAAGATGTTTTGATGTTTATGAATCAAATTATGTTTTTCGACGATGCTATGTATCCGAGATTTATACTTTAAAGCAAATTGTTTAAAGTGAGTTGTTTTTGAAGGTGTGATGCCTCAGTATTTAATCTATGAAATTTTTAAATTACTCTGATTTTTGCATATTAAACTTTGGGTAATATTGGCGTGTTACATTAGTGGTATCAGAGCAGGTCGGTCTGTCGGCCAGGTTATTTATGTGTTTAAACCCTGTTGTATGCGACACGTGTGTGAAACACTGTCGGTACTTGTTTGTTTCAAATTGTTTGTCTGCAGAGATAAGTTTGAAACAAGTGGGGGAGAAGTTTTACTTCTTGGTGGCGCTTGTGGCTTAGGATGGAGCCTCAAGCAGTGTTACGCTTCGGTAACTTGAAGTGTAAGTTTGAAGACGCTGTTGTAGTTGGTAGAGATGGTTTATGTCACCATCATGATTGTCGACTGTCTATTGATAAATTGAGGGACTGATCATCCTTATTCTCTTGTTGATAGTAGTCGGGAATTGTGTTGGTTGGGATAGACTTGTCTTTCCAGCTTAATAGTGTATGAAGTAGATGTGTTGGCACAAGATGGTGCATGGTTACTTGGGTGGTGGGAGAATTTGGATTTTGGGGAGAAGCAAGATTTTGACAAGCGAGCTTCTTGTTGTGATTCTTCAGAAGCCCTTTTGTGGAGATGTGAGGGAATTACCGCAGTAGTGAGAAGTGAAGTTTTGATGGATTTAGTTTCTGGAATTGGTTGTGATTCAAGGTATCCTTAAGGGACGTTTGCTTCTGGATTAGATTTGAAGAGTCAACTTGAGGATTGGTTTGAGCAGAGTTGTTTATTCGAGCGGGTCACCGTGGAGTGCTACCGTTGTGTTGTTCGAGAAGAGCAAAAGGTTGCCTGAGTTGGTGTGTCGGTTGCAGTCAAGGAACGAAGTGGATATTGAGGACAAGTGTCTACTTTCGAGGATTGATATTTGAATGAATTAGTCATTTTGAGTTTATGCGTTCAGCGAGATCAATGTGAAGTCTGGCTGTCTACGGGTTAGTGTGGGAACTGAAGATGTTTAGACAATGCTTTTCAAGTTAGTGTATGGTCCTGGCGAGTATTTGTTGATGTCATGAGTGTGACTAATGCGTCAGGTATGATTTTGGGATGTTCGAACAGTACTCTCGTGAGTAGCTGTAAGAGTTATTTCGTGTTCATGGATATTAATTGGTTCACATCAAGTCAAGAAATTGTGGCAAGCATCCGAGCGTTGTGTTATCAGTAGTGAAGTTACACCGGTGCATGTCGAGTATTCTAAAGGGAGAATTTTGAACTGTTGGACATGAGTGCTTTAAGTAAGCGACTTAGATGGTGATATTTTGGACAGTTCCGCGAGGATTTATTTTATATCTTGTAGAAGACCTTAAGGGGGTATTTCAGAGCTTAGAAGTTCCTTGTTTTGTATGGTTAACTTTGTGAGTTTGACGGAAGATCTTTTTATAAGTTGGTTTTGATCGTGAGTACTTTGACTTGAGATGGTTGAGTCGCTATTTGGACTTCGCAGTGGGAAGCGAATTTGTTTAAGCCAGTGGAAAGTTTAGCGAATGCTTTAATTTTGGTTTTGTTTTGTACTGAAGAACCTTGTGCGGCGTATTATGATGTTCCATTTTGGACTTAAGATGTATTTTGACATAGAGTTGGAAAAGTGTATTGCTACCTTGCAACGATTTGAGGTTCATAAGGAAAAATTGTCGGACGCGTGAGTTAGAGTTTGATGCGGTTGCGCTCATTTGAAATTTTAAAGGTGCAGATGTTAACGACGGGGGAATTGGAATTGTTGAAGACAATTCAAGTTTGAGTGCAATCTATAAAGAGACTTCGTGTGGTGTTGAGTTTAGTATGTTGATATCGCGGTTAACCTAAGTATATCTGGTTTGGGATTTTACTACTATGAAGAATGTTGCATATTTGTTTTGGAACAATTGTTGAGATTAAGTCCAGAAGATTATTAGGGATTTGTTCACTACTAACTTATGGATTTCGTCAGATACTAATGGTCGCGGTGGATTATTAGATTACGACTAAGATAAGTCTTGACGGTAAAGAATTTTGTGATGGTTTGGTAGCCACGGGTACCTTAAGACAATTGATGTTTTATAAGGAAGGTGTTCTATTGTGAATGAAGTCGGTCGCGACGGTGTTCTTGTTGGGTTTCCCCTAGGAATTGGTGTTATGGTTCTAAGTCCAACCCGTTTTGTAATTCCAGGAGTATGAGACGACGTTGATGAGTAGAGTTCTTGAGAGAGTGTTGTGGTTGAGTTACCACTTGGGACGATGGAAAGTTATGAAAAGTGTTTCGAATGAGAAGCCTGTGTATTGATTGTTGCGATGGTGCGAGGAAGGTGATTACTTATTACAAATGTTGGGAATTGAGTTGATATGAGGGAGGACTTCATTGAAGTCAAGTATATACGTCGGAGTTTCACAAGTGAAATATTTGGATAGTATTTGAAAAGGTCAAACTATGTCGTGTATTTTAGAGGACCAATGGACGTTGATCAATCAAGAATGAAAGAGTGATTCTTTGGGTTGATGAAGCTGATGTTGCAAGGTGTCTTGATGGGTGTACGCTTTGAACGTATCCATTTTGAGTGATTGTAAAGTTGAGGTTTAACCAAGTTGTTTTACGGTTGGCATCTTATGCATAGAAGTAAAGCAGCATGGTTTAGATATCGAGCATTGAATTGACTAGCGAGTAAGCGAGGTTGTTGGATTTGGACTAGTGAGTTATAGTCGCAAGTCGTCTGTTTAAACCCTAGAGTGAGTAGTGTATCGTTGTCCTGTTATGTTTGAGTAACTTATTTTGTTCAAGGGTTGTACGTTGGTAATCTACAAGGATGATGTGACCTGGTGATTTTCTGGAATGAAAGCGATAACTGCAAGTGTAATTCTTGAGTTCGTACTTATGCGTGGAGGAAGGCATCTTTTCGTGTTTGCGTAGCACGCGTGGTTCTATCCTTTTCTGATTGTTTCCGTTTTGGTTTGTATAGCCATTTTGTTGTTTTCGTTTTAGCGATGGTGTCGATGTTGTGCCGTATGACCTTATGTTCCTATCATTGGTGACTCATTTCCGAAGTGTCGGTTCGAGTGTGTGACTAATTCTATGGTTGAGACGTTAGGATGGTATCAGTCTTGTTTGTTTGGTTCTCAAGTGAACCGGTGTGTCTGCGACTTGTTTAGTTGTTGGGTGTTAGTTGGTTGTCGAGTGCATTGTATGGGCTATGCATCTCGGCATGGTTGTTTTTGACGGGACAATGTAATTAGGGATATTTCCTTGTGATAGGTGTATTTTATATGTTGTTTAATTGCGCAAGGACTGAGTGGTCGAATGCGTAGGCATGTCTTGAATTGTTCGTTTTGGTCGAAATTTCGAGGACGAAAAGTTTATAAGTGGGGGAGAGTTGTAACGCCCTATTTTTATTAATATTATATTATACTAATATTTTCGAGTTACCAATTGATATTTATTTCGCGACAAGAATATTGTATTAATTAATATATCTATTAATTTATCTAGCGACGTTGTGTTCGGTCCGGGTTTTATTCTGTTCGGTTCGGTAAAATATTATTCGGATCCGATATTTAATTCCCCGGAATTATTTTAATTGATTGAATTAACAATATTGGTAGATATTATTAGTGTGTTAATTTATAAGAATAAATTAGGAGTGTGAGGATTATTTGGGAAGAGTTGGGTTTACACCTTAGTTTACTAGTAAGGTTACCATAAAACCACACTCCTCATTTTCTTTCCATCCAAACACTTTCCTTGTTTTTCTTCCAACATAACACACCAAGCCAAACAAGAGTAAGAGAGGAAGCTAGTAAGGAAACAACATTATAAAACCCTTTCCTTTGTTTTTCTTCCCATTTTTTTTCCAACAAAACCAAAATAGAAACTTGAGAGGAAAAAGAAGGGTTTTGTGAGGAGAAGAGCAAGAGGAGATGGAGAGGAGGAACATGAGCAAGCTTGAGGATGGGGTCTTGAAGAATCATCATGAATCAACCAAGCTTCCATGGTAAAGGGTTTGATTTCTCCATCCATATAGTTAGGGTTTTGATGATTATATTTTGGATTTCGGGGTAAAATTAATAGTTGGGTTATAGGGTTTGATTGATTGTTGAAATGTTTAGAAGAATTGATTTTGGAGTAGAGATTATAGGTGTTGTTATTAGTAGTATGGTATAATGGAAATATAATATGGGAATGGAAATAGGAAAGAAAACAATACAGCAATTTGAAAAACACCAGAAAATGTTATACAGAAAAAAACGCAGGGAAAAGAAAAGAAAATGAATGGAAGAATTAAGTGGGGGAGGCGCCCACCTCCAATGTGTGGGGCGGCCACCCCCTTCCTTCAGGCCCACGCCTCCCTGGTGTACAAAGTTGGGGACGTCCGTCCCTTAAGACCATGGGGCATGCAACGAATTTTGTCCTCCTGCTTGCTGTATGTCTGTTTTCCATTTTTCCTGTTTTGCTGTTTCTGCAACATTTCTTTTTCCTGCATAATTTCAAATGCGTTCTGTCTCTTTCAATTCCATTAAATCCAAACACTACTAGTTAGTATTAATAAAATATAACTAGAGCATGAGTTATCCGATTAAATTTGGAACCCGATTATGTTCCGATTTCTCGATTCGGGTAAATGCGACGACGGAGCAAATTACTCCGAATTCAACGAAAATTGGCATGCTAGCTAAGCTTGACGTGTAGAACGTAGTTGTGAGGTTAGTTTTTAGAAATTACGAGTTTTTACGAAGCGACCCGAAATAGGCCAATTTACGGTAAATTGAACCGAATTGTGTTTAGTGGATTTAAGGCACGTAAGGACAATCCGATTTCGATGTTGACGATTATGATTAATGCCGGTTATTAGGAATTACTTTCACGATGATTATTGACGTTTTGACTATTTTTCCGTTTCCGGAATTTAGTGAATTAATTGATAATGATGCGGTGTTAATAAACGTAAGTTTTACGACGGTGTATTTGTTAATGAATACTTGTTGATATGCAATGTGATGATTAAATTGATGTTGTTAATAAATGCTTCCGATTTGTGAATGCATGACTTTTGATGAATTTATTGGTGATGTTTGCATAATGCAATTATGATGCGATGATATATTTATCTCGTTTTGGATAAATTATGGCGATGTGGGCTTTATGCCAATTTGGATGAGCGATGATGATGTTTTTGTGTTGTGTTGTTTTATTGTCGAGTCACATACATTTCATAAGCGAAGAGGGCTTTTATGCCAAACGATGATGGCTTTTATGTCGAGCGAAGATGGGCTTTATGCCAAGTGTCCCTAATTACAGACAAAGCGATGGGTACCACATGCATAACATAGTCGTGTCTCATGGAGTCCATTATGTTTATTTTGGAGTCTTTTGGTATTGAGTTTTATTTGATGGCTAATGATGAGTTTTGCGATGATTTAACTTGATGAAGTGCTTAATGCAAATAGGATGTGATGATGTATGCGATGATGTTTGTGATGATGTTTGTGCTGATGGGCTTTTATGCCAAACGCGATGATGGGCTTTATGCCAAAAGTGAAGATGGGCTTTAGCCAATTTGTGATGATTTTGTTTATGTTGCTTATATTATTAGCATTATTTAATGTTGTTGGTTGATGTTGTTGTTTAAGCCTGCCGTGTTAATTAGCGATGTATTAGCTCGTGACGATTTCGTGGTGACGGAGGGTTATGTGTTGTTGCGATGAAGTATGCCGATGAGGTTATGACGTTATTGGGTAGATTATACACATTAGAATGACGATTGAAGTAAGTAAGGTTTAAATATGTGTTGGAATGCACTTATTAACTTATATCCTTTACAATTCCAAAACTATATATATATATATATACTTTATCATGCCTTTAATTATATGTTTTGAAGTATCTCACCCTTTACTTGTTTCTCCGTTACCTATATATTGGTAACGTGCAGGTTGAAGACGGAGTTTTTAGCTGCTATTAGTCGAGTCGGTGTCGCTCTGATACGTAGCACTCGGGGGGAATATTTATGTTGTCTTGTTATTCTATTGGTGTTATTCCTTTATGTATAAGAATTATATTTTATGAAAACATGATTTATTAAGGAAGTTTAATAAAGAAGATGTTTTGATGTTTATGAATCAAATTATGTTTTCCGACGATGCTATGTATCCGAGATTTATACTTTAAAGCAAATTGTTTAAAGTGAGTTGTTTTTGAAGGTGTGATGCCTCGGTATTTAATCTATGAAATTTTTAAATTACTCTGATTTTTGCATATTAAACTTTGGGTAATATTGGGGTGTTACAGTCCCCCCTTATGGCGTCCGCCTCCCTTATTTTAGGGGCATGGAGGAATGAGTTTTCATGGTTTTTCTGTTTTCTGCTTGCTGTTTTCTGTTTTCCTGCATAATATTCTTCTGCCTAATTTTCATTATTTTGGTTTTGTTTGTTTCAATTCCCTTAAATCCTCATACTACTAGTTAGTATTAATAAAATATAATTAGGATACAAGTTAGCCAATTAAGTTTAGAACCCGATTATGTTTCGATTTTCCGATTTCGGTAATTTCGGCGACGGAGCAAGTTGCTCCGAATTCAACAAAAATTGACGTGCTAGCTAAGTTCGACGTGTAGAACGTAGTGGTGAAATTAGTTTTTCGAAATTACGAGTTTTTACAAAACGACTCGAAATAGACTTAATTACGGCTAAATTGAATCGGATTGCGTTTTAGTCGAGTTAAGACACGTAGGGACAATCCGATTGCGATATTGACGATCATGATTAATGCCGGTTATTAGGAATGGATTTCGCGACGATTATAGGTGTTTTGACTATTTTTCCGTAGTTGGAATTTATTGAATGAATTGATAATGATGTGGTGCGATTAAACATGATGTTTGGCGACGATGTATTTATTAACAAATACTTGATGATATGCAATGCCATGATATATGTCTTTGTACATAATGATGTGATGATTATATTGATGTTGTTAATAAATGCTTCCGATTTGTGAATGCATAACTTTTGATGATGATGAATTATTGGTGATGTTTTGCATAATGCAATTATGATGCGATGATATATTTTTCTTGATGTGGATAAATTATGGCGATGTGGGCTTTATGCCAATCTTGATGAGCGATGATGATGTTTTTGTGTTGTGTTGTTTTATTGTCAAGTCACATACATTGCATTGGCGACGAGGGATTTTATGCCAAGCGACGATGCTTTTATGCCAAGCGACGATGGGCTTTATGCCTAGTGTTCCTAATTATTGACAAAGCGACAGGTACCACATGCATAACATAGTCGTGTCTCATGGAGTCGGTTATGTTTATATTTGAGTTATTTGGCGTTGGGTTTTAATTGATGGATGATGTTGAATTGCGATGAATATAAATGATGAGTTTTGCGATGGTTTAACTTGATGAAATGCTTAATGCAAATATGATGTGATGATGTTTGTGACGATGGGCTTTTATGCCAAAAGTGACGATGGGCTTTAGCCAATTTGTGATGATTTTATTTATGTTGCTTATGTTATTAGTATTGTTTGATGTTGTTGTTTATGATTGCCGTATGGATTAGTGACGTATTAACTTATGATATTTTCGTGGTGATGGAAGTTTATGTGTTGTTGTGATGATTTATGCCGATGAGGTTATGGCAATAAAGTGTAGATTAGACACATTAGAATGACGATTAGAGTGGGTGAGTTTTGGTTATGTGTGGAATTGCACTTATTAATCTATACCCTTTATAATTCCGAAACTATATATATGGTTTATCATGCCTTTAATTATATGTTTTGGATTATCTCACCCTTTACTTGTTTCGCTGTTACCTTTATATTGGTAACGTGCAGGTAATGAAGACAGAGTTTATAGCTGCTGTTAGTCGAGTCGGTGTTGCTCTGATACGTAGCACTCGGGAGGAATATTTATGTTGTCTTGTTGTTGTTCTTTTGTTGTTCTTCCTTTTGTAAATAAGAATCATACTTTATGAAAACATGATTTGATGAGGAAGTTTAATAAAGAAAATATTTTGATTTTTATGAATCAATTTATAATTTCCGATGATGCTATGTATCCGAGATTTATACTTTAAAGCAAACTGTTTAAAGTGATTTTGTTTTGAAGGTGTGACGCCTTAGTATTTAATTTATGGGATTTTAAATTACTCTGATTTTTGCATATAAAACCTTGGGTAATATTGGGGTGTTACATTAGTGGTATCAGAGCAGGTCGGTCTGTCGGCCAGGTTATTAATGTGTTTAACCCTGTTGTATGCGACATATGTGTGAAACACTGCCGGTACTTGCTTGTTTCTATTTGTTTGACTGCAGAGATGAGTTTGAAACAAGTGGGGGAGAAGTTTTACTTCTTGGTGGCGCTAGTGGCCTAGAGATGGAGCCTCAAGCAGGGTTACGCTTTGGTAACTTGAAGGGTAAGTTTGAAGACACTGTTGTAGTTTGGTAAAGATGGTTTATGTCACCTTCATGATTGTCGACTGTCTATTGACAAATTGAGGAACTGATCACCCTTAATCTTTTGTGGATAGTAGTCGGGATTTGTATTGGTTGGGATGGACTTGTCTTGCCAGCTTAATAGTGTATGAAGCAGATGAGTAGATTTGGGGTGTTACAATAGTGGTATCAGAGCAGGTCGGTCTATCCGGCCAGTGTTGTCTAATGTTGTTTACTTCCTTTGTACGCGACAAATGTGTGGAACACTGTCGGTAGTTGTTGCTTTTTGGTTGACTGCTTTTAAGAATTAAGTTGAAGCTAAGTGGGGGAGAATCTTTGCTTCTCGGATGTGTTTGGTCGAGAGATATCAGACTAGTATGCTACTGATGGACACAGTGCAAACATTGTAGGAGCTCGTTGTTTCTCGAATTTGAAGGTAATACGGATTTAAGATTTTGGTTGTTTGACGAGTTGGAATGTCTTGGAAAAGAATAGTTTCTATGAGATGGAATTTAGTATGTTTTTGTTTAAGTAGGCCATGTTGTAGAATTATTGGGATTGATTTTTAAAAGTTGTAGAAGTTGTTGGAGTTGTAGGGATCTTTGACCCGTGGGTGCAAGTTGGGAAAAGAATACCATTAATGTTAGTAACGACGGTTTAATCTCTATTATGGTTGTCGACTATCTATTGACAAATTGAGGAACTGATCACCCTTAATCTCTTGTTGATAGTAGACGAGATCATATTGGATGATATAGAATTGTTTTGCTATCTTAATGGTAAGTAAGTAGTGGATGCTACGACAAGAATGTTGTTAAGTGAGGATACCACGTTGTGCAAGAAAATAAGCGAGTTGTAGTTGTTACTATCTTGTAAGATGTTGTTTCAAGTATTGCTAAAATGGTTTGCAAGATAGTAACGATTATGTTGCAAGAGTAATTGAAAGATTGAAGTATAAGTATTGGATTTTAATTGGGATTGAATTGTTGAATCGAAGGATTGGTTGCGAGTGTGATGTTAAGGTGGTTGTGTCGAATAGATTTTCGAGGACGAAAATATCCTAAGTGGGGGAGAGTTGTAACACCCGAAAATTATTTAATTATTTAAATAAAATTATTAAGGATTTATTTATTGGAATTTAGTCGAAGTTGGATTTATTAGTAGAATTATAAGGAGCATTAATAAATTTATAAGTTGATTTAGGGTGATTAAGTGAATTATCGGAAGCTGGGATTAATTAGTGATGAATTAATTTTATTATAGAGTATTATCAAAAATAATATTAGAAATAATTGTAGATTAATAGAGTTATTTAATTGGTGTTAGAAGTAGTAGAAATGAGGTGTGAAAATTAACCCAATAGAATTATTATTATTATTATTATTATTATTATTATTATTATTATTATTATTATTATTTCTATTATTATTATTATAAGTTGGATTTAATCATAAGAGATATAAAAGGAGAATTATAAGGGTTTAGTGAATATTTTTGGGAAAAGTTGTACGTGGGAGAAAGAAAAGAGGAACAAGGGTTTTGGGAAACTAGCCGCCGGAGGAGAATTACGAACCGGAAAGCCAAATCAGACCGAAGAAAATTATAGAGAGACCAGTAAACCAAGTTAACGGTTGGGTTCTAACTCTATAACCGGTTTATGATGAATCGATTTGGGGATGAAATTGTATAAGATTATTTATGTTTGTATGTGAATTATGTGTAGGATAATTGTTTAATTTTGCATCGGTGATGTTAATGTTGATCGATTGATGGAAATAATGGTTATGTGAAACTGTTGGTGTAATTGGAAATTAGTGTTGTACGCAGTAATCGATGGAGACGAGAAGTTAATCAAATTAAATTTAGGTTGATGATATAAGTATTAATTTGGTATCGATTAGAACCTGAAACTGTATTGAAGAAGAAAAGAAAAGACTTGGGGACGGGGACCCCATACGAAGGGACGGTCGTCCCATGGCTAAGAAAGAAGAGAGGAAAAAAAATAAAACATAACAATTATGATGCATACATGTTGAGACGGACGCCCTTGTGGCTTGAGAAGAAGGGGGCGGGCGCCCTTATAGTAAATGGTGGGGGTGGTCGTCACTCTTATGAGGCGGAGGCCATAATGCATAGTATCCTAATATTCATTGTTTAATCAATTAAATTCCATTTAATGAATTTAGACTTAGTGGTATAATTACACATGAAATTTTAAGTATTTAATTAGTTTAAATATAGTGTAGACTTAGTGAATTTAGTAGAATTTCATGTAGTAGTATTTTGTATGGAATATAAGAGTTATTTTATGAAACAGAAACTAATACATTTAGTAGATGATTTATGTAATAGAGTTTTAGAAAATACAGAGCTATTGTGACTTACTAGGGAATGATACTAATTGATTTGGATAATGGAGTAGCAGTATGAGTAATAATATGACAGAGAACTACTTGGAAAAGTGGTTGTACGAAGTAGAATAAAATGGTAGTATATGTGTACATAGGAGTTTATCAAATAAAAAACACAGGAACATGGTTAAGTAGCAAGTTTTTAGCAGATAGTAATATGTCAATAGTAGAACCGAAATTTTGATAAAGGTGTAATTTTAGATACATGGAAATAATTATATCAACAGTATAATTAGACGGGAACACTGTAATAAATAATAATAATATTGGTGCTTGAAAACAGTATTGAATTAACCGATATAGTAAATTAAGCGGTATAATTAGTTGTCCGAAATTAATTGAAAATTGTCGCGATGGTTCGTATATTTTTGTAGGTGATTATGAGTATTTTATTTGTTGAATTGTGTTGAATGCATCATGTTGTTGAATTGTTTGTGATTTATTGGCGAATAATATGTTGCTGTATATTGTTGTTATTTATGTGAAGTTGCAGGGTGTTTTCAGTGACGATAATTACCTCTATTTATTGGTAATAACAGTGATATAGGTGTATGCCTCGTGAAGTGAGTTTACGTTGTTGTTGTATGTTATTAGCATCGCATTTCATTTGCATTTGTGAAGGCATGTATTGGCGGAATTGTGAAGAAGGCTTAAGCCTTGTGCCTCTACTAATTGGCATTAGTGAAGGGAGCTGAAGCTCTGTTGGTACCACCTGCATATGCATTATTGTGTCTCATTTGAATTATGTTGTTGTTAATTGTGAAGTGAATTATGTTGTTATTAACTGTGAAGTGAATTATGTTGGTGTTAACTGTGAAGTGAATTATGTTGTTATTAACTGTGAAGTGAATTATGTTGTTATTAACTGTGAAGTGAATTATATTGTTATTAACTGTGAAGTGAATTATGTTGGTGTTAACTGTGAAGTGAATTATGTTGTTATTAATCGAAGAATGAATTATGTCGCTAACAAAGTGAAGTGATTTCATGTTGTTGTTAATTGGGAAGTTGTTGTGATGTGTTAATTGCGATGTGATAATTTGTATGATTTAATCCTAGCATATTATTTATCATACACTTGTTTATATTGTTGGATATCTCACCCGTTCTCCTGATATTTCCCCTACCATGAGAAATGGGCAGGTACTGAAGGATATCCGTGGAAGTTCGAAGTAGCATTATGAAGTCGTTAGTTGTAGTTAGTTCGAATTGGGGTCATTGCTCTGATACGTAACACTCGGGGGGATGAACGTTGCTTAATTTGTTGTAGTTGCTTAAATTATTGAAGTTTATGAATAATGTGAATACTTGATCATGTTGATTAATGAAGTTGGTTTAGTTGAATAATTATGCTAAGTGAAGTTAAATAAAATTAATAAATATAGTGAAATGTTTTGAGGTTGAATAAAAGATGTATTGTTGTTACTATTGAAGAATTATGATTCTGTGGTTAGTTGGTTAGTTAATTTAATTGAAAAGTATTGTTTTAAGTTCATCCATGATCTAAGTGTTATGTATCTGTATAGTTGTGACTAAATGCATGTTGTTTTGCGAAGAAATTGTGACATCCCTTGTATGATTATCTTTTCCGCACTCTGATTTAAATAATATACGTTGGGTAGATTTGGGGTGTTACAGCAGACCCGGCTGAAACCTCCTCATGATAGCTATCTTAAACTCCTCCCATGTCTTCAGAGGTGCTTTCTCCTCCCACCACTGATACCAGTTCAGTTCCATATCCTCCAAGGCTAGATCCACTGCGTCTAACTTATCTCGCATCCTTACTTAGTTCAGTTGAAAATATCGTTCAACCCTAACGAGCCAACCATACGCATACGCTCCTTTGAAAATGGGAATTTCTAACCTCCTTCTACCTCCCATGGTGCAAAATCCTTCTCCAACGCTGTGTCGGCAGTTTCTGTGTCTAGATTCGTGCGACAGACTACTCCTCATACTCCCCTCTCCTTCGTCGTCGTCGGATCCTCCACGACGACTCGGTCGCTCTTGTATCAACTGGCATATCTGATCCACCGTAACCTGTGGTCTTGATTGTTGCTCCGTTATGATATGTCGTGTTTGATCTATTGTTCCTTCATACTGCGCCATCCTCTGTTCCATGTTCTCAACACGATTCTCCATGATGCTTCGCGTCACAACCATCCATAACGCAGACTAAACCAAGGTTCTAGATACCAAATTGATAAGCTCAATCTAATATCTATGGAAGAATTAGAAAGTACAGATAATAGTAATAAAAGAAATTGAAGTTTATTGTAGTCAAATACTATAGTTCGTATGGGATCTAGCTAGTACAGAAATGTAAATGCAGAAAACAGAAGTGCAGAGAGAAAGGAAAAGAAAGATAGAGGCACTTAGAGAGACTTGTACTCTCCTAAGAGTGGATATCTCATTCAATTTCTGCGTACCAGAAAGAATGATTCTTCCAATCATTTATTCTCACTTTCCTAGATTCTCTCACCACTAGTTGGCTGTCACCGGCCTAAATCATGTGCAAGACTAACTAATTTTTTATCCTATTCCCTTTCTCTCTCTTACGTTTTCTTTCATAAACCTTCTCATATCTACCATAAAACAACAACTATAGTAGTGTTACATTACATCGTAGCTTATTATAATTTGAAGAAACCTCTATTATCCGCTCCCGACAATTCGAAATGAAGTTGTTACGAACCGTGAACTAATTCGATAAAATGTTGATTATTTGAAATTACTATCTTATGAATGACGTGTGAAATTGATGTTCCACAACTATTCTGCTTGCATTTCAATATTGTTTTCAATCTTGATTATAAGGCTTGCTCGCCATGAAAACTCAAATAATAGAAGTGTCATTCCCATCATCTTGGATTTGGTTATACTGAAAACTCAAGACTTACAAAAGTGCGTTATAACCATGATTGACTTTAAAGCCTTACAAAAGTAAGTTGAGGTATGATCAAACAAGTAAATCAACACATATTATCTCACAAACACCTTGGCTCTGTTATTCAAAACTAGTCGCCATTTCATATTTCAATTCCTCTATAGCCTATTAACTTGTGAATTCTCTTTCAGCCCAAAATATTTGGTTGAGAGCTAATTGTTTATCGTGTTACTTGTGCACTGCCATCCTGAAACTGTTTGTTTTCTTTGTGCAAAGAAACATGGTCTCTAAGATACAAGCAATTATGGCTCAATACATGCCCTTGGATAATCAACCTCTTATTATTCCTAATCAAGAAGTTCATCATGATTTCTAGAAGATGTTGGTGATATTTTTATGAGAATAATATTACTCTTTAGCTTATGACAATCTCTACGGCTAAACAAAGATAGAGGTGATTTGTTTATTTAGCTATATCCCCTTTGTAAAGTTAAATAATATGGTTGTGAACGGTCCTGATTATCTTGAGGTGTTATAATCAATGTTGTTAAAATCGAGATTTTATTTAAGATCGAAAGATGAGAACAAGATCGTAAAACATAAAATCGTAAATAAAATCGAAAGATTCTACTCAATTAATTTTGTAGAATCGATCGAAGATATCAAGATCGTTAAATACAAAATCGTAATTAAAATCGTAAGATTCTATCAAAATAATAAAAATAATAATAATAAATATATATTAAATTATATTAAATATACATAAATTCACATCTTAAATATAAAATCACCAACCAAACTTCAAATCTTAAACATGAAGTCGCATATTTTAAACATAAAACAACTAATAAATAAATTATACTCTTATGTATTGAAATTTAATAAAATATCATCTTATGTATTGGAGGGTACTATTTTAAAGTTTTAATAAAATATGTGAACTCTCAATTTCAATTTCAAGTGCCTTCTAATGCTTCAATAAATTACATTCTTTTTTTTTGGAGACGGGAGAGTACTACTTTATCTTATTTTAAGAACAAATGTACATATATCTAAAAAATATAAATAAATATACAAATAACATTAAAATAATAAAACAAACAAAAAATGTGACCACCTTTTAAAAGTAAGATTGAATTCTTGGAAAGAATTAGATTAACAGCTGGCATCACATCATGTGTAAAAAGGCAGTAAAAAGCAAACTAGCAGAATGAAGAAGTAATAAACAGAAACTCATCTAAAAAATGTAGAAGACGACGGAAAAGCAAGAAGATGAAGACAAAACTCAAAGCGGAAGAGATGAATGTCGAAGCCAAAACTCAAATCGCACAAAACCTATATGTGTTAAAAAAAATAGGTTTTTCGTTGCTTTTATAGAAACCGGGTCGCAAATCGGGTCAGAAATTTAACAGGTGACAAATCTCAGAACTATGTGATTTTCTCAGATTATTGCGATTTTTGGAAATATCATCCTGGTAGAAATTTTCGCAGTGATTTCTGGAAAGTTACGATTTTGCTTGCGATCCAGATCGGTGAAGGGAATTGAAATCGTAAAATCGTACGATTCCACGATCTGGATCGCGATTTTGACAACATTGGTTATAATGTTGATGAATTATGTGCAATGCTTTGTGTAGGTTTAAAATTTTGTGAGATTGATAAGGAAAGTGGTGCACTTGGTTTTTTCATGGAGATTTGGATGGTGATATGATCATGGTGGCAGATTGTTTAAGGTTGATTCTTTGTTTAGAAATCATAGATCATGGAAGGAAGTTTCAAAACTTGTATTTTTTACTGATGGTAGATTGTTGAATGTTATATTAAGGTGATTATAATGGTTTTTGGTTAATTTTGAATTTGTACATGAATATATCATGAATTCAATAATATAAAAGGTAGTGTAGTGTTATTAAATTGGATCTATGCGTAAAAAGAAAGGGAAACGGAAACCAAATGAGGTAAGGTGCCTAAAGAAAGGGAAACATGTGAGAGTTATGATTTTTGTTTTATTCTAATAGCATGAAAACAAGTTACATTAATACTGATAACTTATAATGTATTAATTCAAACACTAGAAAATGGCATTGTTTTTTAATTATATATATATATATATATATATATATATATATATATATATATATATATATATATATATATATATATATATATATATATATATATATATATATATATATATATATATATATATATATATATATATTAAACTTATTTTAATTTAAACTAAATATAATTTAAAATAAATCGAAATATAGTTTATTGATAAAATAATTTTGTTAAAACCCGTCATATTATTATTATAATTGTGTTATATTTTATTAAATATGATTTATGTTATTTGGAAATTAAGTTAAGGATTTATTTATTTTTAATGTTATTTATATTTAATTTGGATGATTTAGATTCCTAATATGTACTATTTGAGTACGGTTCTATTTAAAGTGTGTTTGTTTCCCCTTAAAGAAATATTTGAAGAATCAATTCATTCTATTTTAAGATAATTTATTGCGATTAATCAATTATATATTTTTTACTTCACAAATATATTTTTTTACTTGAAAATTTAAAAATAATGTCTTAAAACTACACAATTTTTTTGGTGAAATGGAGGGTCAAGGCCAAAATAAAGAGAAGAACTATCATGAGAATAACTTCGAAAGCGAAATACCTATAAACACGAAAAAAATTTATTATTTTTTAACTATTTATGTATTTAATATTTTTATCTTGCACTTATTTTTAATTTAATACTCAATAATTCTTAAGATAATATATAATTTGAATATATATTATTGGCGTTTCTTTTTAAAATTGAAAATTGATAAAATTTAATTTTCTTTAAAAATATGTGTTTCTTTTAAAAACAATAAATTACTTTAATATAACTATTTTGTTGCATTTATTTATATTTTTATTATATTTTGTTTAACTTGTATATATTTTATCTTTGACTATTTTTATTATTTTTTATTTTTTTACAATTAAATTAAATTTTATTTAATTTTATTTGAATTTTAAAATTAAATTGGTGACAAATCTATGCGGTTCTCAACATTTAATATAAATTGCAAACATATTAAGTTGAAGGTTGTAGTACTTGAAGGTGATTTTACTATTTTCAAATATATTTTGATACTATTTAATTTATTTAAATTTACATGATAAAATGGTGACTATTTTGCAGTCTATATCAATAGCCGTGCAAACGCACAGGTAACACACCAATAACGTGGAACATACGAGTGATCGTTCCAAAATCAGTACGAACACACATGTTATTATATTTTTTGTACATTTATTTTACAAATAATCAATTTTAGTAAAATTATTTTATTTTCCTGATTTACATTTTTATTACATTTTAAAATAATCACATGTATATGTATATGTATATGTATATGTATTCACTTAATTTGATTTCTATTTTTTAAATTTTTTCTTATTTTAATTGTTTAAACTTGTTATTCTAATTTTACATTTTGTATTCAAATCCTAAATGATAAAAACACAACTATCCATAACAGGATTCGTGCGAACGCACGGGTAATACACCAGTATCATATCAACGCACAGATAATCATATCAAAATTATTGCGAGGGCACAAATTTTTAATTTTTTTATACAATTAAAGAAAATAACTGAAAAAATGTCAGTTGTATTAAAAAAAAAATTCCAATTTTGCACAATGGCTTTTTACAAATATGTGTTTAATATTTTTTTTTAACAATAATTTTTTTAAAAAAATTATACAATAATCTTCCGAATCCATATTTTATATATTTTTATTAATAATATTTTGATATTTACTGATTTGTTAGAATTTATATGACAAATTGATTTTGAATTTTGCCACATCTTTTCTTATTGATAAAGTAACGTAGATTTGATTAAAAACAATAATGATTTTCTTATGGATAAGTTTATGCGACATCTTTTTAAAGTATCTTAGGGACAAAAAAACACTTTGATGAACGCAAAGACATTTAATACTAAAAATTATATAATTCATGTAAGGAGACGATGATATTTTATAAAACATAAAGTCATATAACTAGTTGTTAAAAGCACATGGGAGAAATATGGCACAAGTTATCAAGTTAGTTTATGATATCATTATTTTTCTTTTTCTATTTCTTGGTTCAACAAACGTTGAAGGTAAATAATTTTTATCCATTTCAAATTTCTTTCATTTTACTTTGTACAAAATTTTTAATTTGTTTTGTGTTTTCTTGGCAGCCGGGTCTTTTAGATGTTTTAATGATGAAGATTGTGTAAAGAAACTTTACTGTCGGATTCCAACGAAACCAAAGTGTGTGATGAAGAGAATTTGTAAATGTAGAATAAATAAAGATTTGCCAAACCCAAGAGCATAAACAAGCACTTTTGAGTTGTCATTAACTTGTTATGCCTGCAGCCGAATAATTTTCTTTTAGTTATGGAGTTTTACACTAAGATGATTGTAATGAGTTGCAATAATGAAGTTTGATTCTCTTTTGTGCTCTAAGTTTTTGAAATTTCTACATGTATGGCATTCAATTTAGGCATATCACATTTTCTTTTTACTAGAGATTGTATCTTTCTACTTCATACAAAAGGAGTGAAATGTGATTTGATTATACGAAATTTGGTGAGGATCCGATCCGACAATGATGAAAGTGAGAGGTATTCCGACACTTAAGTTAATAATGGTTGTCAGCAAGAGATTTTTTAAGTTTAGCATATTGTACACCTAAGACTAATGCGATATCAAATATTTATACATGGATATAAAAATGATATTATCTCGATGTGAAGGAGATTTTATCTCGCAACAAGAGATAATAAAAGACGTTTTGAAAACTTTTCACCTTTTTCCATTATTTCTGATTAAATGGGATAGTTGAAATAATCATTGGTTTGATTTTCAATAATAATATTTTTATATTTTTTAAGCTAGTGTCATAGTCCTATCGGTTTATGATCAAAATCGATGGAAATTTTTTTAACACAAATTACATTGTCTACACAGAATATTAAATTAAATTGTTTATAAATTTCACAGTTTACATGGAATATTACATTGTTTACACGTAATATTAAAGTAAATTATATAACAAATTTTAAATATGATTCATCGTCATCATTGTCAATGAAGATCAGATGTTGGATCCTTGTTTCATTGGATTAATATTTTTCTGCTATTACAATCTATCATAGAGAACTTTTTAAAGCTTCTATTAGTTTTAATGTTTTTGTAAGTGTTTTTATGTTGGCCTTAATTTTTGGTAAAACTAGTTTATGTCAATGTCTTGACTGATGTCATGACATTCAGAGTTGAAGATAAATTCTGTAGAAGAAGATTAATTCAAGTACAGCTTAGATTGGGAGTTAGCTGCTTTGCTGGAAATCTGCAGAAGAATGACTGATGTCATAAACAATGTTATGACATTTTGTGTGACATTTGTTGTTATGCAGATTCTTTTTCCTGAGAGTTTTCAGGATTTCTGTTGAGCTGTTTGTTATGAATTAATGTAATTGGATCACATGCTCACGTGGCTCTGTGGTTAATCTTAGTTAATCCTAAATTGGTTTGTTAAAAATACCAAGTCTTTAGGATAAATTAAGTGAACCCTAGCTATAATTATGGAAGCCCAAAACTGCAGTCTTGTTACTACTTCTATAATAGGAAAAGAACCCTTATTCTGCCTGCACGCTTTTTGGACTGTATTGAAGATCTAGCAGTTGTTTATTTGTGTATTCTAGTTACTTTGTGAGCCAAGCAATTATCATTTGATAAGTGCCTTGGACTAGGATTTGGTTGTAAGGGTTGTTTATCACTCAAAGCTTTGAAGCACGAGTGTTGTGTCTCTTGATTAAAGCTTTGAAGCAAATCAAGTATGTTTATTGAAGAGTGTCTTCACAATTCTATTAAACAATAGGTTTATATCACTGTGATTGAGGGGGAGTGAGTAGGAACTCAGGTCTAAGTAGGACTTAGATTGAAGTTGCATTGGGTAGGCTTTAAGTGAAGGAGATAAACCGTTGGTTTATTCCCGAATTAATACTACTAATAGTGAATTTCCTCCCTCGCTTGGTAGCCCCCAAATGTAGGTGTAGTTACACACTGAACTGGGTAAACAATTGATTGTGTTCTTTACTGTTGTTTCAATTAACTGTGTGAATTGTTAACAGAGTGTCAAATACTGTGTCATAACATTCTCTATGACATCACGATCCGCTTCTGTGAATTTCAATTGGCATTAGAGGGGCACCCGCCTGTTATTTCTGGGTGAGATCTAGGGTATTATTTTCCAAGCATGGACAAGGATGGAGGATTAGACCACCTATTCGGATGGATCTAACTATGATTACTGGAAACCTCGTATGGTTGCATTTTTAAAGTCACTGGATAACAAGGCTTGGAGAGTTGCTGACAGAGGATGGAAACATCCCACCAAGCTTGAGAAAGAAGGGACTACTAGCCTGAAACTTGAGGAAGAATGGAGCAAAGAAGAAGAAGAGCTAGCACTGGGCAATTCTAAAGCATTGAATGCCTTGTTCAATGGAATTGATGTAAATATTTTCGACTTGTACATCGGTGATCCGCCAAAGATGTTTGGGACACTCTCAAAACCACTCATGAGGGTACATCCAAGGTGAAAATGTCAAGACTTCAGATGCTCACTACCAAATTTGAGAATCTGAAGATGAAGGAAGATGAAACCATTCATGAGTTCCACATGAACATCTTGGAGATTGCCAACACCTCAGGAGCATTAGGAGAGAAGATGTCAGAAGAAAAGCTAGTGAGAAAGATTCTCAGATCCTTGCCTAAGAGATTTGCAATGAAGGTGATTGCTATAGAGGAAGCTCAAGATATCTGCAACTTGAAGGTGGATGAACTTATTGGATCACTTCAGACATTTGAGATGGGAATCAGTGACAATGTTGACAAGAGAAACAAGAGCATGGCCCTTGTATCCAATACTGAAGATGAAAGCAAGGAAGATGATGAAGAGAAGATCTCAGAAGCAATAGCTATGCTTGGAAGGCAATTCAACAAACTCATGAAGAGAATTGACCCAAAGTCAAGGTCCAATGTCAAGAACATCCCATCTGACATTAGCAGAACTTATGACTGCAACAGAATATCCAAGTCTGAAGAAAAGGGAAGTCAAAGCAGAGGAATCCAGTGCCATGGGTGTGAAGGATATGGGCACATTCGAGCTAAATGTCCTACCTTTCTAAAGAAACAGAAGAAAGGAATGGCTGTCACTTGGTCTGATGGTGACTCAGGAAGTGACTCTGAAGAAGAATCTGCCAAACTAGTTACTGCTCTCTCTGGAGTTTGTAACTCTGATAATGATTCCACTATTGAGGAAGTGACATTTGAAGAACTCGCTGACACTTACAAGAAGCTGTGTATCAGAAGTGCTGAAGTATGTCAGCAAAATGAGAAACAGAAAAAGCTAATTGTGAAGTTGGAAGCTGAGAATGTGAAGTTGGAGGCTGAAAAGAATGCAGACACTGCTACTATAAGTCATCTCAATAGTGAAGTTATAGTGTTGAATTCCAAACTTGATCAGATAACTAAGTCTGTCAAGATGTTGACAACTGGAACTGATAAGTTGGAGGAGATCCTTCAGATTGGACAAAGTGCAGGAAATATGCATGGTCTGAGATATGTGGCTGCAAAGAAACCTGCTTGCTGATGACAAGAAGAAGAACAGGCCTGGCAAACCAATGTCAAAGCAGATGTCACAACATAGGGTAGGAAATGTGTCTGGTTCAGGATATGTGGCTGCAAAGAAATTTGCTGATAACAAGAAGAAGAACAAACCTGATAAACCTATGTCAAAGCAGATGTGACAACATAGGGCTCAACATCAAGATCAGAGAAACATGAAGAAAAAGTTTCAAAGATAGAGATGCCATTATTGTGGAAGGTTTGGGCACATAAAGACATTTTGCTACAGGCTATACGGATATCCTAATCAGATCCCTTATGTCAAACCTAAGACCAACAAGGTACCATATACTCAACAGTAGAAGAAGAAGACTGCCTTGATAGCTCACACCTCCCTTAGAGTTTCGCCAAGGAAGACTGGTACTTTGACAGTGGATGCTCTAAGCATATGACTGGAATCAAGAACCTTCTGAATGATGTCAAACCTCATACAACTAGTTTTGTTACTTTTGGAGATGGAGCTAAAGGAGAAATCAAAGGTGTTTGAAACTTGGACCGCCTGAGTTCCAAACCTAAATGGAGTGTTCTTTGTAAATGGTTTGACCGCCAATCTCATAAGCATCAGCCAACTATGTGATATGGGATTCAAGGTCAACTTCACCAAGTCTGAATGCCTTGTAATCAATGAAAAACAAGAAGTTATTATGAGAGGAGTCAGATCAAAGGACAACTGTAACCTATGGGAGCCTGAGGACACTAACTATTCTTCTGTGTGCACTACAGGCAAAGAAGAAAAGGAAGTGAAACTGTGGCACCAAAAACTTGGTCATTTACATCTTAGAGGGATGAAAAAGATCATATCCATGGAAGCTGTTAGAGGGATTCCAAAACTTCACATTGATGAAGGGAGAGTTTCTGGTGAGTGTCAGGATGGAAAGCAAACCAGAATGTCACACCCAATGTCAAGACATCTGACCACCTCTAAGGTGCTAGAACTTTTGCACATGGATCTGATGGGCCCTATGCAGGTTGAAAGTCTTGGTGGAAAAAGATATGCTTATGTTGTTGTGGATGATTTTTCCAAATTTACCTGGATAAACTTCATCAGGGAAAAATCTAATGTTTTTGACATTTTTAAAGAATTATGCAAGAGACTTCAAAGAGAAAAAGAAGGATGCATTGTCAGAATCAGAAGTGATCATGGAAAGGAATTTGAGAATAGCAAGTTGGATGAGTTCTGTTCCTCAGAAGGAATCAATCATGAGTTTTCCTCACCTATAACTCCTCAACAAAATGGAGTTGTGGAAAGGAAGAACAAAACTATACAGGAATCTTCCAGAGCAATGATACATGCTAAGAAGCTTCCTATTCATTTTTGGGCTGAAGCTATGAATACAGCCTGTTATGTCCACAACAGGGTCACCTTGAGAAAGGGAACATCTTCCACCCTATATGAAATATGGAAAGGAAGAAAACCTATTGTGAAGTATTTCCATGTGTTTGGGAGAAAATGCTATATTCTGATAGATCGTGAACAAAGGAGAAAGATAGACTCTAAAAGTGATGAAGGAATTTTTCTAGGATACTCTACAAACAACAGAGCATATATGGTATTCAATTCCAGGACCAAAGTTATGATGGAGTCTATAAATGTCATAGTTGATGATCACCATGAGGAAACAAATGTCCCATATGATGTTGAGACATTGTTTGAGACATCACCTCAAGTGTCTAATAAGGATGATGTGCCTATCCCTACTTCACCAAAGTCTGAACCAGAGGAAGCCAATAAATATCCTTGCATCAGAATTTAGAAAGATCATCCAAAGGAACTCATCATAGGAGATCCTAACAGTGGAGTCACTACAAGATCTAGAGAAATCATCTCAAACTCTTGTTTTGTGTCTAAGATTGAACCAAAGAATGTTAAGGAGGCTTTGGCTGATGAATATTGGATGGGAGCAATGCAAGATGAATTGAACCAGTTCAAACAACATGAAGTATGGGAGTTAGTTCCTAGACCAGAAGGAACAAACATCATTGGCACAAAGTGGATCTACAAGAACAAGTCAGATGCAGAAGGGGTTGTCACCAGGAATAAGGCAAGACTTGTTGCTCAAGGATACACTCAAGTTGAAGGAGTTGATTTTGATGAGACTTTTGCTCCTGTGGCCAGCCGAATCAATCGATTGCTACTAGGAGTTGCTTGCATTATGAAATTCAAGTCGTTTGATGGATGTGAAAAGTGCCTTCCTAAATGGATACTTAAATGAGGAAGTATATGTGGAACAACCTAAAGGATTTGTGGATCCTAACCTTCCTGATCATGTTTACAAATTGAGGAAAGCTCTATATGGTCTAAAACAAGCTCCTAGAGCTTGGTATGAAAGGTTGACAAAATTCCTCACTGATAAAGGATACAAGAAATGAGGTTTGGATAAAACTCTCTTTGTCAAGGATGAAGGAGGAAAGATAATGGTAGCTCAAATTTATGTTGATGACATAGTGTTTGGAGGAATGTCAGATAAAAAGGTGAGACATTTTGCCAACCAAATACAAGCTGAGTTTGAAATGAGCCTCATGGGAGAATTGACTTACTTTCTTGGACTACAAGTCACGCAGATGGAAGACTCAACCTTCCTCTCTCAAAGCAAATATGCAAAGAATATTGTCAAGAAATTTGGGATGGAAAATTCCAATATAAAAGGACTCTGCACCTACTCATCTAAAGTTGTCCAAAGACACAAGTGGGACAAATGTAGATCAAAGCTTGATGTACATGATAGGAAGTCTAATGTATTTAACACCAGCAGACCTAACATTGCCTTTGTTGTTGGCAAGGTACCAGTGAACCTAGAGTAAGTCACATCAACCGTGAAAAGAATTCAAGTATGTAGTCACATCAATTCGGATGTGAACCAATTATGTCAAGTATGTAGGAATATAAAATCTTGGTATGCTGTTTCCTCGATATACACGAATTAAATGCTATGACATCGAGCGTCACTGTGATGTCATGACATTATACCGTGACAACCCGAGTGCTATTAATATTTCTAAGAATCCTATTCAAAGATAGCAGACTAAACATATTGACATTAGACATCACTTCATCAGAGATCTTGTGGAAGAGAAGGTGATTAAATTGGAGCATGTAGCCACTGAACTTCAACTGGCTGACATTTTTACTAAGGCTCTTGATGTTAGTCAGTTTGAGAATTTAAGGGGCAAGTTGGGTATTTGTCAATATGAAGAGTTGTAGCAATTAATATTTCTTACAACAAGGGAAGAAAGAGAAATTTTAATTAATTTAATTGTGATTGGGCTAATTAATTATTTCCCTCTCTCTTTTCAAAAATTTAAGAAGAGGAAGGGTCATATATATCCCAACTTTTCCATTTGAATGTATCACATTCCATTCCCTCAACAGAAACTCTCAAACTTCCTGTCAAGTATTTTCGTTTTCTCTCAAAATGTCTCAACAAAGCATGTCATCAACATCTTCATCATCAAAGGAAGCTGGTTCTCCCTCTCCCACTGATTCTGGGTTTAGGGCAAACACAGAAACAATGCAGACTGTGATTCTGGAGGTTACTCCCCACGTGCCATGACAACCGATCCCGGAGGGTCAAGAAACTTCGCACTGCATATGCAAGAAGGACTCAAGTCTCCATCTAGTAAGACTACTGAACCATCTTCCTCTGTTCCTCCTGAGATAGCTAATAGGGAAGGTTCTAGATATGTTCATCAAGCCATAGCTAGAATAGTTACTAGGATTCTAAATGAGAATCACTCTGTTCCTGGGGTTTCTATTCCTTTGAATCAAGAATCTGCTAGCCCTAATTTAGCAACTGATCCAGATGTCACACAAAATGTCAAGACATCTGATGATAATGTTAGGAAATCCCCTGAGAATCCTATTAATGACCCTTCTGATAAATCCCCTGAGAATTGTGTTGATGACACCACTGTTAAGTCTCCTAAAAAACCTGCTGATGAGAACATGGAGAAGTCTCCAGAGAACTCCTCTGATGGAATTCTTGAAGAATCTCCTGAGAAACCTGTTGCTGACAACCTAGAAAAATCTCCAGAGAAAACCACTGATCAAAATGTTGAGCCTCCTGTCATTGATCTTGATGAAGAATTCTTTGATAATGACCTTATTGCTAGTGTTAACCCTAGCATTGCTAAGAGAATGATGAATAGAATAGGGAAGAAGAATGCTACTCCAAGTCCTTCAAGGAGAAGGTTGCTGAAGTTATTCATGAGACTCCCAGGGCTGAAAGCAAGGTTGGAGAAAAGGTTGAAAAAGACAAAAAGGCTGGACCCTCCAAAGGAAAGGGTAGGATGAAGTCTGTTGGAAGCATCTCAAGGCCCAAGAGAACTCCAATTGTCAAGAAAATAAAGGTCCCTGAACCCTCGTAATCATGAGGATTCGATTTTATGTTGAAGAGAATGTCACGACATTCCACTTAGAAAGAAACCTCTCTGGCAAACCGCCTAAAGTTCCTGAAGTGGCTATTGATAACATCTCTTTCCACCATCCAGAGAGTGCTAGAAGGTGGAAGTATGTCTGTCTGAAAAGAATTGCATTAGAAAGGGAGCTGAACGGGAGTGCCCTGTAATGCAAGGATGTTATGGACCTGATCAAGGAAGCTGCGCTGATGAAAACTGTGGTCAAATTTTCAAATTGTTATGATATTTTGGTGAAGGAGTTCATTGTTAATCTGACTAGTGGCTGTGCTGATGGAAGGTCAGCAGATTTTAAAACTGTGTTTGTAAGAGGAAGAAAAGTGAAGTTTTCCCCAAGTGTAATCAACAAATATTTGGGAAGATCTGATGATGCTCAACCTGAGCTTGAAGAAACAGACAACCAAGTCTGTCAAACCATCACTGCAAAGCAAGTGAAACTACGGCCATTGAAGGGAAAGTTATCTGCTAGCAAACTGAGTGTCAAGTTTGCAATTCTGCACAAGATAGGTGCAGCCAACTGGGTTCCCACAAATCACAAGTCCACCATCTCCATTGGCCTAGGAAGATTTATTTTTGCTGTTGGAACAAAAGCAAAATTTGATTATGGCACCTACATCTTTGAGCAAACATTAAAACATGCTGACAGTTATGCTATCAAAGGTCCAATAGCCTTTCCCTCCCTCTTGTGTGGTATTATAACTGACCAATACCCTGACATCCTAGTAGACAAAGATTCTGCTTGTAAAAGAGCTCCTACTCTTGGCTTCCACTACAAATTGTTTCAAGGGAAACATGTCCCAAACATTGTCATGACATCTGCTGAGACATCAAATGTCAAAGCTAACTCACAGAAAGTTGGTGTCATTGCTGTGCTCAAGGAGACTTGCAGGGAACTGGAAGCAAGGAAGCAAACTCTAAAGGAGCTGATCTCTACCCTGGAGAAGGAAAAAGACACTGAGGTTGAGGATGAAAGGCTAGCTGAGGATATTGCTGCAGATGTGAATGAGGATGCTGATGCTGATTAAGAGACTGGTGCTGATAGCAGTTCAGAAGATGCTACATACCACAGTGCTTCTTCAGGAGAAGAAAGTACTTGGTTTGTGATCATGTGTTGTTGCTACTTGTGTTTGTTTTTTGTTGTTTTGATGTTGTTTTTGCCTATGTTGGTTTTGGTTCTATTTGTTTTTATGGATTTCATTACTGGTTGTAAAACTTAACTCTGATATTACTTTTATATATTGAGCTTTGGGTTTATATATCGCACCTTTGGCCCTTGGTGGCTAAAAAGGGGAAAGAATTTTATGGGCAATTGTGGGTAGAATTTATCTTTGTTAATTCTGGTTATTTAGCTTAGTTAGCTTAGACTGGTTAATTATTTCTGCTGCATGGGTGCTCTGATAGCTTAGTTTGTTTTAGCCAAAAATTTGCCAAAGGGGGAGTTTTTAAGTGTTTTTATGTTGGCCTTAATTTTTGGTAAAACTAGTTTATGTCAATGTCTTGACTGATGTCAAGACATTCAGAGTTGAAGATAAATTCTGCAGAAGAAGATTAATTCAAGTACAGCTCAGATTGGGAGTTAGCTGCTTTGCTGGAAATCTACAGAAGAATGACTGATGTCATAAACAATGTTATGACATTCTGTGTGACATTTCTTGTTCTGCAGATTCTTTTTCCTGAGAGTTTTCAGGATTTCTGTCGAGCTATTTGTTATGAATTAATGTAATTGGATCACATGCTCACGTGGCTCTGTGGTTAATCTTAGTTAACCCTAAATTGGTTTGTTAAAAAGACCAAGTCTTTAGGTTAAATTAATTGAACCCTAGCTATAATTATGGAAGCCCAAACTCAAGTCTTGTTATCGCTTCTATAATAGGAAAAGAACCCTTATTCGCGCACGCTTTTGGACTGTATTGAAGATTTAGCGGTTATTTATTTGTGTATTCTAGTTACTTTGTGAGCCAAGCAATTATCATTTGATAAGTTCCTTGACTAGGATTTGGTTGTAAGGTTGTTTATCACTCAAAGCTTTGAAGCACGAGTGTTGTGTCTCTTGATTAAAGCTTTGAAGCAAATCAAGTATGTTTATTGAAGAGTGTCTTCACAATTCTATTAAACAATAGGTTTATATCACCGCTGTGATTGAGGGGAGTGAGTAGGAACTCGTGTCTAAGTAGGACTTAGATTGAAGTTGCATTGGTAGTTTTAAGTGAAGGAGATAAACCGTTGGTTTATTCTCGAATTAATACTACTAATAGTGAATCTCCTCCCGGCTTGGTAGCCCCATGTAGGTGTAGTTACACACCGAATAAAACAATTGATTGTGTTCTTCGTTGTTTCAATTAACTGTGAATTGTTACAGAGTGTCGATACTATGTCATAACATTCTCTGACATCACGATCGCTGTGAATTTCTTTTCATGGAAAATGCTTTCCGATCAATTTTTAATTTTCGAATGCTTTTATAATGTGACATGAGCCTTATGAATGAATGTCTTTTAGGTTTCACGATATCAATAATGACAAGACTTGAGCATTGATACTCACTAAATGAAAGACAATGATTTTTTAAGGACATCAAGAAACTCAATAAACATGTTTATTTTTCTTCATTATTACTTGAACCCGAGGTAAAAAGTGTTTCATTTTGTATAAGAAATACAACAAATTTTGAACCTTTTAACCTCGATTTCTAAAAGAACCGATGTAATAGATTACTTTTTGGATTAATAGCTATTTTTCTCCCTGTGTTGAAAAGTACTTTTCTGGCAAATATGTTTGTATCGTATCCACAGAGATTGAGTGATATGATTGTTGTTCTATAGTTACTATCGTTTCAAGTTTAAAAGGTAATAAGGTTGTTTTGTGTGAATCGTTATCTTTTAATTTTAAAGTAAGACTAAGACGATAAAAATGTGGTTTTTATGAAATAAAAAGGTTTGCCAAGATTGTCGTTCACTATCCCAATTTCATAAATTTCCTTAAAACAAATATGTGAACTCAAGATTATTGAATATCTTCTAGTATCCTCTCAATGACATTTATTGCTGAATGAAATTGTGATATTCGTTACATTAATCTTTAGACGATTTCTCCATCTAATTATTAATCTAACAATCTTTAGTGTTTGATACAAAAGAAAAGTAATGTGTAAATCTATTCTACAACTTATACATTACTTGAGAGAATACCTTAGGTAAAGATTTGAATCATATTTCTCAATAATAATCCAGCTCAAAATATTCAATATAACACAAAAGTTTCAATCTATATTCATAACCAAATTGTTCACATACAAGAGTTTAAAAGAAATACATGATAAATTAGGAATAACTACTACCTCCAATCTTGCCAAAGTGAGATTTAGCTACTCATTTACATGGTTGAAAACATAAGAGATAGAGAAAATTCAGTGGACATGAATGTTGTTCTTCTCCAAAAATGGATGATAATCTCTCCAAAAACCTCTCTAAGTTTTCTATTTTCCAAAAGTGTAATGATAAGTCTTTTTACATGCAACCATATACTTTATATAACCCAAAAAGTAGCCTAAAACTTGTCTAACACGCTACCCCAAAAGTTGCCCCAAAATAGATCTAATTATTCAAAACAGATCGGCGACTACGCATAGTTAGCAAAGGCAAACAAGGGACACGTGCGAATCGAGTTTATTTTGACTTCTTTGAAACAAACACATTTATGCGCAACAAGTGGACGCGACGAAGTGAGTTAAATTGCACTCATTTGCTCTTGCTTTGGTTTGTCTTACAACTTGCCTCGATCTTCAACTTCTTTCTTGCTTCTTCAAGTGCTTCAAAAATTGTCTTCCAAGCTCCTTCCTAACTGGCTCATGCATCCAAAACCTCTTGTCCACAATTTCTACACAACTAACAAACAAAGTGAAATACTTACTCAAAATATAATTAAAACAAGAGTAATTGCATATTTACTAAATTGTGTGAATAAAAGTATGGAAATTCAATGAAACTTGGTTAAAGGAACCAATAAAAATGTATGAAAATTAGTACTATTTGGTCCTTAAAAAAATAGATTTGGTCTATAACATTTGAAGATTCCATTGTTTTGCACCCTCCTAATACATTCACCATTTCTTTTTATTTTTTATTATTATCTTCAACGATTTGCCCCCTTCTAATACAAAGTTACCATTTATTATTATTATTGTATGGTTTGGATGCTCAACATTAAAGGTTACAAATTCAAAATTTTGATCCTGGCAAGAATAGGTCCTTGACCATGCAAGGCGAGCTCCTTAGCCACCAGGACACCTGCTCGTTATAAATTATTTTTGCATCTAAAGTATATATTACATCCTTTCTAATGATTCTATTATATAATTCTTTATATAATTAAAAAATTGTACCTTTAATTAACAAACTCTGCAGGAAACACGTTTTTTGCGATGTTTACTGTGGTTTATGGTCCCCAACTAAAATCTTCGTGGGTAATATTTTCGACAGGCAATTCCGCAGCAAATATATTTCAAAATTCAAAAAAAAAATAATAACTAAATTTTATTAATAAAGTGACTAATTTATAACATGAAATAAAAGGTAAAAAACAAATGAATCCATAATATTAAAGACATATTCATAACTAATAATCAAAGTTCAATATTCAAAACCAACAAAAAGAAAAGATGTTTTAGTCTCCAAGGCCTAAACTAACTCATCTGAAATTATAAAATAACACAAATGATTCTTTTAACGAAATCACTATCTTCGCCAAATAGTTTTAATTACAAAAGCACGCGATACCGAACATTGAAAAACAAATAAATTTTTTCAAAAGAATACTTTGTCCAGGATAGCTCTATCACTCCCACTTAGAACAATTGTTGTTGTCTTTGGATTTTCCGATAACCGATCCCAAACCCGCTTGGTTCGACCACAAAATTATGAGCATAAGTCAAGAAAATTAAGAGCAATTGATAGTTTAATCAGGGTAAAATGAATTCAAGATAAAATATAAAGAATTATCATAAATATAGCATGTAAGATTATATAGTCTTATCAATGCTATTAACCATGGAAAACAAAAAGATAGTCTTATCAATGCTATTAACATGATTTTATATATTCATGTTAGCTATGTTCAATTAACTCACCAAAAACATTTATGTCTTATGTAATGTTACGTGCCACTTTCCTTACCAATAGAAGAATGGAATAGATGTGCTATCATATTCGCACACCAGTTCTATATATTTCAAGATAAATAAATAAATTCACCATGATCATGGCATAAATCAGAGTAAAATAGAATGCACACATATAAAGAGTGCCACATGTTATTTTCCACACAATGAAAAACCAACAATACAAACATAACATGCACCTGGTCATACATCATAACACATATTTAAATTTCATGCTTCAATAAAATATGCATTTCACAACGGAATAATTAATTCATCAACAAAATAATAATGATTAATATCCCATACTACCAATCATATCACAAATATTAGGCACCAATGCCATACATCTCATAATCTCATACGTATCCAGATAAAAGAGAATAATAACAAATATCTCTCAATCAAGTCATAACATGAATCCAAATAAAAATTCTCGTGTTACATGACCAGCAATGACTCAAAACCTAGTATAAGGATAACTAGATAAACACCTCAACTAGTCTCGTGCGAAGCACCGCTATCTTCGGAACCTTCACATTACCCAAATAAAGGCAACATCACAACAAAGGATGAGAATTCACATCATTATCGGAATGTATATAAATTGGAAGTAATATAGAAACATCATATATAACAAATTCTCCACACTTCAAGTGATATTCCATAAAGTAAGGTTTCACAATCCAATTAGCAATAAATGTCATTATACAAACATTCCAAGTATAACATATTCACATTTATCACTTATGACACAAAAGTCACCAACACAATCAATCAAATAATCCACATATTCAATTTCCACATTTATCAATATAAACATATACTCTTTAATGACACATGAGACATTAATTCAATATGACTCACGCATTTGGTACCATCGTGAACATCAAGCTCACCTCGCTTCCGATTCAATAGCTTGAATCAAAGCCACGCTTCTGATCCGGACAAGACCAAAGTCACCAATATGAACATATAGTACACCACTTCTTTTTCCATATAGGATCAAGCACATTGTGAACCCAAAGTTTCACCGCTACTATTTCCATTCAAGGATCAATCCCAATACCGGAGTTCCAACTCCCTATGAATGCATGTGCAATTTAACCAACAACATATGCAATTAAGATATTTCACCAACCTTAATTATCAAGCATACCACAATAATCCAACACATTTGAATTATCCATCATTTTGCACAAACATCATGTTTCATCATCAACAAACAATACACATAGTATTTACTATCATCACACATCACAAATAACACATAGCATACAAGCCAATTCCAGCCCCCTTCAAACTCTGCCAAAAATCACACGGACAGCTCAATTCCAATACGAATTTCCTTCCCAAAATCAGTTCTAATACTTATTTATCATCAATTAAACATCATCTAACATGTATACATCATGGGTAACCTAATCATAACGTCGAATCTAGTTTTCTTCATCAAAATCCCAATTTTCCCAATTCAATTTGAGTGAACAAAACCTAGAAATTTATATACCCAATCATATAGTATGTTACTAATCACCACCCAAGAACATACAATCAAATAATAATGAAGATTCTCCCACTTACCTCTTGAAGATTCTCTTCTTAGGGGTTCTCCTTCTCTTCTCCTCTTCTCCTCTTCTCTTCTCTTCTTTTCAGTCTTTTCCATCAAATGACAACACTATCTATGTTTTCCTTTAACCCTTTACTAACTAGTAAACTAAAATTGGGCTTAACACTTAACACCTCTTTATTACTTCTATTCTTATCATTAGGCCCAACACTAAATAATCTCATTTCTACTCATACAACTAAATTACTCAAATAACACACATATTTAAATAATTCAAATATTCATTTAAATCACTCAATTGAATTAATTATCACATAATATAATAAATAATAATAATTAATAATTAACTATTAAAATCAGGATGTTACATTGGTAGCACATATTCACAAATCATGCACAAGTCCTTTCTAAGAAGATATCAATCCTTCCAATAGCTTTGGAAATGACATCAAAGAAGGATGTTTTAGGTCCTACCTATGAATCATTTAAATATGAAGCTTTTAATAGTTTGTCAAATAGATCAAAGATAGAACAAAATGATAAAGACTTCCACTTTCCAACCATGTCTATCTTCATACTCATTGTATGCATAAGAAAATCAAATCGTTTGGACATTTCATCGAGCATGTATGGGCAAAGCACAAAACGGTAATTGTAACGCCCGTTTTAATTATTATTATATTATATTAATATTTTCGAATTATCGATCGATATTTATTGAGTTAATTGAGTTAATAATATTATTGGATATTATTAGTATGTTAATTAATAAAAATAAGTTAGGGGTGTGAGGAGTAATTGTGTAGAAATGGGGTTTACACCCTTGTTGCTAGTAAGAATACTTATAAAACCAATTTTCCTCATTTTCTTTCCATTCATAAAAACACTTCTCTTTGTTTTCTTTCCATTTGCAACACAAAACCAAACTTAGAAACTTGAGAGAAAAAGAGAGGGTTTTGGGAAGAAGAAGAAGAAGAAGAGGAGCAAGAGGAAGCTTGAGGTTGGAGTTGTGGAATCATCAAAGATCATCCAATCTCTAGAGGCAAGGGGTTTGATTTTCTACTTCCTATAATTAGGGTTTGATAGATATATTGTGAATTTGGGATAGAAATTGGTGTTATGGTTTATGAGTTGTATGTGTGATTGTTGAAATGATTTAGAAAGCTTGAGTTAGGAGTATGGTTTATGGGTGTTTTGGTACAAGCTTGAAAGAACTAGAAGTATTAAAAACGGAAGTTGTAAAATGAAGAAACTGTAAGAAAGAAAAACCAAAAAAACTAAAAATGCAGAAAACCTTTGGAGAAGAAGAAGTGGGGACCGTGGGGCAAGGGAGGTGACCACCTCCCATGGAAGGAGACCCCCCCCCCCCTTATGGTGTCCGCCTCCCTTATTTTAGGGGCATGGGACGTTCGTCCCCTTCTAGCAGCGAGGAGGAATGAGTTTTCATGGTTTTTCTGTTTTCTGCTTGCTGTTTTCTGTTTTCCTGCATAATATTCTTCTGCATAATTTTCATTATTTTGGTTCTGTTTGTTTCAATTCCCTTAAATATTCATACTACTAGTTAGCATTAATAAAATATAATTAGGACACAAGTTATCCGATTAAATTTAGAACCCGATTATGTTTCGATTTTCTGATTTCGGTAATTTCGGCGACGGAGCATGTTGCTCTGAATTCAACGAAAATTGACGTGCTAGCTAAGTTCGACGTGTAGAACATAGTGGTGAAGTTAGTTTTTCGAAATTACGAGTTTTTACGAAACGACCCGAAATAGGCTTAATTACGGCTAAATTGAATCGGATTGCATTTTAGTCGAGTTAAGACACGTAGGGACAATCCGATTGTGATGTTGACGATCATGATTAATGTCGGTTATTAGGAATGGATTTCGCGACGATTATAGGTGTTTTGACTATTTTTCCGTAGTTGGAATTTAGTGAATGAATTGATAATGATGTGGTGCGATTAAACATGATGTTTGGCGACGGTGTATTTATTAACAAATACTTGATGATATACGATGCGATGATATATGTCTCTGTACATGATGGTGTGATGATTATATTGATGTTGTTAATAAATGCTTCCGATTTGTGAATGCATAACTTTTGATGATGATGAATTATTGGTGATGTTTTGCATAATGCAATTATGATGCGATGATATATTTATCTTGATGTGGATAAATTATGGCGATGTGGGCTTTATGCCAATCTTGATGAGCGATGATGATGTTTTTGTGTTGTGTTGTTTTATTGTCGAGTCACATACATTGCATTGGCGACGAGGGATTTTATGTCAAACGGCGATGGGCTTTATGCCAAGGAACAAGGGTTTTGGGAAACTAGCCTCCGGAGGAGAATTACGAACCAGAAAGCCAAATTGGAATTCGACCGGAAATTATAGAGAGACCGTAAATCCAAGGTAATGGTGGGGTTCTAACTCTATAACCGGGTTTATGATGAATCGTATGTGGGGATAAAATTGTATAGGATTATTTATGTTTGTATGTGAATCATGTGAAGAATAATTGTTTAATTTTGCATCGGTGATGTTAATGTTGATCGATTGATGGATATAATGGTTATGTGAAACTGTTGGTGTAATTGGAAATTAGTGTTGTAGGCAGTAATCGATGGAGACAAGAAGTTAAACAAATTAAATTTAGGTTGATGATATAAGTATTAATTTGGTATCAATTAGAACCTGAAACTGTATTGAAGAAGAAAAGAAAAGACTTGGGGACGGGGACCCCATACGAATGGATGCTCGTCCCATGGCTAAGAAAGAAGAGATGAAAAAATAAAACATAACAATTATGATGCATACATGTTGAGACGGACGCCCTTGTGGCTTGAGAAGAACGGGGCGGGCGCCCTTATAGTAAACGGTGGGGGTGGTCATCACTCTTATGAGGCGGAGGCCATAATGCATAGTATCCTAATTTTCTTTGTTTAATCAATTAAATTCTAATTAATGAATTTAGACTTAGTGGTATAATTACACATGAGAATTAAGTATTTAATTATTTTAAATATAGTGTAGACTTAGTGAATTTAGAGAATTTCATGTAGTAGTATTTTTTATGGAATAGAAGAGTTATTTTATGAAACAAAACTAATACATTTAGCAGATGGTTTATGTAATAGAGTTTTAGAAAATACAGAGCTATTGCGATTTAGTAGGGAATGATACTAATTGATTTGGATAATGGAGTAGCAATATGAGTAATATGAGACAGAGAACTACTTGGAAAAGTGGTTGTACGAAGTAGAATAAAAGGGTAGTATATGTGTACATTGGAGTTTATCAAAAACAAAACACAGGAACATGGTTAAGTAGCAAGTTTTTAGCAGATAGTAATATCTCATTAGTAGAACCAGAATTTTAATTATGGTGTAATTTTAGATACATGGAAATAATTATATCAGCAATATAACTAGACGGGAACACTGTAATAAATAATAATAATATTGGTGCTTGAAAATAATATCGATTTATTGGATTTAGTAAATTAAGCGGTATAATTAGTTGTCCGGAATGAATTGAAAATTGTCGGGATGGTTCGTATATTTTAGTAGGTGATTATAATTATTTTATTTGTTGAATTGTGTTGAATGCATCGTGTTGTTGAATTGTTCGTGATTTATTGGCGAAGAATATGTTGCTGTATATTGTTGTTATTTCTGTGAAATTGCAGGGTGTTTTCAGTGATGATAATTACCTCTATTTATTGGTAATAACAGTGATATAGGCGTATGCCTCGTGAAGTGAATTTACGTTGTTGTTGTATGTTATTAGCATCGCATTTCATTTGCATTTGTGAAGGCATGTATTGGCGGAGTTGTGAAGAAGGCTTATGCCTTGTGCCTCTATTAATTGGCAATAGTGAAAAGAGCTGAAGCTCTGTTGGTACCACATGCATATGCATTGTTGTGTCTCATTTAAATTATGTTGTTGTTAATTGTGAAGTGAATTATGTTGTTGTTAACTGTGAAGTGAATTATTTTGTTATTAACTGTGAAGTGAATTATGTTGGTGTTAACTGTGAAGTTAATTATGTTGTTATTAACTGTGACGTGAATTATGTTGTTATTAACTGTGAAGTGAATTATGGTGTTATTAATCGTGAAGTGAATTATATTGTTATTAACTGTGAAGTGAATTATGTTGGTGTTAACTGTGAAGTCAATTATGTTGTTATTAACTGTGAAGTGAATTATGTCGTTACTAACGGTGAAGTGATTTCATGTTGTTGTTAGTTGGGAAGTTTCTGTGATCTGTTAATTGCGATGTGATAATTTGTATGATTTAATCTTAGCATATTATTTATCATACACTTGTTTATATAGTTGGATATCTCACCCCTTCTGTTGATATTTCCCCTACCATGGGAAATGGGCAGGTACTCAAGGATAGCCGTGGAAGTTCGAAGTAGCATTATGAAGTCGTTAGTTGTTGTTAGTTCGAATTGGTGTCATTGCCCTGATACGTAACACTCGGGGGGATAAACGTTGCTTAATTTGTTGTAGTTGCTTAAATTATTGAAGTTTATGAATAATGTGAATACTTGATCATGTTGATTAATGAAGTTGGTTTAGTTGAATAATTATGCTAAGTGAAGTTAAATAAAATTAATAAATATAGTGAAATGTTTTGAGGTTGAATAAAAGATGTATTGTTGTTACTATTGAAGAATTATGATTCTGTGGTTAGTTGATTTAATTGAAAAGTATTGTTTTAAGTTCATCCATGATCTAAGTGTTATGTATTTGTATAGTTGTGATATAATGCATGTTATTTTGCAAAGAAATTGTGACATCCCTTGTATGATTATCTTTTCCGCACTCTGATTCAAATAATATATGTTGGGTAGATTTGGGGTGTTACAATAGTGGTATTAGAGCAGGTCGGTCTGTCCGGCCAGTGTTGTCTAATGTTGTTTACTTCCTTTGTACGCGACAAGTGTGTAGAACACTGTCGGTAGTTGTTGCTTTTTGGTTGACTGCTTGCAAGAATTAAGTTGAAGCTAAGTGGGGGAGAAGCTTTGCTTCTCGGATGTGTTTGGTCGAGAGATATCAGACTACTATGCTACTGATGGACACAGTGCAAACATTGTAGGAGCTCGTTGTTTCTCGAATTCGAAGGTAATACGAATTTAAGATTTTGGTTGTTTGATGAGTTGGAATGTCTTGGAAAATAATATTTTCTATGAGATGGAATTTATTAAGTATTTGTTTAAGTAGGCCATGTTGTAGAATTATTGGGATTGATTTTTAAAAGTTGTAGAAGTTGTTGGAGTTGTAGGGATCTTTGACCCGTGGGTGCAAGTTGGGAAAAGAATACCATTAATGTTAGTAACGACGGTTTAATCTCTATTATGGTTGTTGACTATCTATTGACAAATTGAGGAACTGATCACCCTTAATCTCTTGTTGATAGTAGACGAGATCATATTGGATGATATAGAATTGTTTTGCTATCTTAATGGTAAGTAAGTAGTGGATGCTACGACAAGAATGTTGTTAAGTGAGGATACCACGTTGTGCAAGAAAATAAGCGAGTTGTAGTTGTTACTATCTTGTAAGATGTTGTTTCAAGTATTGCTAAAATGGTTTGCAAGATAGTAACGATTATGTTGCAAGAGTAATTGAAAGATTGAAGTATAAGTATTGGATTTTAATTGGGATTGAATTGTTGAATCGAAGGATTGGTTGCGAGTGTGATGTTAAGGTGGTTGTGTCGGATAGATTTTCGAGGACGAAAATATCCTAAGTGGGGGAGAGTTGTAACACCCGAAAATTATTTAATTATTTAAATAAAATTATTAAGGATTTATTTATTGGAATTTAGTCGAAGTTGGATTTATCAGTAGAATTATAAGGAGAATTAATAAATTTATAAGTTGATTTAGGGTGATTAAGTAAATTATCAGAAGTTGGGATTAATTAGTGATGAATTAATTTTATTATAGAGTATTATTGAAAATAACATTAGAAATAAGTGTAGATTAATAGAGTTATTTAATTGGTGTTAGAAGTAGTAGAAATGAGGTGTGAAAATTAACCCAATAGAATTATTATTATTATTATTATTGCTATTATTATTATTATTATGATTATTATAAGTTGGATTTAATCATAAGAGATATAAAAGGAGAATTATAAGGGTTTAGTGAATATTTTTGGGAAAAGTTGTAAGTGGGAGAAAGAATAGAGGAACAAGGGTTTTGGGAAACTAGCCGCCGGAGGAGAATTACGAACCGGAAAGCCAAATTGGAATTCGACCGGAAATTATAGAGAGACCGTAAATCTAAGTTAACGGTGGGGTTCTAACTCTATAACCGGGTTTATGATGAATCGTATGTGGGGATGAAATAGTATAAGATTATTTATGTTTGTATGTGAATTATGTGTAGGATAATTGTTTAATTTTGCATCGGTGGTGTTAATGTTGATCGATTGATGGAAATAATGGTTATGTGAAACTGTTGGTGTAATTGGAAATTAGTGTTGTAGGCAGTAATCGATGGAGACGAAAAGTTAATCAAATTCAATTTAGGTTGATGATATAAGTATTAATTTGGTATCGATTAGAACTTGAAATTGTATTGAAGAAGAAAAGAAAAGACTTGGGGACGGGGACCCCATACGAAGGGACGGTCGTCCCATGGCTAAGAAAGAAGAGATGAAAAAAATAAAACATAACAATTATGATGCATACATGTTAAGACGGACGCCCTTGTGGCTTGAGAAGAAGGGGGAGGGCGCCCTTATGGTAAATGGTGGGGGTGGTCGTCACTCTTATGAGGCGGAGGCCATAATGCATAGTATCCTAATATTCTTTGTTTAATCAATTAAATTCCATTTAATGAATTTAAACTTAGTGGTATAATTACACATGAAAGTTTAAGTATTTAATTAGTTTAAATATAGTGTAGAATTAGTGAATTTAGTAGAACTTCATGTAGTAGTATATTGTATAGAATAGAAGAGTTATTTTATGAAACATAAACTAATACATTTAGCAGATGGTTTATGTAATAGAGTTTTAGAAAATACAGAGCTATTGCGATTTAGTAGGGAATGATACTAATTGATTTGGATAATGGAGTAGCAGTATGAGTAATATGAGACAGAGAACTACTTGGAAAAGTGGTTGTACGAAGTAGAATAAAAGGGTAGTATATGTGTACATTGGAGTTTATCAAAAACAAAACACAGGAACATGGTTAAGTAGCAAGTTTTTAGCAGATAGTAATATCTCATTAGTAGAACCAGAATTTTAATTATGGTGTAATTTTAGATACATGGAAATAATTATATCAGCAATATAACTAGACGGGAACACTGTAATAAATAATAATAATATTGGTGCTTGAAAATAATATCGATTTATTGGATTTAGTAAATTAAGCGGTATAATTAGTTGTCCGGAATGAATTGAAAATTGTCGGGATGGTTCGTATATTTTAGTAGGTGATTATAATTATTTTATTTGTTGAATTGTGTTGAATGCATCGTGTTGTTGAATTGTTCGTGATTTATTGGCGAAGAATATGTTGCTGTATATTGTTGTTATTTCTGTGAAATTGCAGGGTGTTTTCAGTGATGATAATTACCTGTATTTATTGGTAATAACAGTGATATAGGCGTATGCCTCGTGAAGTGAGTTTACGTTGTTGTTGTATGTTATTAGCATCGCATTTTATTTGCATTTGTGAAGGCATGTATTGGCGGAATTGTGAAGAAGGCTTATGCCTTGTGCCTCTACTAATTGGCAATAGTGAAGGGAGCTGAAGCTCTGTTGGTACCACCTGCATATGCATTGTTGTGTCTCATTTGAATTATGTTGTTGTTAATTGTGAAGTGAATTATGCTGTTGTTAACTGTGAAGTGAATTATGTTGTTATTAACTGTGAAGTGAATTATGATGGTGTTAACTGTGAAGTGAATTATGTTGTTATGAACTGTGAAGTGAATTATGTTGGTGTTAACTGTGAAGTGAATTATGTTGTTAACTGTGAAGTGAATTATGTCGTTGCTAACGGTGAATTGATTTCATGTTGTTGTTAATTGGGAAGTTGTTGTGATGTGTTAATTACGATGTGAGAATTTGTATGATTTAATCCTAGCATATTATTTATCATACACTTGTTTATATTGTTGGATATCTCACCCGTTCTGCTGATATTTCCCCTACCATGGGAAATGGGCAGGTACTAAAGGATATCCGTGGAAGTTCGAAGTAGTATTATGAAGTCGTTAGTTGTTGTTAGTTCGAATTGGTGTCATTGCTCTGATACGTAACACTCGGGGGGACGAACGTTGCTTAATTTGTTGTAGTTGCTTAAATTATTGAAGTTTATGAATAATGTGAATACTTGATCATGTTGATTAATGAAGTTGGTTTAGTTGAATAATTATGCTAAGTGAAGTTAAATAAAATTAATAAATATAGTGAAATGTTTTGAGGTTGAATAAAAGATGTATTGTTGTTACTATTGAAGAATTATGATTCTGTGGTTAGTTGATTTAATTGAAAAGTATTTTTTTAAGTTCATCCATGATCTAAGTGTTATGTATCTGTATAGTTGTGATATAATGCATGTTGTTTTGCGAAGAAATTGTGACATCCCTTGTATGATTATCTTTTCCGCACTCTGATTTAAATAATATACGTTGGGTAGATTTGGGGTGTTACAGAAGACCCGGCTGAAACCTCCTCATGATAGCTATCTTAAACTCCTCCCATGTCTTCAGAGTGCTTGCTCCTCCCACCACTGATACCAGTTCAGTGCCATATCCTCCAAGGCTACAACCACCGCGTCTAACTTATCTCGCATCCTTACTTTGTTCAGTTGAAAATATCGTTCAACCCTAACGAGCCAACGATACGCATCCTCTCCTTTGAAAATTGGAATTTCTAACCTCTTTCTACCTCCCATGGTGCGAAATCCTTCTCCACTGCTATGTCGGCGGTTTCTGGGTCTAGATTCGCGTGACATAGTGCTCCTCATACTCCCCTCTCCTTCGTCTTAGTTGTCGTCGGATCCTCCACGACGACCCGGTCGCTCTTGTATCAATTGGCAGATTTGATCCACCGTAACTTGTGGTCTTGATTGTTGCTCCGTTATGATCTGTCGTGTCTATTATATTGCTCCTTCATACTGAGTCATCCTCTGTTCCATGTTCTCAAGACGATTCTCCATGATGCTTCGCGTCACAACCATCCATAACGCAAACTAAACCAAGGCTCTAGAAACCAAATTGATAAGCTCAATCTGATATCTATGGAAGAATTAGAAAGTACAGATGATAGTAATAGAAGAAATTGAAGTTTATTGTACTCAAATACTAGAGTTCGTATGGGATCTAGCTAGTACAAAAGTGTAAATGCAGAAAACAAAAGTGCAGAGAAAAAGGAAAAGAAAGATAGAGGCACTTAGAGAGGCATGTACTCTCCTAAAAATGGATATCTCACTCAATTTCTGCTTACTAGAAAGAATGATTCTTCCAATCATTTATTCTCACTTTCCTAGATTCTCTCACCACTAGTTGACTGCCAGCCGATCTAAACCATGTGTAGCACTAACTAATTCTTTTGTCCTATTCCCTTTTCTCTCTCACGCTTTCTTTCATAAAACTTCTCATATCTACCATAAAACAACAACTATAGTAGTGTTACATTACACCGTAGCTTATTATAATTTGAAGAAACCTCTATTATCCGCTACTACAATTAAATGAAGTTGTTACCAGAACCGTGAACTAATTTGATAAAATGTTGATTATTTGAAATTACTCTCTTATGAATGACGTGTGAAATTGATGTTCCACAACTATTCTGCTTGCATTTCAATATTGTTTTCAATCTTCAGATTATAAGGCTTGCACGCCATGAAAACTCAAGACTTACAAAAGTGCAGCGTTATAACCATGATTGACTTTAAAGGCTTTACAAAAGTAAGTTGAGCTATGATCAAACAAGTAAATCAACACATATTATCTCACAAACACCTTGGCCTGTGTTATTCAAAACTATGCTGCCATTTCATATTTCAATTCCTCTATAGCCTATTAACTTGTGAATTCTCTTCGCCCAAAATATTTGGTTGAGAGCTAATTGTTTATCGTGTTACTTGTGCAATCGCCATCCCGAAACTGCTTTGTTTTCTCTGTGCAAAGATACATGGTCTCTAAGATACAAGCAATTATGGCTCAATACATGCCCTTGGATAATCAACCTCTTATTATTCCTAATCAAGAAGTTCATCATGATTTCTAGAAGATGTTGGTGATATTTTTATGTGAAGAATATTACTCTTTAGCTTATGACAATCTCTACGGCTAAACAAAGATAGAGGTGATTTGTTTATTTAGCTATATCCCCTTTGTAAAGTTAAATAATATGGTTGTGAACTGTCCTGATTATCTTGAGGTGTTATAATGTTGATGAATTATGTGCAATGCTTTGTGTAGGTTGAAAATTTTGTGAGATTGATAAGGAAAGTGGTGCACTTGGTTTTTTCATGGAGATTTGGATGGTGATATGATCATGGTGGCAGATTGTTTAAGGTTGATTCTTTGTTTAGAAATCATAGATCATGGAAGGAAGTTTCAAAACTTGTATTTTTTACTGATGGTAGATTGTTGAATGTTATATCAAGGTGATTATAATGGTTTTTGGTTAATTTTGAATTTGTACATGAATATATCATGAATTCAATAATATAAAAGGTAGTGTAGTGTTATTAATACTTAGTTATGATTTTTGTTTTATTCTAATAGCATGAAAACAAGTTACATTAATACTGATAACTTATAATGTATTAATTCAAACACTAGAAAAGGGCATTGTTTTTTTAATTATATATATATATATATATATATATATATATATATATATATATATATATATATATATTTTAAACTTATTTTTAATTTAAACTAAATATAATTTAAAATAAATTGAAATATAATTTATTGATAAAATAATTTTGTTAAAACCCGTTGTCGCACCCCAAAATTTACCCTCCTTACCATAAATTTTCTTGGAACATCCCATCATGCTTAATTCTTTGTTTCAACCAGAATTAATTCAAACTTTGGTTCAAGATACATTCAAGTATTGTACAACGGAAAAATCAAGTTCATTCGAAACTTTGTGAAGTTGAAAGAATTTAGTTTGTGTTAATCTGAATTTACCAAATGCAAAAAGTGGTTCAAGAGATTTGAGGCGAATAATTTGCTCGGGATGTAAAGTTTGGTGACCCAAGAGTGAATAATGCTAAGAGTCGTCGTGTTGAAATTCTTAGAACTTTTAGTTTTTGGAATTCGTCATTATTACCGTCTCAAGTACCTCATTTGGGTTTTTATCGGAATTCATTCAAGATTCAAGTGTCACTTATCATCAGTCAACTTTCTTTCACAAGTTTGATTTCAAATTCAAGATACTCCATTAAGAGTTTTTAAGGCATGGAAAGTTGCGGTAAAACTTCAAGCCATTTGCTCATTTACAAGGTTCAAAGGAAATGTGCGAATACAAAAATTGAATATGTTGTTGCAATGTGCTTAAACGTTACGTCAATTACTACGAGTTATATGATTTGTAACATTTGCAAGTATTGATTCAAGTTCCATTAAATTTCCAAACAATAATCCAAGTGGTTACAAGTAATGTTGGAATTTTACAAATTCAACATCCATTCAAGCAAAACGAGATTACAATTGTATTTACATACAAAGTTGATTTTTGTTACAAGATTCACAAACTTTTAAAGCAATTTCTACAATGTCTACAAAAAGTCTTGAAGTTTCTAAGAGTCTTGGCCTTTTTCTTCGAGTTACGAGACTTTCAACTCCGCGGTCATCTTGCTTCCTCTTCATCTTCGCGTCTAATCACTCGAACATTCCACCATCCATCGTTACATGAAACAAGGAAAAAGAACACAGGTTAGCAAGCATAAACATGAATGAAATACAAGAGATTATCAAAGAACCATTCGTTTGTCAAGAATCATCATTAGGCGTTGGCGGGAATCAGGTTTTATGCTAAGCCTCAGAATCTTGTTTAAAGATTAATCATCGGCGAAAAACACGTGCTTGCAAATCGCGGGCTAACGCGGTTCACAAAAAATCGTACAACGGGCAGCAAGCATACAAGAGGCAACAGATTCGATTCCCACAAGCACATAACAGCCAGCAAGCATAAATCGGGTCACGCTCGATTCGAAAGGCATAGCAATGTATCAGCAAAGATATATCCAACAATATAAAGCCCAGCAGCACAAGCAAGATTAAAGTCAATAGAACAGGCAGCAATCAAAGTCAAAGTTATCAGCAGCAGTATGGGCAATTAAGGACTCAGAAAGTCATCATTTACAGCATGGGCATTGGCAATTAAAACAAGCAACAAGGTAAGGAAAGAGCAGACAGTATGGCCAAATGCAGAGCAGAGTAGTACAACATGGTGTTAGACCACAATTCAAGCAACATGGACAAGCTAAGACAAAATGTTATATCTGTTCAGGATATAAGATAAAAACGAGAAAATTCTAAAGGAGGACAACATTCAACACCAACATCAGACCAAAAAGAAAGAGCCAAGTGCAGTTTTTGTTCTAAGTTTCAAAGCCAAACCGAAATACCAGAACACACAAAGACAGTTCATCTAAAAGAACACAAAACAAGCCGTAAAAAAGTTTAAAACCAAAACCCAAACAAAACGTAATGTAAAACGAATAAATAGCATACTCATCATTTTCTCAACGCACCAACGCCTTCAGTCTATTGTTTTTTCAGAAATTCATATTCTGAAGCGAGAAAGAAGAAGAAGAGGAGCGGTCTCACCCGAAACAAGGTTAGGAAGCAAGCTCACGCACTGACACGTCTCCAAAGCTCGGGTATTTTCACCGTTTAATCGCCAAGCCTAGGTTTCCTCCTTTCAGCTCGAATCAGAAATGTAAAACAACACAGAAAATCAAAAATGATACATTCACATAATCAGAAATCAAACCATCTGAAACCAGAACATGCAAGCGAGATCGAGAGAGAGAGAGAGAGATCGCGGTGAGAGAGAAGAGAGATGACGATCGCGGTGAGAGAGAGACAGAACGACAGCGGCGGCGAGAAACAGTTTCTGTGAGGACGAGAGCGGCGCCGATGAGGGTCGAAAGATGAGAGGGTGAGGGTTTGAGGGAACCGCGACAGCGTGAGAGAGAGTGAGGAACGCGTGGGGAAGAAGGATACGGGCAAGAGAGATTTGCTTCACCTTATTCTTTTCCTTTTCCTTTTTTCTTTGTTTAAAAAAAATATAATAATAAATTTAAAAAACTATTTTTAATTTATTTTCATAATGGTGTGTCTGGTGGTGACAAGTGTCACCACCTTGTTTTTTTAATAAAAAATCTTTTTTTCTTTATTTTATTATTCTTAATTAGTTTATTTTCGAGAAAAAAATGTTAATATTGAAAAAATGTATATGTGGTGTAATATTGTCGTTTTGGACCGTAGGAGCATTTTGGAACAAGATCTGTCGCACCCAGTTTACTAGCGCATATGGAAGTATTTTGGATCGGTCAAAAGTTCAGATGGATTTCTCTTCGCATAGTCCAAAATCACGGCATTACTGGCTATTTCTGAATTTTATCTATTTCAATTAATTTATTTTGTCGTAAATAATATTTTGTTGCGATGTACTAAATAGTTATTGAATCTGATAGTTTTTATTTGATGATTTATCGATTAAACTATTAGCCGATTTTTCATCAAACAGAAAAAATCATCTCTAATAATTATTTAAATTTCCGATTGTATTGTGTGGCATTTTTGTCTGTTTATTTACTCGTTCAGTATTTATTCACCAATGTACACTTTGCACACAACTAAAATTAAAATCAATTCGACTTCATCCTGATTGGCTCATATGCCGATTTCTTAAAGGGTCTCATGGTTGGGGATGGGCATGGCCATCCTCACGAGATTGGTTAAAGCCCTTGTTGCTTTAATCGATCATAACCCGAAAATAACATTGGTCTATATAACAATCACCATGCACCAGGGTCTCATGGTTGGGGATAGGAGCACCTATCCTCACGAGGTTAATTAAGTCCACATACTTGATTAATCATAACCCGCTTCCATTTTTTCTCAGCACGCGTATCAGAATACTTTCGCAATTAAGGTTCCAATCCTCGATCCAACGTCGAGTGCATTTTCTAAATTCTTTCATAAAGAAAACTCAAGTGTTTAAGCCGTTGGATGCTAGACTAATTGGTTAAACACTTGCAAAAATGAGCCTCGAATCTTTAAGTCGTTGGATGCTAGACTAACTACTTAAAGATTCTTAATAACGTGAACCTTGTTTCACTTTACTCTTTCATAAAAGAAAAAACTTTTGGGATGATAGACGACTCGTTGAGCATTGAGTTCATCTTGTTTCTAGTATTTGAATCATAGGATGCTAGTCTTATGGTTCGGTACTTTTCACCCACATAAAAAACAATTCAACTCACTCAAATTCTTTTATCGCTCATATGCGATCATCAAGCTCTTCTCCGACAAAGAGTGTGCAATAGTCGTTTCAAATACGAGCGAGGACTTAAGCTTTTCAAACAAACAAAACAAGTCCTAGTTCAAAGCATTTGAAACGTCTAAATGCACTATTTTTCAGATAAAATCAATACAACCACTTAAAACCTTTTTAAGAGGAACTACAGAGTTTTGACTTTCCCATTGCACGAGGGAATATGTAGGCACACGGTTCTGAAACCGTGCCAAACTCAAAATAATAATAAACAAATCCTTTTCTCCTTTATTCATAACTTAGTAATAAACACACACAAACGCGTAGAATTAAATGGGTCCCATCGAGTACGATGGATGTAAGGGGTGCTAATACCTTCCCCTTACATAACCGACTCTCGATTCCACTTTTTGGTCACGTAGACCGCCTTATCCGCTTGTTTGGGGTTTTATCTATATTTTCCCGTTCTTTTTAGAACAAATAAAATTAGGTGGCGATTTCACTGTTTTCGAGAATTAAAAGATTTTTGAAAATCGAGTTGCTTCAGTTGGCGACTTCACTAGGGAAGATTTTTTAAGCGAGTTAACCCTAATTTAATTCTTCGCTTGTGTGTTTACCATTCATTGCCTATTATTTCTTTATATCCTATGATGTATTTTGATATTGGGGCATTTATTGGTTATGGTTCATAGATAAGCCCAATACCCAGGCTTCTAGGAAACATTAAGCTTAGAGTGGTTGAGTAGCTTAGGTCCATTGGACATCCGTATCTTTTGGATCGACGTGAAGACCACAACTTAGAGTTGATCTTTTTAAGGGAGTTATTGCACCGTACGATAGTGCGGGATGATAATTCTTGGACAAAGGGCCTATAACTCTAAGTATTAGGATGTCCAAAACAAAACCAACCGCTCAAAGGATTTTGAGTATCCCTTTAAGAGCCGCTTCTTGAAGTATACTTTTGGAAGTATTATCCCCACATAGTCCGATCACGTGGTGATAATACTTCTAAAAAGGGGATCTGAGACTCCGAGAAGCATTTAGCATAAAAACATTAGAACCAACCTTGTTTGGGGAATTGTTGGGTAGACGTCGAAACCATGTCCGACCGTCCTTTTAAACCCTTATCCGTGTGATTTTGCGCATAACATCAATATGTATCGCATCACATCGCATTCTTACATGCATCGCCATCATATGGAATTTTTACATGTATCACCATCATATGGCATTCTTACATGTATTACCGTCATGTTGCATTCTTACATGCATTACCATTACATTACATTACATTCTTTAATGCATGCATTCCATTTTCACCAGAAAAGCTCATTTCATTTCTTCTGTCCAGAAATATCAAACTGTCTACCCGACGCACGTTCAGAACTTGAAGGATGTCTCAGAGGACTATAGACGAGCTTCGGCGTGGTCAGGAACTATTGAGAGCCGAAGTTAAACACTTGAAGAGTCAGATGAGTCTGGTCATGGATCTCTTGCAAGTTGTGTTGAAAAGAGAGTGCAACACCACACCAATCTCCGCAAGTTTGGTTGCTGCTCTATCATCTGATGTCTCCACGAGCCAAGGACATCCACACGTAGCGAACTCTCCAGTTCGAAATTCTCCTACTGAGTATCATCCTCGGCCTTCACCTTCGAAGATTCCTCGACAACAGCAATTGCTTGCTCCCCGATCGAAGAAGAAGGATTCAAATCAGCATATTAACTCGCATTACCGTCGATATGCTCAACAGGATATTCAGCCAATTCCGATATCATATTCTCAACTATTGCCTTACTTGATTCAGAGTGGTGTTGTGATACCAAGGGAATTGAAGCCAGTACCAGGGGTTGCTAAAGCTTGGTTTGATGAGAAAGCTAAATGTGCTTTTCATGCTGACTCTGCAGGACATGAAACTGAGTTTTGTTTCGCCTTTAAATGCACAGTTCAAGAGCTAATTGATGATAAGATTCTGTTTTTCAAACAGAATGGATCGAGCTTAGACATTTTGCTTGCAAGGTCTAATCATAGCAATTTTGAGGAACTTCCAAAACTCATTGGAACAATTGCTTGCCAAGAGGAATTTGAGACTTTGAAGAGTAGTGATGAAGTAGACCAGATGTTCACTTCAGAAAAGGTGGTAACCTTCAGCAAAGATATCTCAAGTTCTAGAAAAGGGAAGTCGGTTGCAACACCAACTCATTATCCTCCATTACCATCTTTCGAGTCTTTGCATCAACGAATTTTGTCTGATCTTCCTCAACTTCAGAGTCAGAACTCTCAAAATCAAACTGTGCCTCGGAATAATTTGGAAAGAAGGGAGGCTCCTCTTGATCCAATTCCAGTGACCTACAGTCAACTTTTGCCATATCTGGTTCAAAATTCATTGGTGGTTCCCAAATTTCTTAACCCGCCAAATTTATTCCCGCTTGGTTATGATCATAACGCGCGATGTGGATACCATGATGGAACAGTAGGCCACTCAACGGAGGACTGCAACGCCTACAAAGCCAAAGTTTAACAGTTGATTGACCAGAAGTACTTGACGGTTCAAGGAGGGAACCTGTTTGTGAATGGAAACCCCGTACTCAAGTGAATGCCAAGACTACTGAAATTCATCTGAATCAACAAGTCAAGACGGAGCCCAAGTGTCCTCAACAACGACAGTCTTTTATTTCTTTACTGCATTTTCATGTGTATCTTGTTTATTTGTTTAAACTTTATTTGCATGTAGAAACTGTTTGTTTTTATCTTAATGCAATGAATATGTTTGTCTTGAAGTAATCCATTCATTGTCACTCAATCCATTCGTTATCACTCTTTAAATGATTTGCGAGCATTTTGATACCAACGTTGCCGAATCTTTCGCTTAGGCAAAGATTTGGAGGGAGGATGACGATAATTGAAAAACGCCAGGTCTCTAGTCATGTGCTTTTGAGTAGAACCCTGCTAATGATGTACAGGCCTTGTTTCAAATCCCTAAACACCAGAGTTATAAGGGAGATAGACCCTCGTTAACCCTCATCGAGCCTTGAAGTAGGAGTTTCTTTTCTGTTCAGAAAAACCCCCATTTTTTTTCAACCCAGGGGCGGGTAGTGTTCAGTTAATCTGATCGAGCGTTCAGAACTCATCAAGAGAGTGTGCATTTAAGGATACAACAATGGCTATCCTTCAAAAGGTTGAGAAAGTTCAAAACCACAGTAGTCGACCCCCATCTATCAATAGTGTGCATCAAAGGAGAATGATACCATGTTGGGTATCTCTCGCACATCAGGAAGGTCAACAGATGACGACACCATAACGGTTATCCCTCATCTACCTAAGGACTCAGACAGTCACCATCACTTCTAACAAATCAATGATTGTGTAAAGATCCACGACTTGTTCAAAAAAGATGAATAGAAAAAGACAAAAAGCCCGCTAAGTCGGAACTTAGTAATGAGTCGCTTAGGCAAAAGTCAGGCAAAATCCCGAAATGCATTTTCAAAGAAATTCTCAACAAAGAACAAGTCGTATGGTCAAGTACCAAAAGACAAAATGTGGGTGTCTGTCGTGTCCAAGAAACCTCGTATCGGTTCCTCAACCATCATAACGCCTCTCGAGAGATGATTGCTCGTATCAGGATAGTTGAACTTAGGACTGAAGAACATCACGGAGAATGGGCGGGCACCAAATATTTTGAGCCTAAAAATCCTTTTTCTAAAAAACCCGTGAACCAGACCACGTTACAACCCTTAAAAGTCCTAATTGAAGCATGGGTTAATTCAAAAGCATACGAAGAAGAGATCGCGTTTACCTGACTCCTACAGTGTGTGCTAAGTATCTATGTTGGTATCATATGCTCGTCTTATCTTTCAAAAAAGAAAATTTCAGTGTTGCACTCCAAAAAGTGTTTCACTCGCAAACGAAAAAATCATAATGTTTTTCATACAAAACTTCAAGACGCATAAATGTTGCATTATAATTGTCATAATAAACATTCTTCTACATGTAAAACAATTGTTTGACATTGAAGAAGTTCTCATAATGAACATCAGTGAAGAGTTTAACTTTGTCCAAAGAAGAGAAACTTGATTATTCTGCTGAGTTAGCAGTTATTTGTAGCAAGGGGCAAGACGCTTAAGGACTCCTTTGAGCATATCACAGGTTGTCTTCTTAAGAGTCTGTTAATTCGGGGGCAACCCAATCGAAATTCAGCTCCTCAAATTTCTACCAATCCGGGGGCAAATCCTTAAAGAGCAATCATCAATTGAGTTAGTCCTTCTCAAAAAAGCAGTTATCCTGGGACAACTGTCATTCCACGGTTCAGTCAACTTGAAGCAATCACCTCGAGACGTGGGAGTCTCTCTAAGGCTGTTTACATTGGGACATTCCGAACTAATCGTTCGGTTCCAATCAATCTGAGATAATGACTTCGACACGTGGAAGCCTTCAAAAGCTCTTGTTCCACCAAGTTAGTCGCTCACGTGTTGTTAATCTGAAGCAGTTACTTCATAATGGTGAAGCTCTCTTAATTGGAGCAAGTGTCCGTTCAAGAATCAATCACCCTGAAGCAATTACTTCGAGACATAGAAGTCTCTCTAAAGCTCGTCCTGAGGTCGGTCTTCCCAATGCTCGCATAGCTCTCTATTCAGACACAGTCAACCTGAGGAAAATACTTGAGACGTAGAAGTCTTTCCAAGATTCATTCTAAAGCAAACTTACGGAAAAGATTCATTTAATCTGAAGAAACTACTTCGAGACGTTGGAGTCTCTCCAATGTTCATCCTGGGGCATGTCGTCCATCTATGCAAAGTCTGCCACTCTAGGATTTGGTAAATCTAAGGAGGTTATTTTGAGATGCGAAAATACCTCCAAAGCTCTTATGGAGGCATGATATTCCCATATCAGAATATCCAGTTCCTTGAAATACTGACGATCAGTAAAGTGTTGCGTCAGAATACAGGATGCCGGGATACTTCCTTTTCAGGAAAGATTTCTAGAAAGTCTAACAGACCGGGGCAGGTTGAGATTCTGAAGTCGATATATCTCTTAAGTGCAAAATCCAATGCAGCTGCATTCCCACGCATGGGGCACGCCTCTCATCTTTATCTAATCAATTCAGAAGTTTGCTATTCTTTTTCTACAAGAATAAGCATTGCAGCCCTTCCAGCGGCAATTCAATATTTGGAGCTTGGTCAATCATCTTGTTGTGCCATGTTCTTTTATCCTCCAGACTAAGGGTGTCGAGGATTCAGTTTGATAGCCAGTACATTAACTAGTATATTCATGCATTCATTCATTCATGCATTCATATCATATACTACATAGCACATTCATTCATAAACCTCAGCCAGGACTTGGGATGTTTCAAAATCTGCTAGTGATGCTTCTCAGCAGAATCATAATTTGAAGACTATTTTGAATGACAAATTTAGTTCTTCAGATCACAAGTTTGAGGGTTCGACCATAATTGGTGTACAACGTTGATGATTCTCGAATCGAATCTATTCCAGAGTGATTGGGTTTCCCCAAGCGAACTCTTGTATCAATAGAACTTCTCTATAGAGTTTCTTTTAAAAGTACCCCATTACAAGCAGAAGACTTTTCTCAAATGACAATCTAGCTTGTCTCCCCAGTGCCAGGAGAATGTTTGGGTGAAGGACAATCGACAATAGTGTCAATTCTCCAGTGAGGTCTCCTCCCCAGAGAATCGATTGATCATCCCCAGTGAACTCTTATGACAACAAGATCGTTCAAATGGATTCCCCAGTGATGTCTTCCTTCTCTCAACAGTATCAAGAAATCATATAATATTTGCATTAGAAAAAATTCATATCATGCATATCATACTCATGCATTAGCTCCGGCTATTTGTTTTGCAGGTTTTTCAACTGAAACTGAAAATATCCTCGTAAGGATCAAATGGAAGGATTAGTTCTCAGACGACAAATTATCCCTTTCTCTACAAGCACAAGTTATATACTTGTTTGGATCTCAATAACTGAGGTTTTCTCCAATCGAGATTTCTTCCCCAGCGAAATAGTTATCTCTTTCCGTTGGACTCAAATGTCAGCAAAATTATTCAACCGGGAATCCCCAATGAATTTTCCACATGGTTTTCTTACGAAGTTTCCCCAGCGAAGCTTAACTCTCCCCAAGTGAGTCTCCTTCAGAAAGGACTACTACCACATTAGTCTTGGTATTTTCAAGATTTCTTTCAGACAAGAATCTTCACAACAAATTCTACTGGCAGTGAATTCCACATTTCGTTCTCTGAGCGGTTCTCAGAAAATCACATCAAACTTCTGGTGCGTTTATTTCCCCAGTAAGTTATCAACTACTCAACAAATAAGTGTCCACCCAGCGGGATGTTTATTCTATCTCAGGATATTTCTCCAACTCAGACGTTGATCCACATATTCACTTGCTACAACGCATCTGTGTAATACGGTGAACTGACTTTGTGGATTTTTGTATCGCAAATATGCGGATAGCAAGAGTCGCCACCGACTTTTCTTTTATCCAATTAAGGGAAGGTAAAAAGTACAGAAAAGACCTTCGTTAGATTCTGATTAATGGAGAAGGTTATGAAAAGGGAAGGTATTAGCACCCCTTTCCATCTGTAGTTATCTACGGGCTCTTAGTTGCTCTTTAGATCACTTTAAAATTGTGCTTTCTGTGTGTTTGACAAAAATGTTTTGAAAAAGGCATTTCTTTGACTTTGTAATGATTCATGTAGGAATGTATACAAAGTGTTCGGAAATGTTTTGTTTTGAAAAGAGTTTGAACTTTGACAAAAGTGTGAGGTGTGAAAAGTATTTTGATAGAGCAAGCAACTAAAAGTCTTATTACCTACTCAGAATTGGTCGATTTCGTGTTATTTTACGCCTTTAGAATAGCGTTATCCATACCATTAGTTGGTAGGTAACTCCATTCGTTGGATGTAAGCGGACATTCGAAGGGACATCGGATGGTCATAGAAAGTAACTTGTAGGAAGTATCCTAGCACATTCAAGGACTATCATCATTTTCGAGGCGACAATCGAGGGTCAAGATCATGTATTCGGAGGCGACATCGTGGGTCTTATGATCTTTGTATCGAAGGGACTATGATGATTTGTTTTGAAGGCAACGGTGCTAGAATACCTCTACGTTCGAGGACATGACCATTTGAATTGTGAAAGGCAACGAGAGAGAATTACCCTAAGGGGTGCATGTGTGAAGAAGTGTGTTGATTCAGATATATGTTATCTTGAAAATTAGAGTGAGCTATGTTGATTTTAGTCTTGCCATACACGTCTAATTACTAACAGTTAATAAGATGCGGAAATTAAAATGCGGAATGTAAAGGTGGAAAGATAAATCCTACGCTATTACATGGCTTTGGCGTATACATAATTTAAAATGCGGAAAATAAAAGCCCTAATTTAAAACTATTACATCCCATGAACAGTTACAATATTGGAAAAAAGAAAACGGTAAAAAGAAATCGTCCGAAGCGTGGTAACCTGTGAAAAGATGAGAAATCGGAAAAATACGAGGAAATCGATCAAGAGAAAAATGTTAGTAAAAATGCAAATTTTTAAATGAGAAAAATATTTCATGCTGGAAATAACATTAATATGCTAAAATAATTTTTTGGGATTTTTTGGAGATAATTTAATAATTAAAAACTAATTAAAATTGATTTAAATGATAAATTAGAAATAAAATTAAATATGCATGCAAAATAATATTTTTTTATTTTATAAATTAAATAAACATTTTCTGAAAATAAATGCAAAAAGAAAAATATTTTTGGTATTTTAAAATGCATGATAAAAATATGTGAAATAAATTAAAATGAATGCAAAATATTAGAAAAAATAGAAAATATGAAAATAATTGGAAAAACATGAAGTTTGTGAAAAAGAAAGGAAAACCGGTCCCTGTGAGGCTCGAACTCGTGACATTGGAGAGCATCTACCAACAGGAAGCGTTTTTACCACTACGCCATCTTGCATCGGATGTTAAGGATTGAAAACGTATGATCATGAGCATACACGCGTCGCTGCCTGATGAAGTCAAGACACAGTCAGCTGGTGGACCCCGGGTGGCACGAATGCACGAATCGGAACACACGGAATTGCCACGCACGCTCGCTGCCGGTCAAAGGAGTCCACGACGCCGGAGCCCTAGCTCCGGTCGTCTTCTCCGGCCAACCTGAAATTGAAACAAGCAAAATACGCAGAATAAATGGGAAAGGAGGACCCTACCCCCCTAAATCGGACCTCCTGAGTTCAATGGTGCTATTAGTTTTGACTAAAAGCGGCTGTATCATGAGTTTCGAAGGAGAGAACAAAACTGCCCTAACAATGGCATGTTCTTATTTCGGCGTTAAACCTCTCATGTAATACGTCAAGCATGTTCTAATAGGTACCCTGAACTCAAATAAACAAGCCAAAACAGTTAAAGATGCATGGATTATTAAAATCGAAATTGAAAAAGATTGCAAACCGGTGAGAGTTCAAGGGCACGATCTGGGCAGCCTGGGCTTGATGTAAGAGATGATTATGACTCCTGCGAACCTCTAGAACACGTTGGGATGGATGGAAGAGGCTGAGAGAGGCTGGAAATAAAAATACGATTCTTCACAATTCTTGAAAAAATTTGACAAAATAAGGGTTGTGTTTTTGGCTAGGGTTTCGTGTCCTTGTCTTGTGAACTTGCTGGCTATTTATAGAGGGATTTGAGAGAGGAAAAACATGGCAAGAAGATTTGATTTGGAATGCATTCAATGATTTTCAAATAAAATCAAATTTTTGAAAGAAATTTGATTTTCTCTTTAATGTGTGATCATGCACGAATTTGGTATGAATTTTGGGCTTCCTTGGACCTCAAGCATGATATAAAATCACTCTCCTTGAAAAAATATCTTATTTTCATATTTTATATAATTTAATTTTGAGTTAAATGGTTTAAAATTCAAAAATAAATTAATAAAATAGAAAATTGCCATGGCCAAGCATTTATGGGTCACAAATAATGTCATGAACAAGTTTGGATCAAAAGATTGTAGGCCGATTTGGAAAATTTTGCATTTTGACCAAAATGTCCTTTTGTGCAATTGTCCAAAATTGCCCAACTTCTGAATAGTGTATCTTGCTCAATTTTTCACATTTTTGAGTGTTCTTGGACTTTTTGGAAAGCTATAAGAGTCCTCTGACCAAAATATTTGGTCTCATCTCAATTGGAGTTTCCATGCTCAATATATCTTCAAAACAAAAAGTTGACTTTTTGTTGACTTTGAAGATGACCTGTAATGTTTTGATCCATACCTCTCAAATGAAGCATTTTTGAACATTCTTGTGAGACATGAAGTTGTGGAGAATTGAATTTCCTTCAAAACAAGAGGTGGTGGAAAAATTTCTGAGAAAGTATGAAGAAGTTATGATCAGTCAAAGTTTGGTTGACTTTTCCTCAAGAAACCCTAATTTGGAAAGTTTGACTTTTGAGCAAATTTTGAGTTTTCTTGATGAATCATGATCAACCCTTGATCAAATGATGAATGTAACTTCAAAATGAGGATGTTGTCCAAAAATCATGAAGTTTGACTCTATGTTGACCACAATTGACTTTTTGTCCAATACAACTGATTTTCAACCATCTGAGCAATTGTCTGAGGAAACTTGACTTGTGAGGCTTGAAACTTGACATGGAGAATCTTTGAAGCATATGAGGAGGCATGATGACCATGGGAGATGTTGGAAGTCCATCTTGATCTGAGAAATGCCAAACCCTAGTTTGGGTTGATTGTGTAAGAAAGGGTTTGTCTGATCAACCCTTGAGGAATCCTTGAGTATGGATGTATGGAATATCTTGAGAAGATGGAGGGCAAATTTTGGGGTATGACAATCTGCCTACACAATGCTAGCAAATTAAAGCTCATTACCCTAGAATTTTTTTAGTCACAGGCGCTGAATCTGATTCTTCTATTACCGATAAGGCTATCTGCATACAAATTGAAGATCTTGTCAACTCAGAAGTTGTTCAACATGTCCGTACATGTTCAATAAGATCTCTCATCAGCAGAAACGTCGGAAAAAATATTTACCGACTTCATAAACATCTATATCACACTAGTGTGTTGGATATTGTTTTGTTTATCCCCAGAGAATGGTACTCTCGGGTGCGCTACTGAATTTGTTCTGCTGGTAACTCAGAAGTTACACGGTCAAAGACATTCAGCATGCCATGGCTCCTCGCACTTTCGTGCACCAACAATTCCGATATTGTTCTAGCCATATATCTTTGTTTAAGGTCTCCAGGTATTCCTTAATTATCAGGGAACTCTTTGTTAAGTTCTCAATCATGTCAATCAGGGAATTCTTTGTTAAGTTCTCAATCGTGTCATTTTTCAATTTTGTTTAAGGTCTCCAGGTATTCCTTAGTTCAGGGAACTCTTTGTTAAGTTCTCAATCGTGTCATTTTTCAATTTTGTTTAAGGTCTCCAGGTATTCCTTAGTTCAGAGAACTCTTTGTTAAGTTCTCAATCGTGTCATTTTTCAATTTGGTTTAAGGTCTCCAGGTATTCCTTAGTTCAGAGAACTCTTTGTTAAGTTCTCAATCGTGTCATTTTTCAATTTTGTTTAAGGTCTCCAGGTATTCCTTAGTTCAGAGAACTCTTTGTTAAGTTCTCAATCGTGTCATTTTTCAAATTTGTTTAAGGTCTCCAGGTATTCCTTAATTATCAGGGAACTCTTTGTTAAGTTCCCAATCATGTCAAATTCTTAATATATTGTTTTTCTTTTCGCTTGAGAAGTTCGTTTCTATTCTCATAGCATTTTCGTTAAAATTGTTGTCAAACTCATTTCGGTTACACGGTTATCCCCAGTGTTGTTAAAATCTCCTAGTAATTGTGCAAGCATTCCGTTGGTACTGGGCAAGTGTTCTCTTCAAGCGTTTTTCTTGGCTCCGTAGTCAAGATATGTTATCTGTTTTCTTTTGTGGCATTGTTTTCCCGCGTAGGGCAAATTTTCGGGGTTCTCTAGTATTCAATCCTCTTCCACCTTGAACATTCGAAAGTTGTCAATCTTTCTCACTTACCAGGTCTAAGATGATTGAATAGGGGCAACTGTCGCACCCCAAAATTTACCCTCCTTACCATAAATTTTCTTGGAACATCCCATCATCCTTAATTCTTTGTTTCAACCAGAATTAATTCAAACTTTGGTTCAAGATACATTCAAGTATTGTACAACGGAAAAATCAAGTTCATTCGAAACTTTGTGAAGTTGAAAGAATTTAGTTTGTGTTAATCTGAATTTACCAAATGCAAAAAGTGGTTCAAGAGATTTGAGGCGAATAATTTGCTCGGGATGTAAAGTTTGGTGACCCAAGAGTGAATAATGCTAAGAGTCGTCGTGTTGAAATTCTTAGAACTTTTAGTTTTTGGAATTCGTCATTATTACCGTCTCAAGTACCTCATTTGGGTTTTTATCGGAATTCATTCAAGATTCAAGTGTCACTTATCATCAGTCAACTTTCTTTCACAAGTTTGATTTCAAATTCAAGATACTCCATTAAGAGTTTTTAAGGCATGGAAAGTTGCGGTAAAACTTCAAGCCATTTGCTCATTTACAAGGTTCAAAGGAAATGTGCGAATACAAAAAATTGAATATGTTGTTGCAATGTGCTTAAACGTTACGTCAATTACTACGAGTTATATGATTTGTAACATTTGCAAGTATTGATTCAAGTTCCATTAAATTTCCAAACAATAATCCAAGTGGTTACAAGTAATGTTGGAATTTTACAAATTCAACATCCATTCAAGAAAAACGAGATTACAATTGTATTTACATACAAAGTTGATTTTTGTTACAAGATTCACAAACTTTTAAAGCAATTTCTACAATGTCTACAAAAAGTCTTGAAGTTTCTAAGAGTCTTGGCCTTTTTCTTCGAGTTACGAGACTTTCAACTCCGCGGTCATCTTGCTTCCTCTTCATCTTCGCGTCTAACCACTCGACCATTCCACCATCCATCGTTACATGAAACAAGGAAAAAGAACATAGGTTAGCAAGCATAAACATGAATGAAATACAAGAGATTATCAAAGAACCATTCGTTTGTCAAGAATCATCATTAGGCGTTGGCGGGAATCAGGTTTTATGTTAAGCCTCAGAATCTTATTTAAAGATTAATCATCGGCAAAAAACACTTGCTTGCAAATCGCGGGCTAACCCGGTTCACAAACAAGCGTACAACGGGCAGCAAGCATACAAGAGGCAACAAATTCGATTCCCACAAGCACATAACAGCCAGCAAGCATAAATCGGGTCACAGTTCGATTCAAAAAGGCATAGCAACAGAACAGGCAGCATATATCCAACAATATAAAGCCCAGCAGCACAAGCAAGATTAAAGTCAATAGAATAGGCAGCAATCAAAGTCAAAGTTATCAGCAGCAGTATGGGAAATTAAGGACTCAGAAAGTCATCATTTACAGCATGGGCATTGGCAATTAAAACAAGCAACAAGGTAAGGAAAGAGCAGACAGTATGGCCAAATGCAGAGCAGAGTAGTACAACATGGTGTTAGACCACAATTCAAGAAACATGGACAAGCTAAGACAAAATGTTATATCTGTTCAGGATATAAGATAAAAAACGAGAAAATTCTAAAGGAGGACAGTTCACATTCAACACCAACATCAGACCAAAAAGAAGGAGCCAAGTGTAGTTTTTGTTCTAAGTTTCAAAGCCAAACCGAAATACCAGAACACACAAAGACAGTTCATCTAAAAGAAACAAAACAAGCCAGAAAAGAGCAGCATCTGTTCTCAGAAAAGACCAACACAGTTTACAAACCCAAACAAAAACGTAACAGAAAACGAACATAACATAGCATACTCATCATTTTCTCAACGCACCAACGCCTTCAGTCTATTGTTTTTTCAGAAATTCATATTCTGAAGCGAGAAAGAAGAAGAAGAAGAGGAGCGGTCTCACCCGAAACAAGGTTAGGAAGCAAGCTCACGCACTGACACGTCTCCAAAGCTCGGGTATTTTCACCGTTGCCGGAATCGGCCAAGCCTAGGGTTTCCTCCCTTTCCAGTTCGAATCTGTAAACAGAAAAACAACACAGAAAATTAGAAAACAAACTTTCACATAATCAGAAATCAAACCATCTGAAACCAGAACATGCAAGCGAGATCGAGAGAGAGAGATCGCGGTGAGAGAGAAGAGAGATGACGATCGCGGTGAGAGAGAGACAGAACGAGAGCGGTGGCGAGAAACCGTTTATGTGAGGACGAGAGCGGCGCCGATGAGGGTCGAAAGATGAGAGGGTGAGGGTTTAAGGGAACCGCGACAGCGTGAGAGAGAGTGAGTAACGCGTGGGGAAGAAGGATACGGGCAAGAGAGATTTGCTTCACCTTATTCTTTTCCTTTTCCTTTTTTCTTTGTTTAAAAAAAATATAATAATAAAATTAAAAAAACTATTTTTAATTTATTTTCATAATGGTGTGTCTGGTGGTGACAAGTGTCACCACCTTGTTTTTTTAATAAAAAATCTTTTTTTCTTTATTTTATTATTCTTAATTAGTTTATTTTCGAGAAAAAAATGTTAATATTGAAAAAATGTATATGTGGTGTAATATTGTCGTTTTGGACCGTAGGAGCATTTTGGAACAAGATCTGTCGCACCCAGTTTACTAGCGCATATGGAAGTATTTTGGATCGGTCAAAAGTTCAGATGGATTTCTCTTCGCATAGTCCAAAATCACGGCATTACTGGCTATTTCTGAATTTTATCTATTTCAATTAATTTATTTTGTCGTAAATAATATTTTGTTGCGATGTACTAAATAGTTATTGAATCTGATAGTTTTTATTTGATGATTTATCGATTAAACTATTAGTCGATTTTTCATCAAACAGAAAAAATCATCTCTAATAATTATTTAAATTTCCGATTGTATTGTGTGGCATTTTTGTCTGTTTATTTACTCATTCAGTATTTATTCACCAATGTACACTTTGCACACAACTAAAATTAAAATCAATTCGACTTCATCCTGATTGGCTCATATGCCGATTTCTTAAAGGGTCTCATGGTTGGGGATGGGCATGGCCATCCTCACGAGATTGGTTAAAGCCCTTGTTGCTTTAATCGATCATAACCCGAAAATAACATTGGTCTATATAACAATCACCATGCACCAGGGTCTCATGGTTGGGGATAGGAGCACCTATCCTCACGAGGTTAATTAAGTCCACATACTTGATTAATCATAACCCGCTTCCATTTTTTCTCAGCACGCGTATCAGAATACTTTCGCAATTAAGGTTCCAATCCTCGATCCAACGTCGAGTGCATTTTCTAAATTCTTTCATAAAGAAAACTCAAGTGTTTAAGCCGTTGGATGCTAGACTAATTGGTTAAACACTTGCAAAAATGAGCCTCGAATCTTTAAGTCGTTGGATGCTAGACGAACTACTTAAAGATTCTTAATAACGTGAACCTTGTTTCACTTTACTCTTTCATAAAAGAAAAAACTTTTGGGATGATAGACGACTCGTTGAGCATTGAGTTCATCTTGTTTCTAGTATTTGAATCATAGGATGCTAGTCTTATGGTTCGGTACTTTTCACCCACATAAAAAACAATTCAACTCACTCAAATTCTTTTATCGCTCATATGCGATCATCAAGCTCTTCTCCGACAAAGAGTGTGCAATAGTCGTTTCAAATACGAGCGAGGACTTAAGCTTTTCAAACAAACAAAACAAGTCCTAGTTCAAAGCATTTGAAACGTCTAAATGCACTATTTTTCAGATAAAATCAATACAACCACTTAAAACCTTTTTAAGAGGAACTACAGAGTTTTGACTTTCCCATTGCACGAGGGAATATGTAGGCACACGGTTCTGAAACCGTGCCAAACTCAAAATAATAATAAACAAATCCTTTTCTCCTTTATTCATAACTTAGTAATAAACACACACAAACGCGTAGAATTAAATGGGTCCCATCGAGTACGATGGATGTAAGGGGTGCTAATACCTTCCCCTTACATAACCGACTCTCGATTCCACTTTTTGGTCACGTAGACCGCCTTATCCGCTTGTTTGGGGTTTTATCTATATTTTCCCGTTCTTTTTAGAACAAATAAAATTAGGTGGCGATTTCACTGTTTTCGAGAATTAAAAGATTTTTGAAAATCGAGTTGCTTCACCCGTCATATTATTATTATAATTGTGTTATATTTTATTAAATATGATTTATGTTATTTGGAAATTAAGTTAAGGATTTATTTTGTTTTTAATGTTATTTAAATTTAATTTGGATGATTTAGAGTCCTAATATGTACTATTTGAGTACGGTTCTATTTAAAGTGTGTTTGTTTCCCCTTAAAGAAATATTTGAAGAATCAATTCATTCTATTTTAAGATAATTTATTGCGATTTATTTATCAATTATATATTTTTTACTTCACAAATATATATTTTTACTTAGAAATTTAAAAATAATGTGTTAAAACTACACAATTTTTTTGGAGAAATGGAGGGTCAGAGGCCAAAATAAAGAGAAGAACTACCACGAGAATAACTTCGGAAGCGAAATACCAACAAGCACGAAAAAAAATATATTGTTTTTTAACTACTTATGTATCTTGCACTTATTTTTAATTTAATATTCAATAATTCTTAAGATAATATATAATTTAAATATATATTATTGGTGTTTCTCTTTAAAATTGAAAAATTGATACAATTTAATTTTCTTTAAAAAATTTGTCTTTCTTTTAAAAACAATAAATTACTTTGATATAACTATTTTGTTGCACTTATTTACATTTTTATTATATTTTGTTTAACTTATATATTTATTTTTGATTATTTTTATTATTTTTTATTTTTTTACAATTTAATTTAATTTAATTTAATTTAATTTGAATTTTAAAATTAAATTGGTGACAAATCTGCGGTTCTCAACATTTAATATAAGGGTTAATAGCTATTTACCCCCTGCAATATAGGCGAGTTTTGATTTACCCCCTTTTAAAAAAAAAAGTTTGATCACCCCCTTAAAATGTTAAAATTCTAAGTCTTTTGCCCCCTAGGTGTAAAAATTACCCCCCTGAAAAATATATAATTTTGATTTACCACCCTGATTTTTACACGTTTAAGGGGGTTCCCAAAAATTATAGGGGTAATTAAAAAAAATATTTTTAAAGGGGGTAACTCAAAACTCGCCTATATTGCAGGGGGTAAATAACTATTAACCCTTAATATAAATTGCAAACATATTAAGTTGAATCTTGTAGTACTTGAAGATGATTTTACTATTTTCTAAATATATTTTAATACTACCTAATTTATTTAAATTTACATGATAAAATGGTGACAATTTTGCAGTCTACATTAGTAACCGTGCAAACGCACGGGTAACACACCAATAACGTGGGAACGCATGAGTGATCATTCCAAAATCAGTGGGAACACACATGTTATTATATTTTTTGTACATTTATTTTACAAATAATAAATTTTAGTAAAATTATTTTATTTTCCTGATTTACATTTTTATTACATTTTAAAATAATCACATGTATATGTATATGTATATGTATCCACTTAAATTGATTTCTATTTTTTAATTTTTTTTCTTATTTTAATTGTTTAAATTTGTTATTCTAATTTTACATTTTGTATTCAAATCCTAAATGGTGAAAACACAATTATCCATAACAGGATCCGTGCGAACGCACGGATAACACACCAATATCGTATCAACGCGTAGATAATCATATCAAAATTATTGCGAACGCACAGATTTTTATTTTTTTTTATACAATTAAAGAAAATAACTGAAAAACATGTCAGTTGTATTAAAAAAAAAATTCCAATGTTGCACAATGGTTTTTTACATATATGTGTTTAGTATTTTTTTTTTAACAATAATTTTTCCAAATCCATTTTTTATATATGCTTATTAATTATAATATTTTGACATTTACTAATTTGTTAGAATTTATATGATAAATTGATTTTGAATTTTGCTTCCGACTCGGACGCAAACGGGTTTCTCAGTGGTGTTTTATAACAAAATAACAATAATATTTGGGAGGTTAAAAAACTTCTGCAGGATAAAAATCTCTGCTAAAATATTAATAGCATACAAAATTGTTACACGTGAATGAGCATTTTCCAAATTTCCCACAAATGAATTTGCAAAGGTAAAATATCCCGCAAATTAAAATAAAATGACACAAAATGCACTCTATTGCAATTGTTTAACCACATCTGTTCGTTACGTTTCATCCAACCATATACTCAATTTATACATATATATTTTCAAACATTGCGTATTCCCTTTCCTATCACGAAACATTATTATAAACTAACATAGATATGGTTAAAAACAATAATGATTTTCTTATTGATAAGTTTATGTGACATCTTTTTAAAGTATCTTAGGGACAAAAAAAACACTTTGATAAACGAAAAGACATTTAATACTAAAAATTATATAATTCATGCAAGGAGATGATGATATTTTATAAAACATAAAGTGATATAACTAGTTGTTAAAAGCAAACGGGAGAAATATGGCACAAGTTATCAAGTTAGTTTATGATATCATTATTTTAATTTTTGTATTTCTTGGTTCCTCAAACGTTGAAGGTAAATAATTTTTATCCATTTCAAATTTCTTTCTTTAAAAAAATATGTCTTTCTTTTAAAAACAATAAATTACTTTAATATAACTATTTTGTTGTATTTATTTACATTTTTATTATATTTTGCTTAACTTTTATATATTTATCTTTGACTATTTTTATTATTTTTTTACAATTAAATTAAATTTTATTTAATTTTATTTGAATTTTAAAATTAAATTGGTGACAAATATGCGGTTCTCAACATTTAATATAAATTGCAAACATATTAAGTTGAAGGTTGTAGTACGTGATTTTACTATTTTTCAAATATATTTTGATACTATTTAATTTATTTAAATTTACATGATAAAATGGTGACAATTTTGCAGTCTATATCAGTAACCGTGCAAATGCACGGGTAACACGCCAATAACGTTTTGCATGGATAACACACCAATAACGTGGAAACGTACGAGTGATCATTCATTCCAAAATCAGTACGAACACACATGTTATTATATTTTTTTTACATTTATTTTACAAATAATAAATTTTAGTAAAATTATTTTATTTTCCTGATTTACATTTTTATTACATTTTAAAATAATCACATGTATATGTATATGTATATGTATCCACTTAAATTGATTTCTATTTTTTATAATTTTTTTTCTTATTTTAATTGTTTAAATTTGTTATTCTAATTTTACATTTTGTATTCAAATCCTAAATGGTAAAAACACAACTATCCATAACAGGATTCGTGCGAACGCACGGGTAACACACCAGTATCGTATCAACGCACAAATAATTATATCAAAATTATTATGAGGGCACAAATTTTTATTTTTTTACAATTAAAAAAATAATGAAAACATGTCATTGTATTAAAAAATCCAATTTTGCACAATGATTTTTACAAATATGTGTTTAATATTTTTTTTTAACAATAATTTTTTTAAAACAAATCATACAATAATCTTCCAAATCCATTTTTTATATATTTTTATTAATAATATTTTGATATTTACTAATTTAGTAGAATTTATATGACAAATTGATTTTGAATTTTGCAGCATCTTTTCTTATTGATAAAGTAACGTAGATTTGGTTAAAAACAATAATGATTTTCTTATTAATAAGTTTATGCGACATCTTTTTAAAGTATCTTAGGGACAAAAAAAACACTTTGATGAACGGAAAGACATTTAATACTAAAAATTATATAATTCATGTAAGGAGATGATGATATTTTATAAAACATAAAGTCATATAACTAGTTGTTAAAAGCAAAGGGGAGAAATATGGCACAAGTTATCAAGTTAGTTTATGATATCATTATTTTTCTTTTTCTATTTCTTGGTTCAACAAACGTTGAAGGTAAATAATTTTTATCCATTTCAAATTTCTTTCATTTTAGTTTGTACAAATTTTTTAATTTGTTTTGTGTTTTCTTGGCAGCCGGGTATTATAGATGTTCGTATGATAAAGATTGTGTATTGAAACTTCACTGTCGGATTCCAACGATAGTAAAGTGTGTGAGCAGAATTTGTAAATGTATAATAGATAAAGATTTGCTAGACCCAAGAGCATAAATAAACACTTTTGAGTTGTCATTAACTTGTTATGTCTGCAGCCGAATTATTTTCTTTTAGTTATGGAGTTTTACACTAAGATGATTGTAATGAGTTGCAATAATGAAGTTTGATTCTCTTTTGTGCTCTAAGTTTTTGAAATTTCTACATGTATGGCATTCAATTTAGGCATATCACATTTTCTTTTTAGTAGAGATTGTATCTTTCTACTTCATACAAAAGGATTGAAATGTGATTTGATTATACGAAATTTGGTAATTATACGAAATTTGGTAAGGATCCGATCCGACAATGATGAAAGTGAGAGGTATTCCGACACTTAAGTTAATAATGGTTGTCAGTGAGAGATTTTTTAAGTTTAGCATATTGTACACCTAAGACTAATGCGATATCAAATATTTATACATGGATATAAAAAATAGATATTATCTCAGATGTGAAGGAGATTTTATCTCGAAATGAGATAATAAAAGGCGTTTGAAAACTTTTCACCTTTTTCCATTATTTCTGATTAAATGGGATAGTTGAAATAATAATTGGTTTGATTTTCAATAATAATATTTTTATATTTTTTAAGCTAGTGTCATAGTCCTATCGATTTATGATCAAAATCGATGGGATTTTTTTAACACAAATTACATTGTCTACACAGAATATTAAATTAAATTATTTATAAATTTCACAGTTTACACGGAATATTACATTGTTTACACGTAATATAAAAGTAAATTATATAAAAAATTTTAAATATGATTCATAGTCATCATTGTCAATGAAGATCAGATGTTGGATCCTTGTTTCATTGGATTAATATTTTTCTGCTATTACAATCTATCATAGATAACTTTTTAAAGCTTCTATTAGTTTTAATGTTTTCATGGCAAATGCTTTCCTGATCAATTTTTTAATTTTTAGAATGCTTTTATAATGTGACATGAGCCTTATGAATGAATGTCTTTTAGGTTTCACGCATATCAATAATGACAGTACTTGAGCATTGATACTCACTAAATGAAAGACAATGATTTTTTTAAGGACATCGAAGAAACTCAATAAACATGTTTATTTTTCTCTTCAGTTATTACTTGAACCCGAGGTAAAAAGTGTTTCTTTTTGTATAAGAAATACAACAAATTTTGGACCTTTTAACCTCGATTTCTAAAAGAACCGATGTAATAGATTACTTTTAGGATTAATAACTATTTTTCTCCCTGTGTTGAAAAGTATTTTTCCGGCATATATGTTTGTATCGTATCCACAGAGATTGCATGATATGATTGTTGTTCTATAGTTACTATCGTTTCAAGTTTAAAAGGTAATAAGGTTGTTTTGTGTGAATCGTTATCTTTTAATTTTAAAGTAAGACTAAGACAATAAAAATGTGGTTTTTATGAAATAAAAAGGTTTGCCAAGATTGAGGTTCACTATCCCAATTTCATAAATTTCCTTAAAACAGATATGTGAACTCAAGATTATTGAATATCTTCTAGTATCCTCTCAATGACATTTATTGCTGAATGAAATTGTGATATTCGTTATATTCATCTTTAGACGATTTCTCCATCTAATTATTAATCTAACAATCTTTAGTGTTTGATACAAAAGAAAAGTAATGTGTAAATCTATTTCTACAACTTATACATTACTTGAGAGAATACCTTAAGTAAAGATTTGAATCATATTTCTCAATAATAATCCAACTCAAAATATTCAATATAACACAAAAGTTTCAATCTATATTCATAACCAAATTGTTCACATACAAGAGTTTAAAAGAAATACATGATAAATTAGGAATAACTACTACCTCCAATCTTGCCAAAGTGAGATTTAGCTACTCATTTACATGGTTGACAACATAAGAGATAGAGAAAATTCAGTGGACATGAATGTTGTTCTTCTCCAAAAATGGATGATAATCTCTCCAAAAACCTCTCTCTAAGTTTTCTATTTTCCAAAAGTGTAATGATAAGTCTTTTTACATGCAACCATACACTTTATATAACCCAAAAAGTAGCCTAAAACTTATCTAACACGCTACCCCAAAAGCTGCCCCAAAATAGATCTAATTATTCAAAGCAGACTGGCTGACTACGCATAGTTAGCGGCACAAACAAGGGGCGTCTGAGTTTATTTTGACTTCTTTGAAACAAACACAGTTCGCGGCGCCAACAAGTGGACACGACGCGAAGTATGTTAAATTGCACTCATTTGCTCTTGCTTTGGTTTGTCTTACAACTTGCGTCGATCTTCAACTTCTTTCTTGCTTCTTCAAGTGCTTCAAAAATTGTCTTCCAAGCTCCTTCCTAACTTGCTCATGCATCCAAAACCTCTTGTCCACAATTTCTACACAACTAACAAACAAAGTGAAATACTTACTCAAAATATAATTAAAACAAGAGTAATTGCATATTTACTAAATTGTGTGAATAAAAGTATGGAAATTCAATGAAACTTGGTTAAAGGAACCAATAACAATGTATGAAAATTAGTACTATTTGGTCCTTAACACCCTATCATATAGACGAGTTTTGAAAATTTATCCTATAAAAAAAATAGATTTGGTCTATAACATTTGAAGATTCCATTATTTTGCACCCTCCTAATACAGTCACCATTGCTTTTTATTTTTTATTATTATTTTTAATGATTTGCTCCCTTCTAATACAAAGTTACCATTTATTATTTTTATTATTATTGTATGGTTTGGATGCTCAACATTAAAGGTTACAAATTCAAAATTTTGACCCTGGCAAGAATATGTCCTTGACCATGCAAGGTGAGCTCCTTAGCCACTAGGACACCTGCTCGTTATAAATTATTTTTGCATCTAAAGTATATATTATATCCTTTCTAATGATTCTATTATATAATTCTTTATATAATTAATAGATTGTACCTTTAATTAACAAAATCTGCAGGAAACACGTTTTTTGCGATTTTTCCTATAGTTTATGGTCCCCAACTAAAATCTTCGTGGGTAATATTTTCGACAGACATTTCCAACAAATATATTTCAAAATTTAAAAAAATAATAATAACTAAATTATATTAATAAAGTGACTAATTTATAACATGAAATAAAAGGTAAAAAACAAATGAATCCATAATATTAAAGACATATTCATAACTAATAATCAAAGTTCAATATTCAAAACCAACAAAAAGCAAAGATGTTTTAGTCTCCAAGGCCTAAAGTAACTCATCTGAAATTATAAAATAACACAAATGATTCTTTTAACGAAATCACTATCTTCGCCAAATAGTTTTTATTACAAAAGCACGCGATACCCAACATTGAAAAACAAATAAATTTTTTCAAAAGAATACTTTGTCCAGGATATCTCTATCACTCTCACTTAGAACAATTGTTGTTGTCTTTGGATTTTCCGATAACGGATCCCAAACGCTTGGTTACGAACATAAAATTATGAGCATAAGTAAAAAAAAAAAGAGCAATTGATAGTTTAATCAGGGTAAAATGAATTCAAGATAAAATATAAAGAATTATCATAAATATAGCATGTAAGATTATATAGTCTTATCAATGCTATTAACCATGGAAAACAAAAAGATATTCTTATCAATGCTATTAACATGATTTTATATATTCATGTTACATGCCACTTTCCTTACCAATAGAAGAATGGAATAGATGTGCTATCATATTCGCACACCAATTCTATAGAATTCAACATAAATAAATAAATTCACCATGATACACTCTCCATGATTACCAAAATTTGGTGAGCACCATCACCTTCCAATCATCCTAGCTGAACACCAATTCAACATAAATAAATAAATTCAACTATTAAGGGTTGAAAATAGCAAACCTTAATTGCTAATCTAACATGTTGGTTGTAACACCCCTTTTTAAACCCCAAATAATCATGGCATAAATCAGAGTAAAATAGAATTCACACATATAAAGAGTGCCACATGTTATTTTTCACACAATGAAAAACCAACAATACAACCATAACATGCACCTGGTCATACATCATAACACATATTTAAATTTAATGCTTCAATAAAATATGCATTTCACAACGGAATAATTAATTCATCAACAAAATAATAATGATTAATATCCCATACTACCAATCATATCACAAATATTAGGCACCAAGGCCATACATCTCATAATCTCATAATCTCATAATCTCATAATCTCATAATCTCATACATATCCAGATAAAAGAGAATAATAACAAATATCTCTCAATCAAGTCATAACAAGAATCCAAATAAAAATTCTCGTGTTACATGACCATAGCAATGACTCAAAACCTAGTATAAGGATAACTAGATAAACACTTCAACTAGTCTCGTGCGAAGCACTGCTATCTTCGGAACCTTCACATTACCCACATAAAGGCAACATCACAACAAAGGGTGAGAATTCACATCATTATCGGAATGTATATAAATTGGAAGTAATATAGAAACATCATATATAACAAATTCTCCACACTTCAAGTGATATTCCATAAAGTAAGGTTTCACAATCCAATTAGCAATAAATGTCATTATACAAACATTCCAAGTATAACATACTCACATTTATCACTTATGACACAAAAGTCACCAACACAATCAATCAAATAATCCACATATTCAATTTCCACATTTGTCAATATAAACATACACTCTTTAATGACACATGAGACATTAATGCATTATGACTCATGCATGTGGTACAATCGTGAACATCAAGCTCACCTCGCTTCCGATTCAATAACTTGAATCAAAGTCACGCTTCTAATCCAGACAAGACCAAAGCCACCAATATGAACATATAGTTGTTGGCTGAAGATTTTGATAATGTGGTTCGAAATGAAATAATTGGCGTTTAATGGAATAAAGCAAGTTTTATGTTTCAGAATGGAAGATAATGTTCTTCGAATGGAAATGTCAAAGCTCAGAGCTTCGAATGACAGTTGTGAAGATACATTTAAAGAAGCTTCGAAATGGTGATGAGACTATGTCTGTGAAGGTTGTGAAACGAATTCGAAGCAAAGAGTACCAAGGCGTTTGAAATTCAAATCTGAGCGGGATATTGGAAATTCAAAATACATTAGCGCTGGAGCATTCGAAGACGCGTGGAGGCTAGAGAGAAGCAATGCTATGCATGCTTCGAACGTGGCAGAATCTTATAGCAAGACCGTTATGGTCAAAATAGTATAAATAGAAGTCTTAGTGTTAGGATTTCGTGTGTCTTATCTATTGTACAAAATTCAGTAAACATTCAAAATACCGCATGGATAGGGAAACAAATGCTCGAACAATGTACGTATGATAACACCAAACATTTACAATTCAGTAAAAACTCTTTATACTTTCCAGTTTATCTTTCATTTTCACTCCAATACATTTCAAATACTTTTACATTCATGTTTTTACATTGAAACTTTTACATTCATGTCTTTACATTGAAGCTTCTACATTCAAAGTCATTTATTCTTTTCTGCATTTAAACGTTTCTTTTTACATTTGAATCTTTAATCATTCACCAGTTTTACATTGATTTGTTTAATCATGTCATTAGATTCTTTTAGTGTGGTAATCAAAGTGAATCGAATGCCTCTAAAACACTTTAATTAAAAATCCTAACTATGAATACCAGTTTTACTAGTAGATTTATCCAAACGATTAAACCCCATAGGATCAATCTAGTCGATCCTGCAAGTAACCAGAGAGATTGAATAACAGTAATTAAGTTTATTCGATAGTTTGGAGGACTAGCGGTTGTTTACCAGAAATCACTGTAAACAATAGTACACCACTTCTTTTTCCATATAGGATCAAGCACATTGTGAATCCAAAGTTTCACCGCTACTATTTCCATTCAAGGATCAATCCCAATACCGGAGTTCCAACTCCCTATGAATGCATGTGCAATTTAACCAACAACATATGCAATTAAGATATTTCACCAACCTTAATTATCAAGCATACCACAATAATTCAACACATTTAAATTATCCATCATTTTGCACAAACATCATGTTTCATCATCAACAAATAGTACACATAGTATTTACTATCATCACACATCACAAATAACACATAGCATACAAGCCAATGCCAGCCCCCTTCAAATTCTGCAAAACAATCTGCTACAGACAGTTCAATTCAAGCCATGAATTTCCTTCCCAAAATCAGTTATAATACTTATTTATCATCAATTAAACATCATCTAACATGTATACATCATGGGTAACCTAATCATAACATCAAATCTAATTTTCTTCATCAAAATCCCAATTTTCCCAATTCAATTTAAGTGAACAAAACCTAGAAATTGATATACCCAATCATATAGTATGTTACTAATCACCACCCAAGAACATACAATAAATAATAATGAAGATTCTCCCACTTACCTCTTGAAGATTCTCTTCTTAGGGTTTCTCCTTCTCTTCTCCTCTTCTCTTCTTCTCTTCTCTTCTCTTCTTTTCATTCTTTTCCACCAAATGACAACACTATCTATGTTTTCCTTTAACCCTTTACTAACTAGTAAACTAAAATTGGGCTTAACACTTAACACCTCTTTATTACTTCTATTGTTATCATTAGGCCCAACACTAAATAATCTCATTTCTACTCATACAACTAAATTACTCAAATAACACACATATTTAAATAATTCAAATATTCATTTAAATCACTCAATTGAATTAATTATCACATAATATAATAAATAATAATAATTAATAATTAACTATTAAAATCAGGATGTTACATTGGTAGCACATATTCACAAATCATGCACAAGTCCTTTCTAAGAAGATATCAATCCTTCCAATAGCTTTAGAAATGACATCAAAGAAGGATGTTTTAGGTCCTTCCAATGAATCATTTAAATATGAAGCTTTTAATAGTTTGTCAAATAGATCCAAGATAGAACAAAATGACAGAAGGACTTCCACTTTCCAACCATGTCTATCTTCATACTCATTCTATACATAAGAAAATCAAATCAGTTTGGACATTTCATCGAGCATGTGGTGGGCAAAGCACAAAACGGTAATTGTAACGCCCGTTTTAATTAATATTATATTATATTAATATTTTCCGAATTACCGATCGATATTTATTTTGCGATGAGAATATTTATATTAATCAATATATCTGATAATATATCTGGCGAAGTTTCGTTCGGTCTGGTTTTATTCCGTTCGGTTCGATAAAATATTATTCGGACCGATATTTAATTCCCCGAAATTATTTTAATTAATTGAATTAATAATATTATTGGATATTATTAGTGTGTTAATTAATAAAAATAAGTTAGGGGTGTGAGGAGTAATTGTGTAGAAATGGGGTTTACACCCTTGTTGCTAGTAAGAATACTTATAAAACCAATTTTCCTCATTTTCTTTCCATTCATAAAAACACTTCTCTTTGTTTTCTTTCCATTTGCAACACAAAACCAAACTTAGAAACTTGAGAGAAAAAGAGAGGGTTTTGGGAAGAAGAAGAAGAAGAAGAAGAAGAAGAGGAGCAAGACGAAGCTTCAGGTTGGAGTTTTGAATCATCAAGGATCATCCAATCTCTAGAGGTAAGGGGTTTGATTTTCTACTTCCTATAATTAGGGTTTGATAGATATATTGTGAATTTGGGATAGAAATTGGTGTTATGGTTTATGAGTTGTATGTGTAATTGTTGAAATGATTTAGAAAGTTTGAGTTAGGAGTATGGTTTGTGGGTGTTTTGGTACTACCTTGAAATAACTAGAAGTATTAAAAATGGAAGTTGTAAAATGAAGAAACTGTACGAAAGAAAAACCAGAAAACCTAAAAATGCAGAAAACCTTTGGAGAAGGAGAAGTGGCGACCGTGGGGCAAGGGAAGCGCCCACCTCCCATGGAGGGAGACCGTCCCCTATGGCGTCTGCCTCCTTTCTTTTAGGGGCATGGAGGAATGAGTTTTCATGGTTTTTCTGTTTTCTGCTTGCTGTTTTCTGTTTTCCTGTATAATATTCTTCTACATAATTTTCATTATTTTGGTTCTGTTTATTTCAATTCCCTTAAATCCTCATACTACTAGTTAGTATTAATAAAATATAATTAGGACACAAGTTAGCCGATTAAATTTAGAACCCGATTATATTCCGATTTTCCGATTTCGGTAATTTCGACGACGGAGCAAGTTCGTCCAAATTCAACGAAAATTGACGTGCTAGCTAAGTTCGACGTGTAGAACGTAATGATGAAGTTAGTTTTTTCGAAATTACTAGTTTTTACGAAACGACCCAAAATAGGCTTAATTACGGCTAAATTGAATCGGATAGCGTTTTAGTCGAGTTAAGACACGTAGGGACAATCCGATTGCGATGTTGACGATCATGATTAATGTCGATTATTAGGAATGGATTTCGCGACGATTATTGGTGTTTTGACTATTTTTCCGTAGTTGGAATTTAGTGAATGAATTGATAATGATGTGGTGCGATTAAACATGATGTTTGGCGACGATGTATTTATTAAAAAATACTTGATGATATGCGATGCAATGATATATGTCTTTGTACATGATGATGTGATGATTATATTGATGTTGTTAATAAATTCTTCCGATTTGTGAATGCATGACTTTTGATGATGATAAATTATTGGTGATGTTTTGCATAATGCAATTATGATGCGATGATATATTTATCTTGATGTGGATAAATTATGGCGATGTGGGCTTTATGCCAATCTTGATGAGCGATGATGATGTTTTTGTGTTGTGTTGTTTTATTGTCGAGTCACATACATTGCATTGGCGACGAGGGCTTTTATGCCAAGCGATGAGGCTTTTATGCCAAGCGACGATGGACTTTATGCCAAGTGTTCCTAATTATGGACAAAGCGACGGGTACCACATGCATAACATAGTCGTGTCTCATGGAGTCGGTTATGTTTATGTTTGAGTTGTTTGGCGTTGGGTTTTAATTGATGGATGATGTTGAATTGCGATGAATATAAATGATGAGTTTTGCGATGGTTTAACTTGATGAAATGCTTAATGCAAATATGATGTGATGATGTTTGTGACGATGGGCTTTTATGCCAAAAGTGACGATGGGCTTTAGCCAATTTGTGATGATTTTATTTATGTTGCTTATGTTATTAGTATTGTTTGATGTTGTTGTTTGATGTTGTTGTTTATGATTGCCGTATGGATTAGTGACGTATTAACTTGTGATGGTTTCGTGGTGATGGAAGTTTATGTGTTATTGTGATGATTTATGTCGATGAGGTTATGGCGATAAAGTGTAGATTAGACACATTAAAATGACGATTAGAGTGGGTGAGTTTTGGTTATGTGTGGAATTTCACTTATTAATCTATACCCTTTATAATTCCGAAACTATATATATGGTTTATCATGCCTTCAATTATATGTTTTGGATTATCTCACCCTTTACTTGTTTCGCCGTTACCTTTATATTGGTAACGTGCAGGTTATGAAGACGGAGTTTATAGCTGCTGTTAGTCGAGTCGGTGTCGCTCTAATACGTAGCACTCGGGGGGAATACTTATGTTGTCTTGTTGTTGTTCTTTTGTTGTTCTTGATTTTGTAAATAAGAATCATACTTTATGAAAACATGATTTGATGAGGAAGTTTAATAAAGAAAATGTTTTGATTTTTATGAATCAATTTATGATTTCCGATGATGCTATGTATCCGAGATTTATACTTTAAAGCAAACTGTTTAAAGTGATTTGGTTTTGAAGGGGTGACGCCTCAGTATTTAATTTATGAAATTTTAAATTACTCTGATTTTTGCATATCAAACCTTGGGTAATATTGGGGTGTTACATTAGTGGTATCAAAGCAGGTCGGTCTGTCGGCCAGGTTATTAATGTGTTTAACCCTGTTGTACGCGACATGTGTGTGAAACACTGTCGGTACTTGCTTGTTTCTATTTGTTTGACTGCAGAGATGAGTTTGAAACAAGTGGGGGAGAAGATTTTCTTCTTGGTGGCGCTTGTGGCCTAGAGATGGAGCCTCAAGCAGGGTTACGCTTTGGTAGCTTGAAGGGTAAGTTTGAAGACGCTGTTGTAGTTTGGTAAGCATGGTTTATGTAACCTTCATGATTGTCGACTGTCTATTGACAAATTGAGGAACTGATCACCCTGAATCTCTTGTTGATAGTAGTCGGGATTTGTATTGGTTGGGATGGACTTGTCTTGCCAGCTTAATAGTGTATGAACCATAACTCATTTTTTGAATCACTTGATCCTCAACTTGGCCGGTACTTACCTATGAATCATAATAGACATTGTAATATTCTGTAAAATAACTGTAAGTGTTAATATCTTATGTTTAATAAGTGAGAAGACTCACTTGATATTTTAGACCATTGAAGTCCTTGTCCCAAGTTCTAATATTTGATTATCGGTGATTCCAAGGTATGTTTCCCTTAACGAGTCCTCAAATTTTCTAATCAATATAAATTAAATTAGTATCTAATTTAATTAAAACCTTTCTAATCAATATAAATTAAATTAGTATCTAACTTAAATAAAACCAACAACTCATTAGAAATTTAGAGAGTATACTTACTGAAGAAAAGGTTCAACTTCTTTGCAATTTACAAGCACATAAGTCTCAGCAATTTGAAGTTCGTCATCTGTTAGAAATCGATTTCTACCTCTTCCAATAGGACGACAAGGGTATTTAAAAATAGACAAACATTCATAAACCTTACAATTCCCACCGTCATCATGTCGAGGAACTTTAGTACGCCTTGTTTGCAAATTGGGATCAAAGTACATGGAAGCAAAATTGGAAATCTCTTCTAAAATATATGCTTCACAAATAGATCCTTCAACTTTCACCTTATTACGAACCTTTCTTTTCAAATATAGCATACACCTCTCAAATGGATACATCCACCTATATTGCATAGGACCTCCAACCTTAGCTTCATATGGGAGATGCACAACTAAATGCTCCATTACATCAAAGAATGCCGGAGGAAAAATCTTTTCTAACTTGCAAACTATTTCAATAATAGAAAGTTCCACTTTCTCCATAACTGACTCGCGTAATTCAGTTGCACAAATTTCTTTAAAAAACAAGCTAAGTTCTGTTAATGCCCTCCATATAGGTTTTGGCAACATGTCACGCAATGCCAAAGGAATCAACCTTTGCATAAAAACATGACAATCATGACTTTTCATTCCATATATTTTCCCATCTTTGAGATTAATACAACGCGAAATGTTCGATACATACCCATCAGGAAATTTCAATTGTTTGATCCATCCGCACACCATTTTCCTTTGATTATCATTCAACACATAAGTCGCCTTTGGTTTTTTGTGCTTCCCATTATCAAATATCAACTCTAAGGTGGGACGATTGCATACTTCTTCATATCTTCTCTTGCATTTGCATTGTCCTTTGCCTTCCCCTTTATATCCATAATTGTGTTAAAAATGTTATCAAACACATTCTTTTCAACATGCATAACATCCAAATTATGTCGTATTAGATTAGTAGACCAATAAGGCAATTCCCAAAATATGCTCTTCTTCACCCAATTGTGATCTTTTCCAAATCCATCTTGTTTCTGATTATGTGAATTCAAACCAAAAATGAATTCCTTCAAGTGATTCACTCTATTCATAATCTCTACCCCAGTAAGTCGGTGTGGTGGTAAAGACTTCTCAATTTTTGAGTTTTTAAATGAGTATCGATCACGACGAAACGGATGTTCAAGAGGAAGATATTGTCGATGACAGTCAAACCAACAACATTTCTTACCACACTTAAGTACAAATGACTTACTCTTCCCCATACAATATGGACACGCGAGTTTTCCATGAGTACTCCACCCACTTAACATTCCATAAGCTGGAAAGTCACTTATGGTCCACAATAATGTTGCTTTCATCTTAAAATTTTGTCTCTTGCAAGCATCAAAAGTGTTCACCCCATCTTCCCATAATATATTTAGCTCATCAATTAGAGGTCTAAGATAGACATCTAAACTTTTACCTGGTGATTTTGGTCCCGGTATCAAAAGGCTAAGGAAAATGTATTCCCTTCTCATGCACATACTTGGAGGAAGATTGTAAGGTGTGACAAAGACCGCCAACATGAGTATTGAGTACCAGAAAAACCAAATGGACTAAAACCATCTGTACAAAGGCCAAGCCTGACATTTCGAGGCTCTTCTGCAAACCTAGGATAAGAGGCGTCAAATTGTTTCCAAGCCTTAGCATCAGCAGGTGTGTGATTACTGTTTTATCATGACGCACTCCATCTGCATGCCAACACATATATTGAGCGGTATATTTTGACATATATAGGCGTTGGTCTCGGAATAATAGGAAAATATCGTAACACGGAGAAAGGTACATCTTTTTCCTTTATTAAACACCCAACCTTCGGTTTGAATCGTGGGTGCCCACACACTAAGCAAGCTGAGCAAATTTTTGGGTCTTTGTTTTCTTTATCATACAACATGCAATGGTTTGGACATGCATCTATTTTCTCACATCCTAGTGTCAGGTCAGTAACCATTTTCTTAGATCTATAAAAATTTTCAGGTAACTTTTCTGACTCTGGGAGCATGCTCTTAATTATGGCAATCATACGATCATAACAACTCTCACTCATATTATACTCTGACTTTAAATTCAAAAGTTGTGTTACAGCTGATAACTTTGTGTGCCTTAGGCACCCATCCCATAATGGTTCACCTGCGTCTCATAGCAAGGTATAAAATTTCAAAGCTGACGGATTAGGATCCTCTTCCAAATTTTGATCCTCTGAAAGATCATCAACATCCATGCCATCTACAACCATATCCACATATGGATTCCTAGTCTCCCAATCTGTTGAACTACTATCCCCCATTGATCCTCACCATGATCAATTTAAATAATCTTCCATAAATCCATATTCATACAAATGTTTCTCCACCCAAAATGATTGTTCCCTAACACAATTCTTGCATTTAGAACATGGACAAAAAATACAACCTAATGCATCAGCAACTCTTGGGGCTCTTTTAGAAACCTCAATCAATTCGTCAACTCCATTCTTAAATTCTTGATTACTTAGTTATTATTCTTTCTTCGCCTCATCCAACTTGATCGGGTCTCATGATTACAAGGAGCTCTGTGAGATAAAGTCAAAGCAAACTTTTGTATTTCGTATCATTTTTCCCATATAATATTTACAAAGAGGATATCAAATACTCTAAATGAATTTCCTAATCAAATCATTTAAGTTTTAACAATAAAAAAATCATTTAAACTTTAACAATAATAAGTTCTTCTAACATAGAAGTAGAACAACCAACGTCATAGCAAAGAAATAGTTAGAAAGGAAAAAAGTAAGAGAAACTTACGCCAAGTTTAGAAATAATGCCGTATTGTTGGCGAAAGGCCACGTACAATGACACTACCTAGGAGAACAACAAAGGTTAGGCTCAAGAAACAATCACTTGAAATCAAGTTTTAACAATAGAATATATACATTTCAACGTTGATGATACAAACACCTAACTCTCAAAAGAAGAACTTATTTTAGAGTGTCTTTTAGATAGATAAGTATTACATAATAACTTAAGATTTCAACATTGACTATATTTTTAAACAACCAATATTAATAATTAATAATGTTAGTAATAAGTCGATCTCTCAACATTCTTGTGAGTATACTTCAGGCGTGATTCATGCTCTTTCTTAGTTTTAGTTTTATGACTATGTTTCTTATTTCCTTGGTGTAATACAATAGGGTGTTTTGGCCTCTTCATCAAAACCAAGGGATCATAAAGAGTTGGTAGTTGAAGCTAAGAGCAAGATATCGATTGTGAGTAGACTTCCTATTTGTTAATATTTACATTGTTTCTTGCATCTTTATAATTTATATTCAGATATTTATTTGAGGAAATTAAAATTAAAACTCTGTGCTTTTGTATTAGAAATCACTAATGTCCTAAAATTTTATGCCATTGGAAAAGCTCTAGCCCATCTTAACTTTAATTCATGACTATGGGTCAATGGGATGGGAAGTGAGAATGGATTCTATCTTGGAGAAACATTTTTTTTAACGCGATAATTGATTGGCATCTTTTAGAAGCTAGGTTAAGATGATAATTGATTGGCATCTTTTCTAGAAGCTAAGTTGTTAGCGAAGGTTCAACAACCTTTAATAACATGAATGAAAAGTAAGTTTGTAAAATCCTAAAATCCTTATCCATCGCTAAGTGCTTTAGAGAATAATTATTGTTCATGTTACCATGCTAAGCTTACAAGTTCGTTTACGCTTTCCTCTTTCATCTTGTTACCTCACATTTCAGAATCGTTAGATTCTTAGCTATCAAGTTTTAACAATAGAATATATACATTTCAACGTTGATGATACAAACACCTAACTCTCAAAAGAAGAACTTATTTTAGAGTGTCTTTTAGATAGATAAGTATTACATAATAACTTAAGATTTCAACATTGACTATATTTTTAAACAACCAATATTAATAATTAATAATGTTAGTAATAAGATTCGATCTCTCAACATTCTTATTACTCCTTAACTTTCTTCTCTAAGCATCTTATGTCTCCTAACCAACTTTAGAATTTTTATATAAGTACTCAATTTCTAAGGTTATTTTATCTTTAAAATAAATATATTAAATCATTTTCTAAGGTGCGCATAATTGAATATAACATATCATATGATACGGAGAAAGCGTATATTACAAGAGAGGAATCCTTTAAGGCACGGTCGATGACACATCGGGAGGTGTGTTGCGGATGAACAATCAACAAGATAAACATCTCCAGTAACAAGTTTCATGCATTTTATTAGCAGGAAAAAAAACACTAATGAAGGTAGTAAACTAACAGAAAATAAGAGAAATCACTTTACAGTTCATATCAATTTTAACAAGTCACTAGTACTACCATGGTTAAGCGTATAACAGATTCACAGAGACAACAATCTCAGGTTAAATATTTATATTAGGATATTTATGACAGTTATATCTGAAAGAATTTAAAATCAACATCAACTCATTTATGAATGATTCTAGTGAAAATTAGTAAAAAAATGATTACCTCAAATATTAGGTTTAGAGAATTGCGTGAGCAATTTCAACGAACTTCAAAGTTTGATTAAAACAACAACCTAATATCATCAAAATTTCTTTTCAATTTCAATCCACCATTAGTACATTACCGATAAGAACATACAAACGAAATCGCTATCATACACCCAAATGCCAACACAAATAACTTCTAAATCAATCATCAAAACGAGTAATGCTAGCAGGAAACCATGCTAGTATGGGTATCTTATGATAGCTATCTTATGATAGCTATCTTAAACTCCTCCTCATGATAGCTATCTTAAACTCCTCCTCATTACTCGTTTTGATGATTGATTTAAAAGTTATTTGTGTTGGCATTTGGGTGTATGATAGCGATTTCAGTTTGTATGTTCTTATCGGTAATGTACTAATGGTGGAATGAAATTGGAAAATAAATTTTGATGATATTAGGTTGTTGTTTTAATCAAACTTTGAAGTTCCGTTTGAAATTGCTCACGCAATTCTCTAAACCTAATATTTGAGGTAATCATTTTTTTACTAATTTTCACTAGAATCATTCATAAATGAGTTGGTGTTGATTTTAAATTCTTTCAGATATAACTGTCATGAATATCCTAATACAAATATTTAACCTGAGATTGTTGTCTCTGTGAATCTGTTATACGCTTAACCATGGTAGTACTAGTGACTTGTTAAAATTGATATGAACTGTAAAGTGATTTCTGTTATTTTCTGTTAGTTTACTACCTTCATTAGTCTTTTTTTTCCTGCAAATAAAATGCATGAAACTTGTTACTGGAGATGTTTATCTTGTTGATTGTTCATCTGCAACACACCTCTTGATGTGTCACCTTCTGTCGATCGTGCCCTTAAAGGATTCCTCTCTCTTGTATAATACGTTTTCTCCGTATCATATGATATGTTATATTCAATTATGCGCACCTTAGAAAATGATTTAATATATTTATTTTAAAGATAAAATAACCTTAGAAATTGAGTACTTATATAAAAATTCTAAAGTTGGTTAGAGACATAAGATGCTTAGAGAAGAAAGTTAAGGATCATGTAATAAGAATGTTGAGAGATCGACCTCTTATTACTAACATTATTAATTATTAATATTGGTTGTTTAAAAAATATAGCCAATGTTGAAATCTTAAGTTATTATGTAATACTTATCTATCGAAAAGACACTCTAAAAATAAGTTCTTCTCTTTGAGAGTTAGGTGTTTGTATCATCAACGTTGAAATGTATATATTCTATTGTTAAAACTTGATAGCGAATCTAACGATTCCTGAAATGTGAGGTAACAAGATGAAAGAGGAAAGCGTAAACGAACTTCCTAAAGCTTAGCATGGTAACATGAACAATAATTATTCTCTAAAGCACTTAGCGATGGATAGAAGGATTTTAGGATTTTACAAACTTACTTTTCATTCATGTTATTAAAGGTTGTTGAACCTTCGCTTAACAACTTAGCTTCTTGAAAAGATGCCAATCAATTATCATCTTAACCTAGCTTCTAGAAAAGATGCCAATCAATTATCGACCGTTGTTAAAAAAATGTTTCTCCAAGACATAATCCATTCTCAGCTTCCCCATCCCATTGACCCATAGTCATGAATTAAAGTTAAGATGGGCTAGAGCTTTTCCAATGGCATAAAATTTTAGGACAATTAGTGATTTCTAATACAAAAGCACAGTAGCTCTTAATTTTAATTTCCTCAAATAAATATCTGAATATAAATTATAAAGATGCAAGAAACAATGTGTAAATATTAACAAATAGGAAGTCTACTCACAATCGGTATCTTGCTCTTAGCTTCAACTACCAACTCTTTATGATCCCTTGGTTTTGATGAAGAGGCCAAAACACCCCTATTGTATTACACCAAGCAGGAAATAAGAAACACAATCATAAAAACTAAAAACTAAGAAAACAGAGCATGAATCACGCTCAGGAAGTATACTCACAAGAATGTTGAGAGATCGACCTCTTATTACTAACATTATTAATTATTAATATTGGTTGTTTAAAAAATATAGTCAATGTTGAAATCTTAAGTTAATATGTAATACTTATCTATCTAAAAGACACTCTAAAAATAAGTTCTTCTCTTTTGAGAGTTAGGTGTTTGTATCATCAACGTTGAAATGTATATATTCTATTGTTAAAACTTGATTTCAAGTGATTGTTTCTTGAGCCTAACCTTTGTTGTTCTCCTAGGTAGTGTCATTGTACCGTGGCCTTTCACCAAAAATTGTTACTGCATAATTTGCATATTTGGTCACACGGTTTTGCTAAACATATTATATGATTACGTTTGTAAGGTCTGACAGGGAATGATGAATATTATGCCTATAATGATGGTGAAGAAAATGATGGTGAAGAAGAAGAGAGGTTGCACATTCAGAAGAAAAAAAATCAACAACAATCACTCAAACAAGGAATTGATGCAAATAATGCAAGAAAATTTACTGGAGGAACTTATGGAGTTTCAAACAATGAGAAAATCTGTGGCGCCACTTTTGATTCTTTCCACACTCTTCAGATCCACCTAGCAACTCAACTTCAGTACCTTCAAGTGAAATATCTCATGATAGGAGAAAAATGATATTTGTTGAGGCAGTCTCTAACCCGTAAGATTATCATGAATTGTAAATACATTATTGTTAGTGAGAACACATTGATAGTGAGCCATTTTCATTCTTAGAGATAGTTTCTATCAACAAAATTCTAATACATGATTTTAGTTAATCAAATGACTTTATATCCTATTTGTAGGAGGAGGTTTATTCCTCAAGAAGTGACTCGTGATATTATATCTAGGGTGATCTCGAGGATGCCTATTCCTGCTGAAAAGTGGAAAAATTATCCGATTGAAGCAAAGGACGAGTTATTTAAGGATTTTATGGTAAGTATTTATAACTTAGGGCAGTATACTTTCTATTTATATATGACTTAACATATATCATGTGAGAATACATATAAGCTTAAATGATACTTTACTAACATATATTACTTCAAAATATTCATCTATTTTTCTTGATTATGTTCTGGTAAGCATATCTAGAACTCTTTCGATCAGTGACTGTGGTGAGCTTCCAATTGCTTGATATGTTTTGTTTTTGGTCACGACAAAGAAACAAAACTCTTGCTCTCTGAGTTTTGTTTGACTATTATAATTCTAAATGAGTTGAGTGTACCGTTCTTATTTTCATTCATACTAGGAACTACAAACTCTTATCAGCTTCTTGTATTTTAGTAGAAATATAGATTGAGTTGGGAGATTTTAAATCTTATCTGATGATTTTGAATAGAGTATCCTTAAAATAAGCCAAAGTGCATATTTTATATGGAATCAAATGGCGAGGGAACTCTAGGAATGTTTTTATAAACTGGTTGGGTGAGATTTAATATTATTGTGATTGCCTTGTCTAAGACATTCTATTAGCAATTTTATGACTTATTTCTGATCCATTGATATGTTGTAACTCCTCTTACTCTTTCCAAAGATACGATGCCCTTCCTTCAAATATATTAAGGAGGGATCTTGTCCATTTAATTGTCACTATACTAGTGCAAGAATGGAATGTGATAACCGATCTTCATCTATCTCATAGTGTATGTTTATCTATACCCCTTATCCTACCTATTGTTTGAACTTGTTCCATTTGATGCAAAAAAAAAACTTAGAACTTCACATATCTCGGTTTGACATTGTTTATGATATGAGCTTAGAAAAGAATATTGGTAGTTTGGATGCTAACTCTGTCACTGAATATTTTGTCTTCTATCCAATATTTCTTTAACAAATTTCACTGTGCATACATATTAAATTGTTACTGCATAATTTGCATATTTAACTTTAAAGCACTTTGCTTTGTATTTATAACTTATAGTTGTATACTTTCTAATTATATTATAACAATGATGTAGGATAAATATAAGTTCCCATCTGATTATGATCGTAATATGGCAAGAACTGTATGGGAAAAAACATGTTTGGATCGGTATCCTGATCATTTAAAAAATGCAAGAAAAATAGCTTTACGAGAAGTGAACTCAACAAATTTGGTCGACACTAAGGGCCATGGTCCTAAAGGAATGAAGGCTGAAGTATGGGACGGTTTGGTTGACATTTGGTTGAAACCAGAGTGGAAGAAGAAATCCGATGCAAATCGTTGTAACAGGGCTGCCTTACCAGATGCAGTGTTGCACACAGGAGGTTCTATAAACTTAGGTGAACATAAGAAAAGGATGGTAAGTTTTGTATCTGACATGTTTTTCCTACTAGCAGATTTTCATATGCATTATGCTCTTAACTTGGATTATAACATGTTGGATTAAAACTAGTGTTTGTCTCTTCAGATTGTGAATTAGATCTAAGTTAGTAAACTTAGAAAGCTTTCTTTGCACTATATTACAAATATCCGACTGATCATGCACATATCAAAAGTTTAAAAAAGCAATATAGTCAAAATGATCAAATTATATCAAAGATAGATATTTGTGTAAAGTATTGCTTGTTTGAGATAAATACTATTTAAATTATGGTTTATGGAGGTTTTTGTTATTAGTAGTATTTTTTGTTTGATATAAATAGTGTAAAGTATTATATAACACATGGTTGGTTTCATGTCTTGACTTTTTCTTTTACTCGCTTTTTAAATGTGAATTGCGGGAGGAGGAGTTGAAACATACGGTTTCGTTTAGAGCGTGTATGCTCGAGTTCATAAGAAAAAGATGGAGAATATGTCTCTCAACGATCAAAGTTATTTGTTGTAAGTTACTAAAATTTAAAAATTAAATATGTAATGTTTAACATAAATGTAGGTTACATAATTAATATATTCTTCGTATGTGTTTTTTAGGAGTCATATGACACAGCTATATTGGAAAAGTATGGAGAAGACTCTTCCACTCATCCTATGATTGATCCTAAAGTGTGGGCAGAAGTTTCTGGCCAGAAAAAGACAAGGCATACATTTATGGATCGTAACTTAGATGTTAGAAGAACTATGTCTGCCCCATTTATTGACGTCACTAGTCATTCCAAAACCATAGAGGAAGATATCAAGAAAGCTGTGGATAAAGCAATGAACTCTTTTGTCCAAACACATTTGGCGCCGATGTTAGATCCAATCCTTTCCATGATTCGATCAATGCCAAAATCATCCATGCAAAGTGAAGTACCGGAAAAAGATTATGGAGATACAAGGTGAAACAATGTTTTCTAGTCTACTTTAGAAACTGGAGTTGATATGCTACCTGAGTTGTGATTTTTGAATTGAAAATAAAATAGAATATTATTGAGATGTACATTGTTTTAGTGTTGTTAAATATATTAAAAAATTAATTTTAGAATATTATTGTGATGTATATTGTTTTAGTTCTGATTATTTTTGTTATTATAATGACTAGTGGATTAGTATGAAGATATATGATGAAATATCTTTTAACGTATTTTCACTTTAGTAATAAAGTAAAATTATATTAATTAATTTAAATAAATATCAATAATTACAATATTTTAAAAAATTATTTTTTACGAATAATTTTTTTACAAATAGTCTAATTAGTTTTTATTTTAAATAATTATAAAAAAATATGAACTAGTCTAATTAACATTAATTTAAAAAATAAAATAAAAAACAATTGTAAAATTGTCCCAAATATTTAGCTTGAGATTTACTATGATAATCATAGTCATATTGTAGCTCTTTAGTTGGGAAGTAAAAATTCAACTTTGAAATTTTGCTACAATTTTGTTGTGGTTTAGCTAGGAATAATTTTATATTAGTTTGAATTTTACTAGGAATTTTTTTCCAAGATAATTAGCCACTCAATCCATTCTAGCGCATATATGATAGTTAATCTCTAACAATTCTCCAACAATTTTTGTTTGATAGAGATTAGCTACGAATTAGCTATTATATTTGCCCTAGCTAATTTAAGATTTTCTTGTTGTGTAGGTTGAAAATTTTGTGAGATTGATAAGGGAAGTGGTGCACTTGGTTTTTTCATGGAAATTTGGATGGTGATATGATCATGGTGGCAGATTGTTTAAAAATCATAGATCATGGAAGTTTCAAAACTTGTGTTTTACTGATGGTAAATTGTTGAATGTTATATTAAGGTCATTATAATGGTTTTTGGTTAATTTTGAATTGGTACATGAATATATCATGAATTCAATAATATAAAAGGTAGTGTAGTGTTATTAAATTGGATCTATGCGTAAAAGGAAAGGGAAACGGAAACCAAATGAGGTAAGATGCCTAAAGAAAGGGAAACATGTGAGAGTTATGATTTTTGTTTTATTCTAATTGCATGAAAACAAGTTACATTAATACTGATAACTTATAATGTATTAATTCAAACACTAGAAAAGGGCATTGTTTTTTTAATTATTTATATATATAATATTTTATTTTAAACTTACTTTTAATTTAAAATAAATATAATTTAAAATAAATTGAAATATATTTTATTGATAAAATAATTTGTTAAAACCCGTCATATTATTATTATAATTGTGTTATATTTTATTAAATATGATTTATGTTATTTGAAAATTAAGTTAAGGATTTATTTTGTTGTTGATGTTATTTATTTTTAATTTGGATGATTTAGATTTCTAATATGTACTATTTGAGTGTGTTTGTTTCCCCTTAAAGAAATATTTGAAGAATCAATTCATTCTATTTTCAGATAATTTATTGCGATTATTCAATTATATATTTTTTTCTTCACAAATATATTTTTTTATTTAGAAATTTAAAAATAATATCTTAAAACTACACTTTTTTTTTTTTAAACCGAGGGTCAGAGGCCAAAAATAAGAGAAAAACTACCACGAGAATAACTTCGGAAGTGAAACACCTACAAATACGAGAAAAATATATTGTTTTTAACTATTTATGTATCTAATATTTTTATTTTGCACTTATTTTTACTTTAATATTCAATAATTCTTAAGATAATATATAATTAAATATATATTATTGGTATTTCTTTTTAAAATTGAAAAATTAATACAATTTTATTTTCAAGTTATACATAAATATATTTTCAAACAAAATCAATAGTATTTTGTGTATTCCCTTTCCTATCACGAAACATTATTATAAAGTAACGTAGATTTGGTTAAAAACAATAATGATTTTCTTATTGATAAGTTTATGCGACATCTTTTTAAAGTATCTAAGGGACAAAAAAACACTTTGATGAACGGAAAGACATTTAATACTAAAAATTATATAATTCATGTAAGGAGATGATGATATTTTATAAAACATAAAGTCATATAACTAGTTGTTAAAAGCAAAGGTGAGAAATATGGCACAAGTTATCAAGTTAGTTTATGATATCATTATTTTTCTTTTTCTATTTCTTGGTTCAACAAACGTTGAAGGTAAATAATTTTTATCCATTTCAAATTTCTTTCATTTTACTTTGTACAAAATTTTTAATTTGTTTTGTGTTTTCTTGGCAGCCGGGACTTTTAAATGTCTTATTGATAAAGATTGTGTAAAAATACTTTAATGTCGGATTCCAAAGAAAGTAAAGTGTGTGAGCAAATTTTGTAAATGTATAATGGATAAAAATTTGCTAGACCCAAGAGCATAAACAAGCACTTTTGAGTTGTCATTAACTTGTTATGCCTGCAGCCGAATAATTTTCTTTTAGTTATGGAGTTTTACACTAAGATGATTGTAATGAGTTGCAATAGTGAAGTTTGATTCTCTTTTGTGCTCTAAGTTTTTGTAATTTCTACATGTATGACATTCAATTTAGGCATATCACATTTTCTTTTACTAGAGATTGTATCTTTCTACTTCATACAAAAGGATTGAAATGTATTGTTTTAAGTTCATCCATGATCTAAGTGTTATGTATTTGTATAGTTGTGACTAAATGCATGTTGTTTTGCGAAGAAATTGTGACATCCCTTGTATGATTATCTTTTCCGCACTCTGATTTAAATAATATACGTTGGGTAGATTTGGGTGTTACAGCAGACCCGGCTGAAACCTCCTGATGATAGATATCTTAAACTCCTCCCATGTCTTCAGATGTGCTTGCTCCTCCCACCACTGATACCAGTTCAGTGTCATATCCTCCAAGGCTACAACCACCACCTCTAACTTATCTCGCATCCTTACTTTGTTCAGTTGAAAATATCATTCAACCCTAACGAGCCAACTATACGCATCCTCTCCTTTGAAAATGGGAATTTCTAACCTCCTTCTACCTCCCATGGTGCGAAATCCTTCTCAACCGCTATGTCGGCGGTTTCTGGGTCTAGATTCGCGTGACAGAGTGCTCCTCATACTCCCCTCTCCTTCGTCTTAGTTGACGTCGGATCCTCCACGACAACCCGGTCGCTCTTGTATCAATTGGCAGAGTTGATCCATCGTAACTTATGGTCTTGATTGTTGCTCCGTTATGATCTGTCGTGTCTATTATATTGCTCCTTCATACTGAGTCATCCTCTGTTCCATGTTCTCAACACGATTCTCCATGATGCTTCGCGTCACAACCATCCATAACGCAGACTAAACTAAGGCTCTAGATACCAAATTGATAAGCTCAATCTGATATCTATGGAAGAATTAGAAAGTACAGATAATAGTAATAGAAGAAATTGAAGTTTATTGTACTCAAATACTAGAGTTCGTATGGGATCTAGCTAGTACAAAAGTGTAAATGCAGAAAACAAAAGTGCAGAGAGAAAGGAAAAGAAAGATAAAGGCACTTAGAGAGGCATGTACTCTCCTAAGAATGGATATCTCACTCAATTTCTGCTTACTAGAAAGAATGATTCTTCCAATCATTTATTCTCACTTTCCTAAATTCTCTCACCAATAGTTGACTGCTAGCCGATCTAAACCATGTGCAGCACTAACTAATTCTTTTTGTCCTATTCCCCTTTTCTCTCTTTTACGTTTTCTTTAATAAAACTTCTCATATCTACCATAAAACAACAACTATAGTAGTGTTACATTACATTGTAGCTTATTATAATTTGAAGAAACCTCTATTATCGCTACTACAATTACGAAATGAAGTTGTTACCGGAACTATGAACTAATTTGATAAAATGTTGATTATTTGAAATTACTATCTTATGAATGACGTGTGAAATTGATGTTCCACAACTATTCTTGCATTTCAATATTGTTTTCAATCTTGATTATAAGGCTTGCTCGCCATGAAAACTCAAATAATAGAAGTGTCGTGATTCCGTCCATCATCTTGGATTTGGTTATACTGAAAACTCAAGACTTACAAAAGTGCAGCGTTATAACCATGATTGACTTTAAAGGCTTTACAAAAGGCTTTGGTGATATTTTTATGAGAAGAATATTACTCTTTAGCTTAAGACAATCTCTACGGCTAAACAAAGATAGAGGTGATTTGTTTATTTAGCTATATCCCCTTTGTAAGGTTAAATAATATGGTTGTGAACTGTCCTGATTATCTTGAGGTGTTATAATGTTAATGAATTATGTGCAATGTTTTGTGTAGGTTGAAAATTTTGTGAGATTGATAAGGAAAGTGGTGCACTTGGTTTTTTCATGGAGATTTGGATGGTGATATGATCATGGTGGCAGATTGTTTAAGGTTGATTCTTTGTTTAGAAATCATAGATCATGGAAGGAAGTTTCAAAACTTGTATTTTTTACTGATGGTAGATTGTTGAATGTTATATTAAGGTGATTATAATGGTTTTTGGTTAATTTTGAATTTGTACATGAATATATCATGAATTCAATAATATAAAAGGTAGTGTAGTGTTATTAAATTGGATCTATGCGTAAAAAGAAAGGGAAACGGAAACCAAATGAGGTAAGGTGCCTAAAGAAAGGGAAACATGTGAGAGTTATGATTTTTGTTTTATTCTAATAGCATGAAAACAAGTTACATTAATACTGATAACTTATAATGTATTAATTCAAACACTAGAAAATGGCATTGTGTTTTTAATTATATATATATATATATATATATATATATATATATTTTAAACTTATTTTTAATTTAAACTAAATATAATTTAAAATAAATTGAAATATAGTTTATTGATAAAATAATTTTGTTAAAACCCGTCATATTATTATTATAATTGTGTTATATTTTATTAAATATGATTTATGTTATTTGGAAATTAAGTTAAGGATTTATTTATTTTTAATGTTATTTATATTTAATTTGGATGATTTAGATTCCTAATATGTACTATTTGAGTACGGTTCTATTTAAAGTGTGTTTGTTTCCCCCTTAAAGAAATATTTGAAGAATCAATTCATTCTATTTTAAGATAATTTATTGCGATTAATCAATTATATATTTTTTACTTCACAAATATATTTTTTTACTTAAAAATTTAAAAATAATGTCTTAAAACTACACAATTTTTTTGGTGAAATGGAGGGTCAAGGCCAAAATAAAGAGAAGAACTATCATGAGAATAACTTCGAAAGCGAAATACCTATAAACACGAAAAAAATTTATTAGTTTTTTAACTATTTATGTATTTAATATTTTTATCTTGCACTTATTTTCAATTTAATACTCAATAATTCTTAAGATAATATATAATTTGAATATATATTATTGGTGTTTCTTTTTAAAATTGAAAAATTGATAAAATTTAATTTTCTTTAAAAATATGTGTTTCTTTTAAAAACAATAAATTACTTTAATATAACTATTTTGTTGCATTTATTTATATTTTTATTATATTTTGTTTAACTTGTATATATTTTATCTTTGACTATTTTTATTATTTTTTATTTTTTTACAATTAAATTAAATTTTATTTAATTTTATTTGAATTTTAAAATTAAATTGGTGACAAATATGCGGTTCTCAACATTTAATATAAATTGCAAACATATTAAGTTGAAGGTTGTAGTACGTGATTTTACTATTTTTCAAATATATTTTGATACTATTTAATTTATTTAAATTTACATGATAAAATGGTGACAATTTTGCAGTCTATATCAGTAACCGTGCAAATGCACGGGTAACACGCCAATAACGTTTTGCATGGATAACACACCAATAACGTGGAAACGTACGAGTGATCATTCATTCCAAAATCAGTACGAACACACATGTTATTATATTTTTTTTACATTTATTTTACAAATAATAAATTTTAGTAAAATTATTTTATTTTCCTGATTTACATTTTTATTACATTTTAAAATAATCACATGTATATGTATATGTATATGTATATGTATTCACTTAATTTGATTTCTATTTTTTAAATTTTTTCTTATTTTAATTGTTTAAACTTGTTATTCTAATTTTACATTTTGTATTCAAATCCTAAATGATAAAACACAACTATCCATATTGGATTCGTATGACATACGGTAACACCGATATCATATCAACGCACAGATAATCATATCAAAATTATTGCGAGGGCACAAATTTTTAATTGTTTTATACAATTAAAGAAAATAACTGAAAAAATGTCAGTTGTATTAAAAAAAAATTCCAATTTTGCACAATGGTTTTTTACAAATATGTGTTTAATATTTTTTTTTAACAATAATTTTTTTAAAAAAATTATACAATAATCTTCCGAATCCATATTTTATATATTTTTATTAATAATATTTTGATATTTACTGATTTATTAGAATTTATATGACAAATTGATTTTGAATTTTGCCACATCTTTTCTTATTGATAAAGTAACGTAGATTTGATTAAAAACAATAATGATTTTCTTATGGATAAGTTTATGCGACATCTTTTTAAAGTATCTTAGAGACAAAAAAACACTTTGATGAACGGAAAGACATTTAATACTAAAAATTATATAATTCATGTAAGGAGACGATGATATTTTATAAAACATAAAGTCATATAACTAGTTGTTAAAAGCACATGGGAGAAATATGGCACAAGTTATCAAGTTAGTTTATGATATCATTATTTTTCTTTTTCTATTTCTTGGTTCAACAAACGTTGAAGGTAAATAATTTTTATCCATTTCAAATTTCTTTCATTTTACTTTGTACAAAATTTTTAATTTGTTTTGTGTTTTCTTGGCAGCCGGGTCTTTTAGATGTTTTAATGATGAAGATTGTGTAAAGAAACTTTACTGTCGGATTCAAACGAAACCAAAGTGTGTGATGAAGAGAATTTGTAAATGTAGAATAAATAAAGATTTGCCAAACCCAAGAGCATAAACAAGCACTTTTGAGTTGTCATTAACTTGTTATGCCTGCAGCCGAATAATTTTCTTTTAGTTATGGAGTTTTACACTAAGATGATTGTAATGAGTTGCAATAATGAAGTTTGATTCTCTTTTGTGCTCTAAGTTTTTGAAATTTCTACATGTATGGCATTCAATTTAGGCATACCACATTTTCTTTTTACTAGAGATTGTATCTTTCTACTTCATACAAAAGGAGTGAAATGTGATTTGATTATACGAAATTTGGTGAGGATCCGATCCGACAATGATGAAAGTGAGAGGTATTCCGACACTTAAGTTAATAATGGTTGTCAGCAAGAGATTTTTTAAGTTTAGCATATTGTACACCTAAGACTAATGCGATATCAAATATTTATACATGGATATAAAAAACAGATATTATCTCAGATGTGAAGGAGATTTTATCTCAGTGCCAACAGTGAGATAATAAAAGACGTTTTGAAAACTTTTCACCTTTTTCCATTATTTCTGATTAAATGGGATAGTTGAAATAATCATTGGTTTGATTTTCAATAATAATATTTTTATATTTTTTAAGCTAGTGTCATAGTCCTATCGGTTTATGATCAAAATCGATGGAAATTTTTTTAACACAAATTACATTGTCTACACAGAATATTAAATTAAATTGTTTATAAATTTCACAGTTTACATGGAATATTACATTGTTTACACGTAATATTAAAGTAAATTATATAACAAATTTTAAATATGATTCATCGTCATCATTGTCAATGAAGATCAGATGTTGGATCCTTGTTTCATTGGATTAATATTTTTCTGCTATTACAATCTATCATAGAGAACTTTTTAAAGCTTCTATTAGTTTTAATGTTTTTCTAAGTGTTTTTATGTTGGCCTTAATTTTTGGTAAAACTAGTTTATGTCAATGTCTTGGTGATGTCATGACATTCGAGTTGAAGATAAATTCGTAGAAGAAGATTAATTCAAGTACACGATTGGGAGTTAGTCGCTTTAAATCTGCAGAAGAATGATCGATGTCATAAACAATGTTATGACATTTTATGTGACATTTGTTGTTATGCAGATTCTTTTTCCTGAGAGTTTTCAGGATTTCTGTTGAGCTGTTTGTTATGAATTAATGTAATTGGATCACATGCTCACGTGGCTCTGTGGTTAATCTTAGTTAATCCTAAATTGGTTTGTTAAAAATACCAAGTCTTTAGGATAAATTAAGTGAACCCTAGCTATAATTATGGAAGCCCAAAACTGCAGTCTTGTTACTACTTCTATAATAGGAAAAGAACCCTTATTCTGCCTGCACGCTTTTTGGACTGTATTGAAGATCTAGCAGGTTGTTTATTTGTGTATTCTAGTTACTCTTGTGAGCCAAGCAATTATCATTTGATAAGTGCCTTGGACTAGGATTTGGTTGTAAGGGTTGTTTATCACTCAAAGCTTTGAAGCACGAGTGTTGTGTCTCTTGATTAAAGCTTTGAAGCAAATCAAGTATGTTTATTGAAGAGTGTCTTCACAATTCTATTAAACAATAGGTTTATATCACTGCTGTGTTTGAGGGGAGTGAGTAGGAACTCAGGTCTAAGTAGGACTTAGATTGAAGTTGCATTGGGTAGGCTTTAAGTGAAGGAGATAAACTGGTTGGTTTATTCCTGAATTAATACTACTAATAGTGAATTTCCTCCCTGGCTTGGTAGCCTCCAAATGTAGGTGTAGTTACACACTGAACTGGGTAAACAATTGATTGTGTTCTTTACTGTTGTTTCAATTAACTGTGTGAATTGTTAACAGAGTGTCAAATACTGTGTCATAACATTCTCTATGACATCACGATCCGCTTGTGAATTTCAATTGGCATTAGAGCGGGCACCACATTATTTCTGGGTGAGATCTAGGGTATTATTTTACGCGGTATGGACAAGGATGGAGGATTTGGGAGTAGACCACCTATTCGGATGGATCTAACTATGATTCTTGAAACCTCGTATGGTTGCATTTTTAAAGTCACGGATAACAAGGCTTGGAGAGTCACGACAGAGGATGGAAACATCCCACCAAGCTTGAGAAAGAAGGGACTACTAGCCCGAAACTTGAGGAAGAATGGAGCAAAGAAGAAGAAGAGCTAGCCGGGCAATTCTAAAGCATTGAATTCCTTGTTCAATGGAATTGATGTAAATATTTTCGACTTGTACATCGGATCCGGCCAAGGATGTTTGGGACACTCTCAAAACCACTCATGAGGGTACATCCAAGGTGAAAATGTCAAGACTTCAGATGCTCACTACCAAATTTGAGAATCTGAAGATGAAGGAAGATGAAACCATTCATGAGTTCCACATGAACATCTTGGAGATTGCCAACACCTCAGGAGCATTAGGAGAGAAGATGTCAGAAGAAAAGCTAGTGAGAAAGATTCTCAGATCCTTGCCTAAGAGATTTGCAATGAAGGTGATTGCTATAGAGGAAGCTCAAGATATCTGCAACTTGAAGGTGGATGAACTTATTGGATCACTTCAGACATTTGAGATGGGAATTAGTGACAATGTTGACAAGAGAAACAAGAGCATGGCCCTTGTATCCAATACTGAAGATGAAAGCAAGGAAGATGATGAAGAGAAGATCTCAGAAGCAATAGCTATGCTTGGAAGGCAATTCAACAAACTCATGAAGAGAATTGACCCAAAGTCAAGGTCCAATGTCAAGAACATCCCATCTGACATTAGCAGAACTTATGACTGCAACAGAATATCCAAGTCTGAAGAAAAGGGAAGTCAAAGCAGAGGAATCCAGTGCCATGGGTGTGAAGGATATGGGCACATTCGAGCTAAATGTCCTACCTTTCTAAAGAAACAGAAGAAAGGAATGGCTGTCACTTGGTCTGATGGTGACTCGAAGTGACTCAAGAAGAATCGCCAAACTAGTTATGCTCTCTCGGAGTTTGTAACTCGATAATGATTCCACTATTGAGAAAGTGACATTTGAAGAACTCACGACACTTACAAGAAGTCGTATCGAAGTCAAGTATGTCAACAAAATGAGAAATGAAAAGCTAATTGTGAAGTTGGGCGAGAATGTGAAGTTGGAGGTGAAAAGAATGCGCATAATCGCTACTATAAGTCATCTCAATAGTGAAGTTATAGTGTTGAATTCCAAACTTGATCGATGACTAAGTCTCAAGATGTTGACAACTGGGCCGATAAGTTGGAGGAGATCCTTCGATTGGACAAAGTGCGTGAAATATGCATGGTCCGAGATATGTGGTCGCAAAGAAACCTCGATGACAAGAAGAAGAACAGCTGGCAAACCAATGTCAAAGCGGATGTCACAACATAGGGTAGGAATGTGTCCGTTCAGATATGTGGCTGCAAAGAAATTTCTTGATAACAAGAAGAAGAACAAACCTGATAAACCTATGTCAAAGCAGATGTGACAACATAGGGCTCAACATCAAGATCAGAGAAACATGAAGAAAAAGTTTCAAAGATGGAGATGCCATTATTGTGGAAGGTTTGGGCACATAAAGACATTTTGCTACAGGCTATATGGATATCCTAATCAGATCCCTTATGTCAAACCTAAGACCAACAAGGTACCATATACTCAACAAAGGAAGAAGAAGATCAGCCTTGATAGCTCACACCTCCCTTAGAGTTTCTGCCAAGGAAGACTGGTACTTTGACAGTGGATGCTCTAAGCATATGACTGGAATCAAGAACCTTCTAAATGATGTCAAACCTCATACAACTAGTTTTGTTACTTTTGGAGATGGAGCTAAAGGAGAAATCAAAGGTGTTTGAAACTTCGCTCTGAGTTCCAAACCTAAATGGAGTGTTGCTGGTAAATGGTTTGACTGCCAATCTCATAAGCATCAGTCAACTATGTGATATGGGATTCAAGGTCAACTTCACCAAGTCTGAATGCCTTGTAATTAATGAAAAACAAGAAGTTATTATGAGAGGAGTCAGATCAAAGGACAACTGTAACCTATGGGAGCCTGAGGACACTAACTATTCTTCTGTGTGCACTACAGGCAAAGAAGAAAAGGAAGAGAAACTGTGGCACCAAAAACTTGGTCATTTACATCTTAGAGGGATGAAAAAGATCATATCCATGGAAGCTGTTAGAGGGATTCCAAAACTTCACATTGATGAAGGGAGAGTTTGTGGTGAGTGTCAGGATGGAAAGCAAACCAGAATGTTACACCCAATGTCAAGACATCTGACCACCTCTAAGGTGCTAGAACTTTTGCACATGGATCCGATGGGCCCTATGCAGGTTGAAAGTCTTGGTGGAAAAAGATATGCTTATGTTGTTGTGGATGATTTTTCCAAATTTACCTGGATAAACTTCATCAGGGAAAAATCTAATGTTTTTGACATTTTTAAAGAATTATGCAAGAGACTTCAAAGAGAAAAAGAAGGATGCATTGTCAGAATCAGAAGTGATCATGGAAAGGAATTTGAGAATAGCAAGTTGGATGAGTTCTGTTCCTCAGAAGGAATCAATCATGAGTTTTCCTCACCTATAACTCCTCAACAAAATGGAGTTGTGGAAAGGAAGAACAGAACTCTACAGGAATCTTCCAGAGCAATGATACATGCTAAGAAGCTTCCTATTCATTTTGGGGCTATGAATACAACTGTTATGTCCACAACAGGTCACCTTGAGAAAGGGAACATCTTCCACCCTATATGAAATATGGAAAGGAAGAAAACCTATTGTGAAGTATTTCCATGTGTTTGGGAGAAAATGCTATATTCTGATAGATCGTGAACAAAGGAGAAAGATAGACTCTAAAAGTGATGAAGGAATTTTTCGGATACTCTACAAACAACAGCATATATGGTATTCAATTCCGGACCAAAGTTATGATGGAGTCTATAAATGTCATAGTTGATGATCACCATGAGGAAACAAATGTCCCATATGATGTTGAGACATTGTTTGAGACATCACCTCAAGTGTCTAATAAGGATGATGTGCTATCCCTACTTCACCAAAGTCCGAACCAGAGGAAGCCAATAAATATCCTTGCATCGAATTTAGAAAGATCATCCAAAGGAACTCATCATAGGAGATCCTAATAGGAGTCACTACAAGATCTAGAGAAATCATCTCAAACTCTTGTTTTGTGTCTAAGATTGAACCAAAGAATGTTAAGGAGGCTTTGGCTGATGAATATTTGATGGGAGCAATGCAAGATGAATTGAACCAGTTCAAACAACATGAAGTATGGGAGTTAGTTCCTAGACCAGAAGGAACAAACATCATTGGCACAAAGTGGATCTACAAGAACAAGTCAGATGCAGAAGGGGTTGTCACCAGGAATAAGGCAAGACTTGTTGCTCAAGGATACACTCAAGTTGAAGGAGTTGATTTTGATGAGACTTTTGCTCCTGTGGCCAGGCTGGAATCAATCAGATTGCTACTAGGAGTTGCTTGCATTATGAAATTCAAGCTGTTTCAGATGGATGTGAAAAGTGCCTTCCTAAATGGATACTTAAATGAGGAAGTATATGTGGAACAACCTAAAGGATTTGTGGATCCTAACCTTCCTGATCATGTTTACAAATTGAGGAAAGCTCTATATGGTCTGCAACAAGCTCCTAGAGCTTGGTATGAAAGGTTGACAAAATTCCTCACTGATAAAGGATACAAGAAATGAGGTTTGGATAAAACTCTCTTTGTCAAGGATGAAGGAGGAAAGATAATGGTAGCTCAAATTTATGTTGATGACATAGTGTTTGGAGGAATGTCAGATAAAATGGTGAGACATTTTGCCAACCAAATACAAGCTGAGTTTGAAATGAGCCTCATGGGAGAATTGACTTACTTTCTTGGACTACAAGTCACGCAGATGGAAGACTCAACCTTCCTCTCTCAAAGCAAATATGCAAAGAATATTGTCAAGAAATTTGGGATGGAAAATGCCAGTCATAAAAGGACTCCTGCACCTACTCATCTAAAGTTGTCCAAAGACACAAGTGGGACAAATGTAGATCAAAGCTTGTACAGAAGCATGATAGGAAGTCTAATGTATTTAACAGCCAGCAGACCTAACATTGCCTTTGCTGTTGGAGTGTGTGCAAGGTACCAGGATGAACCTAGAGTAAGTCACATCAACCAGGTGAAAAGAATTCTGAAGTATGTAGTGGAACATACAATTATGGTATGCTGTATTCTCATGGATGTGAACCAATTATGTCTTGCTATTGTGATGCTGATTGGGCTAGTAGTGCTGATGATATAAAAAGCACTTCTGGAGGATGCTTCTTTTTGGGAAATAATCTTGTTTCTTGGTTCAACAAGAAGCAAAACTGTGTTTCTTTGTCTACTGCTGAAGCTGAATACATAGCAGCTGGTAGCAGTTGTTCTCAAATGGTCTGGATGAAGCAGATGCTGACTGAGTACAATGTCATACAGGATGTCATGACATTATACTGTGACAACCTGAGTGCTATTAATATTTCTAAGAATCCTATTCAGCATAGCAGGACTAAACATATTGACATTAGACATCACTTCATCAGAGATCTTGTGGAAGAGAAGGTGATTAAATTGGAGCATGTAGCCACTGAACTTCAACTGGCTGACATTTTTACTAAGGCTCTTGATGTTAGTCAGTTTGAGAATTTAAGGGGCAAGTTGGGTATTTGTCAATATGAAGAGTTGTAGCAATTAATATTGCTTACAACAAGGGAAGAAAGAGAAATTTTAATTAATTTAATTGTGATTGGGCTAATTAATTATTTCCCTCTCTCTTTTCAAAAATTTAAGAAGAGGAAGGGTCATATATATCCCAACTTTTCCATTTGAATGTATCACATTCCATTCCCTCAACAGAAACTCTCAAACTTCCTGTCAAGTATTTTCGTTTTCTCTCAAAATGTCTCAACAAAGCATGTCATCAACATCTTCATCATCAAAGGAAGCTGCTTCTCCCTCTCCCACTGATTCTGGGTTTAGGGCAAACACAAAAACAATGCAGACTGTGATTCTGGAGGTTACTCCCCTACGTGCCATGACAACTGATCCTGGGAGGGTCAAGAAACTTCGTACCAGACATGCAAGAAGGTCTCAAGTCTCTCCATCTAGTAAGACTACTGAACCATCTTCCTCTGTTCCTCCTGAGATAGCTAATAGGGAAGGTTCTAGATATGTTCATCAAGCCATAGCTAGAATAGTTACTAGGATTCTGAATGAGAATCACTCTGTTCCTGGGGTTTCTATTCCTTTGAATCAAGAATCTGCTAGCCCTAATTTAGCAACTGATCCAGATGTCACACAGAATGTCAAGACATCTGATGATAATGTTAGGAAATCCCCTGAGAATCCTATTAATGACCCTTCTGATAAATCCCCTGAGAATTGTGTTGATGACACCACTGTTAAGTCTCCTGAAAAACCTGCTGATGAGAACATGGAGAAGTCTCCAGAGAACTCCTCTGATGGAATTCTTGAAGAATCTCCTGAGAAACCTGTTGCTGACAACCTAGAAAAATCTCCAGAGAAAACCACTGATCAAAATGTCGAGCCTCCTGTCATTGATCTTGATGAAGAATTCTTTGATAATGACCTTATTGCTAGTGTTAACCCTAACATTGCTAAGAGAATGATGAATAGAATAGGGAAGAAGAATGCTACTCCAAGTCCTTCCAAGGAGAAGGTTGCTGAAGTTATTCATGAGACTCCCAGGGCTGAAAGCAAGGTTGGAGAAAAGGTTGAAAAAGACAAAAAGGCTGGACCCTCCAAAGGAAAGGGTAGGATGAAGTCTGTTGGAAGCATCTCAAGGCCCAAGAGAACTCCAATTGTCAAGAAAATAAAGGTCCCTGAACCCTCAGAATCTGATGAGGATTCAGATTTTAATGTTGAAGAGAATGTCACAGACATTCCACTTAGAAAGAAACCCTCTCTTGGCAAACTGCCTAAAGTTCCTGAAGTGGCTATTGATAACATCTCTTTCCACCATCCAGAGAGTGCTAGAAGGTGGAAGTATGTCTGTTTGAAAAGAATTGCATTAGAAAGGGAGCTGAACGGGAGTGCCCTGTAATGCAAGGATGTTATGGACCTGATCAAGGAAGCTGCGCTGATGAAAACTGTGGTCAAATTTTCAAATTGTTATGATATTTTGGTGAAGGAGTTCATTGTTAATCTGACTAGTGGCTGTGCTGATGGAAGGTCAGCAGATTTTAAAACTGTGTTTGTAAGAGGAAGAAAAGTGAAGTTTTCCCCAAGTGTAATCAACAAATATTTGGGAAGATCTGATGATGCTCAACCTGAGCTTGAAGAAACAGACAACCAAGTCTGTCAAACCATCACTGCAAAGCAAGTGAAACTACGGCCATTGAAGGGAAAGTTATCTGCTAGCAAACTAAGTGTCAAGTTTGCAATTCTGCACAAGATAGGTGCAGCCAACTGGGTTCCCACAAATCACAAGTCCACCATCTCCATTGGCCTAGGAAGATTTATTTTTGCTGTTGGAACAAAAGCAAAATTTGATTATGGCACCTACATCTTTGAGCAAACATTAAAACATGCTGACAGTTATGCTATCAAAGGTCCAATAGCCTTTCCCTCCCTCTTGTGTGGTATTATAACTGACCAATACCCTGACATCCTGGTAGACAAAGATTCTGCTTGTAAAAGAGCTCCTACTCTTGGCTTCCACTACAAATTGTTTCAAGGGAAACATGTCCCAAACATTGTCATGACATCTGCTGAGACATCAAATGTCAAAGCTAACTCACAGAAAGCTGGTGTCATTGCTGTGCTCAAGGAGACTTGCAGGGAACTGGAAGCAAGGAAGCAAACTCTAAAGGAGCTGATCTCTACCCTGGAGAAGGAAAAAGACACTGAGGTTGAGGATGAAAGGCTAGCTGAGGATATTGCTGCAGATGTGAATGAGGATGCTGATGCTGATTAAGAGACTGGTGCTGATAGCAGTTTAGAAGATGCTACATACCACAGTGCTTCTTCAGGAGAAGAAAGTACTTGGTTTGTGATCATGTGTTGTTGCTACTTGTGTTTGTTTTTTGTTGTTTTGATGTTGTTTTTGCCTATGTTGATTTTGGTTCTATTTGTTTATATGGATTTCATTACTGGTTGTAAAACTTAACTCTGATATTACTTTTATATATTGAGCTTTGGGTTTATATACTGGCACCTTTGGCCCCTTGGTGGCTAAAAAGGGGGAAAGAATTTTATGGGCAATTGTGGGTAGAATTTATCTTTGTTAATTCTGGTTATTTAGCTTAGTTAGCTTAGACTGGTTAATTATTTCTGCTGCATGGGTGCTCTGATAGCTTAGTTTGTTTTAGCCAAAAATTTGCCAAAGGGGGAGTTTTTAAGTGTTTTTATGTTGGCCTTAATTTTTGGTAAAACTAGTTTATGTCAATGTCTTGACTGATGTCAAGACATTCAGAGTTGAAGATAAATTCTGCAGAAGAAGATTAATTCAAGTACAGCTCAGATTGGGAGTTAGCTGCTTTGCTGGAAATCTACAGAAGAATGACTGATGTCATAAACAATGTTATGACATTCTGTGTGACATTTCTTGTTCTGCAGATTCTTTTTCCTGAGAGTTTTCAGGATTTCTGTCGAGCTATTTGTTATGAATTAATGTAATTGGATCACATGCTCACGTGGCTCTGTGGTTAATCTTAGTTAATCCTAAATTGGTTTGTTAAAAATACCAAGTCTTTAGGATAAATTAAGTGAACCCTAGCTATAATTATGGAAGCCCAAAACTGCAGTCTTGTTACTACTTCTATAATAGGAAAAGAACCCTTATTCTGCCTGCACGCTTTTTGGACTGTATTGAAGATTTAGCAGGTTATTTATTTGTGTATTCTAGTTACTCTTGTGAGCCAAGCAATTATCATTTGATAAGTTCCTTGGACTAGGATTTGGTTGTAAGGGTTGTTTATCACTCAAAGCTTTGAAGCACGAGTGTTGTGTCTCTTGATTAAAGCTTTGAAGCAAATCAAGTATGTTTATTGAAGAGTGTCTTCACAATTCTATTAAACAATAGGTTTATATCACTGCTGTGATTGAGGGGGAGTGAGTAGGAACTCAGGTCTAAGTAGGACTTAGATTGAAGTTGCATTGGGTAGGCTTTAAGTGAAGGAGATAAACTGGTTGGTTTATTCCTGAATTAATACTACTAATAGTGAATCTCCTCCCTGGCTTGGTAGCCCCCAGATGTAGGTGTAGTTACACACTAAACTGGGTAAACAATTGATTGTGTTCTTTACTGTTGTTTCAATTAACTGTGTGAATTGTTAACAACAGAGTGTCAGATACTGTGTCATAACATTCTCTGTGACATCACGTATCTGCTGCCAGGAATTTCAGTTTTCATGGAAAATGCTTTCCTGATCAATTTTTTAATTTTCAGAATGCTTTTATAATGTGACATGAGCCTTATGAATGAATGTCTTTTAGGTTTCACGCATATCAATAATGACAGTACTTGAGCATTGATACTCACTAAATGAAAGACAATGATTTTTTTAAGGACATCGAAGAAACTCAATAAACATGTTTATTTTTCTCTTCAGTTATTACTTGAACCCGGGGTAAAAAGTGTTTCATTTTGTATAAGAAATACAACAAATTTTGAACCTTTTAACCTCGATTTCTAAAAGAACCGATGTAATAGATTACTTTTTGGATTAATAGCTATTTTTCTCCCTGTGTTGAAAAGTATTTTTCTGGAAAATATGTTTGTATCGTATCCACAGAGATTGAGTGATATGATTGTTGTTCTATAGTTACTATCGTTTCAAGTTTAAAAGGTAATAAGGTTGTTTTGTGTGAATCGTTATCTTTTAATTTTAAAGTAAGACTAAGACGATAAAAATGTGGTTTTTATGAAATAAAAAGGTTTGCCAAGATTGTCGTTCACTATCCCAATTTCATAAATTTCCTTAAAACAAATATGTGAACTCAAGATTATTGAATATCTTCTAGTATCCTCTCAATGACATTTATTGCTGAATGAAATTGTGATATTCGTTACATTAATCTTTAGACGATTTCTCCATCTAATTATTAATCTAACAATCTTTAGTGTTTGATACAAAAGAAAAGTAATGTGTAAATCTATTCTACAACTTATACATTACTTGAGAGAATACCTTAGGTAAAGATTTGAATCATATTTCTCAATAATAATCCAACTCAAAATATTCAATATAACACAAAAGTTTCAATCTATATTCATAACCAAATTGTTCACATACAAGAGTTTAAAAGAAATACATGATAAATTAGGAATAACTACTACCTCCAATCTTGCCAAAGTCAGATTTAGCTACTCATTTACATGGTTGACAACATAAGAGATAGAGAAAATTCAGTGGACATGAATGTTGTTCTTCTCCAAAAATGGATGATAATCTCTCCAAAAACCTCTCTCTAAGTTTTCTATTTTCCAAAAGTGTAATGATAAGTCTTTTTACATGCAACCATATACTTTATATAACCCAAAAAGTAGCCTAAAACTTGTCTAACACGCTACCCCAAAAGTTGCCCCAAAATAGATCTAATTATTCAAAACAGACTGGCTGACTACGCATAGTTAGCAGTGCAAACAAGGGACACGGTGCGAACTGAGTTTATTTTGACTTCTTTGAAACAAACACAGTTTGCGGCGCCAACAAGTGGACGCGACGCGAAGTGAGTTAAATTGCACTCATTTGCTCTTGCTTTGGTTTGTCTTACAACTTGCCTCGATCTTCAACTTCTTTCTTGCTTCTTCAAGTGCTTCAAAAATTGTCTTCCAAGCTCCTTCCTAACTGGCTCATGCATCCAAAACCTCTTGTCCACAATTTCTACACAACTAACAAACAAAGTGAAATACTTACTCAAAATATAATTAAAACAAGAGTAATTGCATATTTACTAAATTGTGTGAATAAAAGTATGGAAATTCAATGAAACTTGGTTAAAGGAACCAATAAAAATGTATGAAAATTAGTACTATTTGGTCCTTAAAAAAATAGATTTGGTCTATAACATTTGAAGATTCCATTGTTTTGCACCCTCCTAATACATTCACCATTTCTTTTTATTTTTTATTATTATCTTCAACGATTTGCCCCCTTCTAATACAAAGTTACCATTTATTATTATTATTGTATGGTTTGGATGCTCTACATTAAAGGTTACAAATTCAAAATTTTGATCCTGGCAAGAATAGGTCCTTGACCATGCAAGTAGCTCCTTAGCCACTGGACACCCCGTTATAAATTATTTTGCATCTAAAGTATATATTACATCCTTTCTAATGATTCTATTATATAATTCTTTATATAATTAAAAAATTGTACCTTTAATTAACAAACTCTGCAGGAAACACGTTTTTTGCGATGTTTACTGTGGTTTATGGTCCCCAACTAAATGTAAGTATCAGGTGCGCCTAAGAGGGGGGGTGAATTAGGTATTTAAAAATTATCGGTTGTATATGAACACTTGTACTAATTTTTCTGGTTTGGTATATGAAGTTTTATAAGTGTTTCTTTACTTTTGGTTATGGTGTGATGAAAGCAATAAAAGCGAAAGGTAAAGGACACAAAGATATATCCCGTTCCCCTCACAGATCGAGAGTACTCCCCCTTCCAACACGAAGAGATTTCACTATAGTCGTAATTATCGTACAACCTATTCACACAAATTGTGAGGTCTACTATCTAACCTATAGGGAGACCAAAGGTTCTTAAAACCTTTAAGATCTAACAACACTATGTGCAAGAAGAAAAATCCTCTTCAATGCACAACTTGTTTCCAACAATCCTGGACAACAAGAAAAACAATAAATATGTTTGAATTTATACAAGAGATTTTGAAGTTTGTAGTATACTATATCAATCTTGGATTGATCTTCTTCTTCAAGCAAACAATTCTCAAACAATGAATGCAAGTGTTCACAATGAAAATATGAAACTTAGAATAATTTTTCAATGAAAAATATGCATGGAAAGTTTCATAAAATATTAGAATTAGAACACTTGAGAGTATTTGAAATTTATGGAAGTTTTTGAATATAGAAAATTGTAATTGAAGAAGGTGAATTAATTTTGAAAATTTCAGAATTTATATGTTGTAAAAACACCTTTACAAAAGTGTATTACTTCATGAAAAGTTGCCATGCTTCAATACAAAGAACCCATGAAAATCGCCCAAAAATAAAAGTATTTTCATACAGGGTTCGTGGAAACCGTTCCTCCTGGGAGAACCCGGTTCTGCTGAACCAACGTTTAAAATTTGAATTTTACAGGGGAACCGTTCCCATGGAGAACCCGGTTCCCATACAAATTTCCAGGGGCATGGTTTTTCAGGATTTGGGTAACCGGGTTCCCATATAGAGGAACCGGTTCCCAGCACAATTTTTTCCAAAATTTATTTTTCAAAAGTGTTCAAACTTATCTTTGATATGTATAAAATTTTTAACATTTTTTATGGATGCATGTATTATTTTGTGAACACTTGAATGCATATAATGAGATTGAATGCATAACCTTTGACATTTTGTTCTTGATTCTTCGAGACTTGATTATGATGAATTGAACCATTACTTTTTGCCATCAAAGTCTTCATTGTTTATTGTCTTCATCAAAACACTAGGAGGCAAGCTTGATAATGCATCTTGACTTCACATTCTCCCCCTTTTTGATGATGACAACCTTTTATTTGAAATTAAGAATCATTTGTTTTCTCCAACAATTGAGGCAATTTGAAGTTATATAGAGGCTCCCCCTTAATCAAAGCTCCCCCTTGATTTATGACTTGGAGACCACTTGAACAATTTAAAAATCATGTTTGCTACAATTTGTTGTTAGAGAAACACAGGTATATACATATCTTCTCCCCCTTTGTCATTAGCAAAAAGGAATGGGGAAAAGAATAAAATATTGAAATGCAAAGGAAAGATATGCATGTTAAAAATAAAAAGAACACACAATGAACATATTAACTTAACATAAGTTATAATGTCTAAACACATGACAAAAAAAATTATAACAGTGAGAACAAGGCTTAACATAACAAAACATAATTGAAACAATGTCTAAAACAAAGAGAATTAACATCTAAACAAAACACAAGTCATAAAAGAAATTATTATTATTATTTTTTTTTTTTTTTTTGCAAAAATTTTACATAAATATTTAAGTGTATGTGGGGAAACATATATACATTAATATTTGAGTATTTTAAACATGTAACACATATATTTATGCACATGAAACACATATAAGAAGGAGTAGAAGAAGAGATGCAATTGATAGAAAAATTTTAAAAATAAATAATAACAAGTGCACCTTAATTGAAGTTGAATATTTCATGTATCACTTTCATCAAAAATTCCGAGTTCTCTTCGAATCTTATAAAATGGTTCACGAGCAAGCGGTTTCGTAAAGATATCTGCGAGTTGATTATGAGTATCCACAAAAGTGACTTCGACATCTCCTTGAAGTACATGATCACGGAGAAAATGATGCGAATGTCGATGTGTTTGGTTCTTGAGTGCATGACCGGATTTTTGGTAATATTGATTGCACTTGTGTTGTCGCATCAAAGAGGAATGCATCCGAGATCAAGTCCGTAGTCACGAGTTGTTGCTTAAGCCAAAGGATTGTGCACAACAACTACCACGCTATGTACTCCGCTTGTCGTGCTAAGAGCAACACATGCTTGCTTTTACAAGCCCATGAAACTAATGCATTTCAAGAATGTGACATGTACCACTTGTGCTTTTCTATCAGTTTACAACTGCATAATCCGCGTCGAAATAACCAATTAAATTGCAAACACTACCTTTTGGATACCATAAGCGACATTTGTTGTTCCTTTGAGATACTTCATAATTCGCTTGACCGCCATTAGATCGATTCTTTTGGATTTGCGAAAGCGAGCACAAAGACAAACACTAAACATAATGTCGGGGCGGTGGCGTCAAATATAATAAAGAACCAATCATACCTCGATACTTTGTGATATCAATTGGAATACCGTTCATCTTGATCAACATATGTCTGGAGCCCATTGGAGTGTTCATTGCTTTACAATTTTCCATATCAAACTTTTCAAGAGTTCTTTGCAATACTTAGATTGGTTGATGAAGATTCCATCTTTTAGTTGCTTGATTTGTAGTCCAAGAAAGTAGTTCATCTTTCCATCATAGACATCTCGAATTCTCCTTGCATCATCAATGAAAATTCCTCACACATTTCTTTGTTAGTCGATCCAAAATGATATCATCAACATAGACTTGAACCAATAAAGTGTTACTTTTGATTTTCTTAATGAACAAAGTTTTATCAACCTTACCCTTTTCAAACCTTTTCACACAAAAATTGCTAAGTCTATCATACCATGCTCTTGGTGCTTGCTTTAAGCCATAAAGAGCCTTTCTCAACAAAGACATGTGAAGGATGTTTGAAGTCTTCAAATCCGGGGTTGTTTGACATAGACTTCTTCATTGATGTATCCATTCAAGAATGCGCTTTTGACGTCCATTTGAAAAAGCTGAAAATTTAATGAACAAGCATAAGCAAGTAAAAGGCGAATAGCTTCTAACCTTGCAACGGAGCAAATGTTTCTTCAAAGTCGATTCCTTCTTCTTGATTGTAACCTTGAGCCACCAATCTTGCTTTGTTTGAACAATTATACCATTCTCATCAAGTTTGTTTTAAACACCCATCGGTACCTATGATGTGTTTATCACTTGGCCTAGGAACAAGTTCCCAAACTTGATTTCTCTCGAATTGATTTAATTCTTCTTGCATTGCAATTAACCATTGATCGTCTCCTAAGGCTTCATCAACTTTGGAAGGTTCAATTTGAGAAACAAAAGCCATGTTTAAGCAAGCATCTTTGAGATTTAATCTAGTTGTAACTCCATGACTAATATCACCAATGATTTTGTCAATAGGATGATCTCTATGAGTTCTCCATTCTTTGGGTAGATCATTGATGTTTGAATCTTGTTGTGGTACTTCTTGTTGATGTTCGGTTGATTCACATTTTGATTATTTGAAAGTTCTTCGAGGGTAAATCTATAATATCATCATTATCACACACACTATTTCCTCCTTAGAGTGTTAGTTTCATCAAAAGAGACATGCATAGATTCTTCAATAGTTAAAGTTCTTTTATTATAAATTCTATATGCTTTACTTGAAAGTGAATAACCAAGAAATATACCTTCATCGGATTTCTCGTCAAACTTACGAGATTGTCTTTGTCATTGTTGAGGACAAAGCATTTGCATCAAAGATGTGAAGGTGAGCAATGTTTGGCTTTCTTCCTTTGAAGAGTTCATATGGTGTCTTTTCAAGATAGGTCTAATGATAACTCGATTTCGACATAACATGCCGTACTAACGCATCCGCCAAAAATACTTTGGTAGATTTGCATCACTAAGCATCATTCTTGCAAGTTCCACTAGAAACCTATTCTTTCTTTCAACTACTCCATTTTGTTGTGGAGTTCTTGGTGCTGAAAAATTATGAGAGATACCATGTTCTTCACAAAACTCTTCAAAAGATGCATTTTGAAATTCTCCACCATGGTCACTTCTTATGGATACAATCTTTAGTGATTTTTCATTTTGAATTTGCTTTGCATACTTCTTAAAAGCTTTGAAAGCATCACTTTCGCACAAGAAACAAAGTCCAAGAATATCTAGAAAAATCATCAACAATAACTAAAGCGTATACATTACCTCCGAGCTTCTTGTTCTTGATGGACCAAATAAGTCCATGTGCAACAATTGTAGTGGCCTAGTGGACACCACATCCTTAGATTTGAAAGATGATTTTGTTTGTTTTCCTTTTGACAAGCATCACATAATTTATCTTTGACAAACTTTATCTTTGGTAAGCCAATAACAAGATCATGTTTGGTTAATTTATTTAAGTGCTCCATATGAATATGGGCTGCCCTTTTATGCCATAACCATGATTCATTATTGTTTACCATGAGACATTTTACTTTCAAAGATAAATCGTCTAAAAATCATAAAAATATTATTAATTCTTTTACCTTTGAGTTTTACCTCATTGGTGACTTCATCAATAATCAAACATTCGTCTTTTGTAAATTTGATCTTGAAGCCTTTGTCACAAAGTTGGCTAATGCTAGGAAGATTGTGCTTTAGTCCTTCAACATAAAGAACATCTTCAATGGATGTGAAAGGTGGTGCACCAACTTTGCCTTTACCAAGAATTCTCCCTTTGTTGTTATCTCCATAAGTGACATAGCCTTTGGCCTTTAGAACAAGATTTGAAAAATGGTTTATATCACCCGTCATATGCTTTGAACAACCACTATCAAGATACCATAAATTTGAAGTGGTTTTCAAGCACTCCTGCAAAACAGATTAAGTTTTGTTAGGTACCCAAATTGCTTTGGGTCCTTCATAATTAGTACCTTTCTTTACCCACACATAATGCCCACTTGGAACACTAAAGTTTCTTATATAGCAAGCATTAGGTGTGTGGCCTTTAATACCACAATAGAAACAAGTAGGTTCAAAATTACTTATATATCTAGGAGGATAAGATTTATTCTTAACAACTCTTTTATTTTTAGGATAATGATGAACTACTTTAGGCTTATTTACTTTCTTTTGAATTGGTTGGTTATTAGCCTTAACAAAGATAGTTTTGTTGGGACTTGGTTGAGAAAATTTTGAAAAACCAAGTCCACTTTTATCTTTAGGGTATCTTTGAGTGCTAAGAACCTTTTCCAATCCAACTTGTCCTTTTTCATACCTTTCTAAGACTCTTTTTAATTGAACAATTTGGAAAGAAAGTGATTCACAATTATTGCATACAAAATTCATTTTAGATCACTAATCATCTTTTCTTTTCATCTTTATGTTCTTTTCAATAGTTTTAACTTTTCTTCTAAAGATGAAATTAATTTCTTTTGAGATGTAATGGTTTTGTATAGAATTTTTCATTCATTTAATAGTTCATCTATAGCACCTTGTGCACCATTATCATAAAGAGAGTTGTCATAACTAACCTCGCCTTCTTCATCATCGGAGTGGTGTGAATCCATCAATGCTAGATTTGCGCTTTCGTCACTATCCGAATCGGATGAAAAACTTATCTCATTATCTTCCCATGCAACATAAGCCCTTTTGTTCTTGAACTCCTTTTTGCCTTTGAATCCATTTTTCTTGGAGAGTTTTGGACAATCCGGCTTTATGTGACCTTGCTTTCCACATTCATAGCATGTAACATCTTGTGTTGATGTGGAGGCTTCTTTATCTTTATGCTTATAAAATTTCTTTCTTTTGACAAAGTTAGCATTATGAAGATTATTTTTATGACCAAAATATTTACCTAATCTTTTTACAAGAAGCAAGAAGTTTTCATCTTCCTCCGATGCATCTTTATCTTGACTTTCTTTTGAATCAATTTTCAAAGCAATGCCTTTGGATTTCTTCTCATGATTCTCATGTTTTTCAAGCCTTCCTAGTTCCGTTTCATATTCTTGAAGCTTTCCGAATAATGTTGCGGAAGTCATAGTTGCTAGGCTTTTCTTTTCGGATATTTCCGTCACTTTTGGTTGCCATTCCCTAGTTAAAGACCTAAGCACTTTAAGATTTAATTCATCGTTAGTTAAAGTCTTACCAAGTGCCTTCAATTGATTTGTCAAGTGAACGAATCTCTTTTGCAAGTCAAGGATGGATTCTCCGGGCAGCATTCTGAATAATTCATATTCTTGACTCAAAGTGTTCAATCTAGACCTTTTGACTTCGGAGGTTCCTTCATGAGTTTCTACAAGTATCCCAAATTTCCTTTGCCGTTGTACATGCCGATATTCGGAAAATTCATCCATACTAAGAGCACTTTGAAGAATGTTGATTGCCTTTTGTCGAAACTTTTTCTTGTCATCGTCATCCCATGATGCTTTAGGCTTAGATGACCCAACACCATTGACAACACACACGGAGTGAATGGACCATTCTCAACACATTCCATATTTCTTCTCCTTGCTTCAAGATGAGCTTTCATGCGAATTTTCCAAAATCAAAGTATTCACCACAAAAAATGGCGGCTTGTTGTTACTACCACCATCTTTGAAACCGGTTGGATTTGCGGAAGCCATTCGGATCTTTAGGAACAAGTTACCTATAACTTGCTCGATACCAATTGTAAGTATCAAAGCGCCTAAGAGGGGGTGAATTAGGTATTTAAAATTATCGGTTGTATATGAACACTTGTACTAATTTTCTGGTTTGGTATATGAAGTTTTTATAAGTGTTTCTTTACTTTTGGTTATGGTGTGATGAAAGCAATAAAAGCGGAAAGGTAAAGGACACAAAGATATATCTGGTTCCCCTCACGGATCGAGAGTACTCGGTCCCTTTCCAACACGAAAGAGATTTCACTATAGTCAGAATTATCGTACAACCTATTCACACAAATTGTGAGGTCTACTATCTAACCTATAGGGAGACCAAAGGTTCTTAAAACCTTTAAGATCTAACAACACTATGTGCAAGAAGAACAATCTTCTTCAATGCACAACTTGTTTCCAACAATCCTGGACAACAAGAAAAACAATAAATGTGTTTGAATTTATACAAGAGATTTTGAAGTTTGTAGTATACTATTTCAATCTTGGATTGATCTTCTTCTTCAAGCAAACAATTCTCAAACAATGAATGCAAGTGTTCACAATGAAAAATATGAAACTTAGAATAATTTTTCAATGAAAAATATGCATGGAAAGTTTCATAAAATATTAGAATTAGAACACTTGAGAGTATTTGAAATTTTGGAAGTTTTTGAATATAGAAAATTGTAATTGAAGAAGGTGAATTAATTTTGAAAATTTCAGAATTTATATGTTGTAAAAACACCTTTACAAAAGTGTATTACTTCATGAAAAGTTGCCATGCTTCAATACAAAGAACCCATGAAAAATCTGCCCAAAAAATAAAAGTATTTTTCATACAGGTTCGTGGGAAACCGGTTCCCTCCAGGAGAACCGGTTCTGCTGAACCAACGTTTAAAAATTTGAATTTTACGGGGAACGGTTCCCTGAGAACCGGGTTCCCCATACAAATTCGAGGCATGGTTTTGATTTGGGTAACAGGTTCCCATATAGAGGAACGGTTCCCGGCACAATTTTTCAAAATTTATTTTTCAAAAGTGTTCAAACTTATCTTTGATATGTATAAAATTTTAACATTTTTATGGATGCATGTATTATTTTGTGAACACTTGAATGCATATAATGAGATTGAATGCATAACCTTTGACATTTTGTTCTTGATTCTTCGAGACTTGATTATGATGAATTGAACCATTACTTTTTGCCATCAAAGTCTTCATTGTTTATTGTCTTCATCAAAACACTAGGAGGCAAGCTTGATAATGCATCTTGACTTCACACTAAAATCTTAAGTGGGTAATATTTTCGACGAATAATTACTTGAAAATATATTTCAAAATTCAAAAAAAAAAATAATAACTAAATTTTATTAATAAAGTGACTAATTTATAACATGAAATAAAAGGTAAAAACAAATGAATCCATAATATTAAAGACATATTCATAACTAATAATCAAAGTTCAATATTCAAAACCAACAAAAGAAAAGATGTTTTAGTCTCCAAGGCCTAAAGTAACTCATAAAATTATAAAATAACACAAATGATTCTTTTAACGAAATCACTATCTTAGCAAATAGTTTTAATTACAAAGCACGATTGAACATTGAAAAACAAATAAATTTTTTCAAAAGAATACTTTGTCCAGGGATAGCTCTATCACTCCCACTTAGAACAATTGTTGTTGTCTTTGGATTTTCAGATAACGGATCCCAAACCCTTGGTTCGGACCACAAAATTATGAGCATAAGTCAAGAAAATTAGAGCAATTGATAGTTTAATCGGGTAAAATGAATTCAAGATAAAATATAAATTATCATAAATATAGCATGTAAGATTATATAGTCTTATCAATGCTATTAACCATGGAAAACAAAAGATAGTCTTATCAATGCTATTAACCATGGAAAACAAAAGATAGTCTTATCAATGCTATTAACATGATTTTATATATTCATGTTAGCTATGTTCAATTAACTCACCAAAACATTTATGTCTTATGTAATGTTACGTGCCACTTTCCTTACCAATAGAAGAATGGAATAGATGTGCTATCATATTAGCACACGATTCTATATATTTCAAGATAAATAAATAAATTCACCATGATCATGGCATAAATCGAGTAAAATAGAATGCACACATATAAAGAGTGCCACATGTTATTTTCCACACAATGAAAACCAACAATACAAACATAACATGCACTGGTCATACATCATAACACATATTTAAATTTCATGCTTCAATAAAATATGCATTTCACAGCGGAATTAATTCATCAACAAAATAATAATGATTAATATCCCATTACCAATCATATCACAAATATTAGGCACCAATGCCATACATCTCATAATCTCATACGTATCGGATAAAAGAGAATAATAACAAATATCTCTCAATCAAGTCATAACATGAATCCAAATAAAATTCTCGTGTTACATGACCAGAGCAATGACTCAAAACCTAGTATAAGGATAACTAGATAAACACCTCAACTAGTCTAAATGCGACACCGCTATCTTGGAACCTTCACATTACCCAAATAAAGGCAACATCACAACAAGGGTGAGAATTCACATCATTATCGGATGTATATAAATTGGAAGTAATATAGAAACATCATATATAACAAATTCTCCACACTTCAGTGATATTCCATAAAGTAAGGTTTCACAATCAATTAGCAATAAATGTCATTATACAAACATTCCAAGTATAACATATTCACATTTATCACTTATGACACAAAAGTCACCAACACAATCAATCAAATAATCCACATATTCAATTTCCACATTTATCAATATAAACATATACTCTTTAATGACACATGAGACATTAATTCAATATGACTCATGCATGTGGTACCATCGTGAACATCAAGCTCACCTCGCTTCCGATTCAATAGCTTGAATCAAAGCCACGCTTCTCATCCGGACAAGACCAAAGTCACCAATATGAACATATAGTACACCACTTCTTTTTCCATATAGGATCAAGCACATTGTAGAACAAAGTTTCACCGCTATTTCCATTCAAGGATCAATCCCAATACGGAGTTCCAACTCCTATGAATGCATGTGCAATTTAACCAACAACATATGCAATTAAGATATTTCACCAACCTTAATTATCAAGCATACCACAATAATCCAACACATTTGAATTATCCATCATTTTACAAACATCATGTTTCATCATCAACAAACAATACACATAGTATTTACTATCATCACACATCACAAATAACACATAGCATACAAGCCAATTCCGCCCCTTCAAACTACGCCAAAAAATGCACAGACAGTTCAATTCCAGCCACGAATTTCCTTCCCAAAATCAGTTCTAATACTTATTTATCATCAATTAAACATCATCTAACATGTATACATCATGGGTAACCTAATCATAACGTCGAATCTAGTTTTCTTCATCAAAATCCCAATTTTCCCAATTCAATTTGAGTGAACAAAACCTAGAAATTTATATACCCAATCATATAGTATGTTACTAATCACCACCCAAGAACATACAATCAAATAATAATGAAGATTCTCCCACTTACCTCTTGAAGATTCTCTTCTTAGGGGTTCTCCTTCTCTTCTCCTCTTCTCCTCTTCTCCTCTTCTCCTCTTCTCCTCTTCTCTTCTCTTCTTTTCAGTCTTTTCCATCAAATGACAACACTATCTATGTTTTCCTTTAACCCTTTACTAACTAGTAAACTAAAATTGGGCTTAACACTTAACACCTCTTTATTACTTCTATTCTTATCATTAGGCCCAACACTAAATAATCTCATTTCTACTCATACAACTAAATTACTCAAATAACACACATATTTAAATAATTCAAATATTCATTTAAATCACTCAATTGAATTAATTATCACATAATATAATAAAAATAATAATTAATAATTAACTATTAAAATCAGGATGTTACATTGGTAGCACATATTCACAAATCATGCACAAGTCCTTTCTAAGAAGATATCAATCCTTCCAATAGCTTTGGAAATGACATCAAAGAAGGATGTTTTAGGTCCTACCTATGAATCATTTAAATATGAAGCTTTTAATAGTTTGTCAAATAGATCAAAGATAGAACAAAATGACAGAAAGACTTCCACTTTCCAACCATGTCTATCTTCATACTCATTGTATGCATAAGAAAATCAAATCAGTTTGGACATTTCATCGAGCATGTGGCGGGCAAAGCACAAAGCAGTAATTATAGCATCCGTTTAATTATTATTATATTATATTAATATTTTCGAATTATCGATCGATATTTATTGAGTTAATTGAGTTAATAATATTATTGGATATTATTAGTATGTTAATTAATAAAAATAAGTTAGGGGTGTGAGGAGTAATTGTGTAGAAATGGGGTTTACACCCTTGTTGCTAGTAAGAATACTTATAAAACCAATTTTCCTCATTTCTTTCCATTCATAAAAACACTTCTCTTTGTTTTCTTTCCATTTGCAACACAAACCAAACTTAGAAACTTGAGAGAAAAAGAGGGTTTTGGGAAGAAGAAGAAAGAAGAAGAGGAGCAAGAGGAAGCTTGAGGTTGGGTTGTGGAATCATCAAAGATCATCCAATCTCTAGAGGCAAGGGTTTGATTTTCTACTTCCTATAATTAGGGTTTGATAGATATATTGTGAATTTGGGATAGAAATTGGTGTTATGGTTTATAAGTTGTATGTGTGATTGTTGAAATGATTTAGAAAGCTTGAGTTAGGAGTATGGTTTATGGGTGTTTTGTACAAGCTTGAAAGAACTAGATGTATTAAAAGCGGAAGTTGTAAAATGAAGAAAGCGAAGAAGAAAAACCAAAAACTAAAAATCGAGAAAACCTTTGGAGAAGAAGAAGTGGGGACCGTGGGGCAAGGGGGGTGACCACCTCCCATGGAAGGGACCCCCCCCCCCTTATGGTGTCCGCCTCCCTTATTTTAGGGGCATGGGACGTTCGTCCCCTTCTAGCAGCGAGGAGGAATGAGTTTTCATGGTTTTTACATTTCACCTTCATTTTGTTTTCACCGCATAATATTCTTACGCATAATTTTCATTATTTTGGTTGTTTGTTTCAATTCCTTAAATCTTCATACTACTAGTTAGCATTAATAAAATATAATTAGGACACAAGTTATCCGATTAAATTTAGAACCCGATTATGTTCCGATTTTACGATTTGATAATTTAGGACAGACATGTTGCTCGAATTCAACGAAAATTGACGTGCTAGCTAAGTTCGACGTGTAGAACATAGTGGTGAAGTTAGTTTTAATTACGAGTTTTAAAGCGACCGAAATAGGCAATTACGGCTAAATTGAATCGGATTGCATTAATCGAGTTAAGACACGTAGGGACAATCCGATTGTGATGTTGGCGATCATGATTAATGTCGGTTATTAGGAATGGATTCGCGGCGATTATAGGTGTTTGACTATTTTTCCGTAGTTGGAATTTAGTGAATGACTTGATAATGATGTGGTGCGATTAAACATGATGTTTGGCGACGGTGTATTTATTAACAAATACTTGATGATATGCGATGCGATGATATATGTCTCGTACATGATGATGTGATGATTATATTGATGTTGTTAATAAATGCTTCGATTTGTGAATGCATAACTTTTGATGATGATGAATTATTGGTGATGTTTTGCATAATGCAATTATGATGCGATGATATATTTATCTTGATGTGGATAAATTATGGCGATGTGGGCTTTATGCCAATCTTGATGACGATGATGATGTTTTGTGTTGTGTTGTTTGTTGTCGAGTCACATACATTGCATTGGCGACGAGGGCTTTTATGTCAATGATGGGCTTTATGCCAGGGAACAAGGGTTTTGGGAAACTAGCTCGGAGGAAGAATTACGAACCAAAAGCCAAATGGAATTGACAGGAAATTATAGAGACAAGTAAATCGAGGTAATGGTGGGGTTCTAACTCTATAACCGGGTTTATGATGAATCGTATGTGGGGATAAAATTGTATAGGATTATTTATGTTTGTATGTGAATTGCGTGAAGAATAATTGTTTAATTTTGCATCGGTGATGTTAATGTTGATGATTGATGGATATAATGGTTATATTAGCGGTGATTATTGGAAATTAGTGTTGTGGTAATCAATGGAGACAAGAAGTTAAACAAATTAAATTTAGGTTGATGATATAAGTATTAATTTGGTATCAATTAGAACCTAAAAGCGTATTGAAGAAGAAAGAAAAGACTTGGGGCAGGGGACCCCATACGAGAGGATGCTCGTCCATGGCTAAGAAAAGAAGAGATGAAAAAATAAACATAACAATTATGATGCATACATGTTTGAGACGGGCCTTGTGGCTTGAGAAAACAGGGGGCGCCCTTATAGTAAGCAGTGGGGGTGGTCGTCACTCTTGGGCGGAGGCCATAATGCATAGTATCCTAATTTTCTTTGTTTAATCAATTAAATTCTAGTTAATGAATTTAGACTTAGTGGTATAATTACACATGAAATTAAGTATTTAATTATTTTTAAATATAGTGTAGACTTAGTGAATTTAGAGAATTTCATGTGTGTATTTTTTATGGAATAGAAGAGTTTATTTTATGAAACAAAACTAATACATTTAGCGGATGGTTTATGTAATAGGTTTTAGAAAATACGGAGCTATTGCGATTTAGTAGGGAATGATACTAATTGATTTGGATAATGGAGTAGCGGTATGAGTAATATGGGGCAGAGAACTACTTGGAAAGTGGTTGTCTGAAGTAGAATAAAAGGTGGTATATATGTGTACATTGGAGTTTATCAAAAAACAAAACAAGGAACATGGTTAGTAGCAAGTTTTTAGCGAGATAGTAATATCTATTAGTAGAACGAATTTTAATTATGGTGTAATTTTAGATACATGGAAATAATTATATCGGCAATATAACTAGGCAGAACCTTTGTAATAAATAATAATAATATTGGTGCTTGAAAATAATATCGATTTATTGGTTTAGTAAATTAAGCGGTATAATTAGTTGTCGGGAATGAATTGAAAATTGTATCGGGATGGTTCGTATATTTTAGTAGGTGATTATAATTATTTATTTTTTAATTGTGTTGAATGCATCGTGTTGTTGAATTATTAGGTGATTTATTAGCGAAGAAGAATATGTTCTTTAATATTTATTGTTATTTACATGAAATTGCGGGGTGTTTTCGGTGATGATAATTACCTCTATTTATTGGTAATAACGATGATATGGTATGCCTCGTGAAGTGAATTTACGTTGTTGTTGTATGTTATTAGCATCGTATTTCATTTCCGCCGCCATAAGCCCATTATCGCCGCAATGTGCCGCCCCACCGCCGTATATTACACGGCGTATTTCGTGCTAAGTTAAAACATTGCCGTACATGCATTATAATGTTGCCTATTACCATCGTATATTGTTAAACTCTACCACTTATATTGTTCCACCGCCGCCTAAAAAACAAATTATTACCGTTATTGCATCGCTAACACCGAAATAAGCATTGCATTACCTTGTTATTACCCATGTTATTTACCAAACATGCAAACCATCATTGCAATGCCGTTGTATAATGCATTAATAATGCCATAAAATATTTTAAACAAATGTAAAAAGATGTAGTACATATTGCATTGTTATTATGCCATTCATCCATCCATACCATTTGTAAGTATACATATTGCAAAGATTGCACCAATTATCTTTAACCATTCCAATACCATTTATTATAATTTATCTATGCTTATTTACCCCACTTTATACTCACGGCAATGTAAAACACGCCAGTTATGCCACACGGGCCCGCACAATGTTGAATTACGCTTAATGCACTTACCAAAATACTTTAATAAAAATATTAAAACTACGTAAACACATTACCGTTACCATTAAAAATATTATTTATTTATGAGTTGAAATATGTTGCTTTATTTCTAGCAAAACCATTATATTTATGCCAAAATGAAAATTATTTTACCGTGCCGCCGTCACATATTGCCATTATTGTGCCGAAACCATCTATGTTAAAAGTTATCCGTTACATTATGATCTATGCCGCCATCACCGCCGACAATAAAATACCGCCGCCGCCATGCATTAAATACTACGGCAAAATCTTATTACGCCAAAATACCACATTGCCATATTATAATGCGCAAATAACTTTCATTTTAGTAACGGTATATTTAAAAAAATGCGCCATTTTAGGTGTTAGCCGACCAAACCGAAATTGTCTACAATATGCCGTACCATTTTAAAACAAAGAAAATTTGCCATTATTATGTTCGATTATTGCCCATTACCGGTATTACCGGCCGTAAACATTATTACCGTTATTTATTATAATATGCATTAGAGTTATTTGTTAACACCAGAGTTGCCATTATAATTGTTGTTAAAGAATTAAGTTGTTGATTAAGCATTATTATTATTTATTACCAAAATATTAAAAAAAATATTATTTATTTAACATGAAAAAAAGAAAAATACAAAAGTTTGAAAAACACCGCAACCGCCATTACCATATTCACTAAACCATTTATAATAAATTATGATAAAATCAATAATATTGAATTAGTACCGTTTAATTTTGCCGATATGTATTATGGAAATTATTGCCGCTGGTAAATATGGCCGCTTATCCATTAATATTAAAACGTTAATACAAAACTTATAAAAAAAACAAAATTTAACCAATACGAATTGCCGCCGAAAGAAAGAAAAAAAAAACCATAAAAATGGCCATTAATATTGAGCAACCGTTACCGCCCTTATTTTATGGTAGCCCGTGCCGTAATGCATAAAGTTCCAATTATCCATGAATTTTAGACTTAGAAATAGAAATTAGAAAAACATTGTATTTGTAAAATAAAAATTGTAGAATTTACGCCATGCAAAATAATTTTATGCCATTTAAAAAAAGAACTGCCACATTAATAAAACAATAACGTATTTAAAGAATACCGGAAAATTTATATAAAACAAAAAAATATATGATACCGTTTATAACAAAATACCGTTAGCCATTTTATGCCGTAATATTAAAACGGTACCATTAAGCGCAAGCCGCCCTGCCAGTAAAAAAATAATAAACATTGGTGTACTTATTAACCCATTGAGTAAATGCCATTAAGCCATGCAAAATAATTCGATTTAATATTAATGCAAATGATAATTGTGAAATGTTGCCGAATGTAGTGAAATGCTTTTATAATTGGCGATATCGTAAGGCCATAGCCGTAATTTCGCATGTTGTGGTACCGCCCCGCATATGCAAAAAAACAATATGCGCCATTTATTTATTAGCAGCAAGCAAAAACTACGCCCACCACAATACCAACACGCCGCCACCATGCCGCGCCGCCATTATGTGCCGTAATTGTTGCAAAAATACCAATAATGAATTATGCATGCGTCGTTATTTATGTTGGTGTTAAGTTGGCAAGTGAATTATGTTGTTAAGCTGTGAAGTGAATTATGTCGTTGCTAACGGTGAATTGATTTCATGTTATTGTTAATTAGGAAGTTGTTGTGATGTGTTAATGCGATGTGAAATTTGTATGATTTAATCCTAGCATATTATTTATCTTACACTTGTTTATATTGGATATCTCACCCGTTATAGCGTGTTTTCCCCTACCATGGAAATGGTAGTACTAAAGGATAATAGTGGAAGTTCGATAGTATTATGAAGTCGTTAGTTGTTGTTAGTTGATTGAATGTCATTGCTACGTCGTAACACTCGGGGAATGACGTTGTAATTGTTGTAGTTGCTTAATTATTAAAGTTTATGAATAATGTGAATACTTGATCATGTTGATTAATGAAGTTGGTTTAGTTGAATAATTATGCTAAGTGATTAAATAAAATTAATAAATATAGTGAAATGTTTTGAGGTTGAATAAAGATGTATTTATTACTATTGAAATTATGATTACGTGGTTAGTTGATTTAATTGAAAAGTATTTTTAAGTTCATCCATGATCTAATGTTATATATCTTAGTTGTGATATAATATGACATTTCTTGAAAAGAAATTGTGACATCCCGTATGATTATCTTTTCCGCTCGTTTAAATAATATCGTTGGTAGATTTGCATTATTCTGAAAGACCGGTGAAACCTCCTCATGATAGCTATCTTAAACTCCTCCCATGTCTTGATGCTTGCTCCTCCATACCCCGATACGATTCGATTGCCATATCCTCAATTTACTAACCCGCCGTCTATCTGCGTCCTTACTTTGTTGAGTTGAAAATATCGTTCAACCACTAACGAGCCAACTATCGCATCCTCTCAATTGAAAATGGAATTTCTAACTCTTTCTACCTCCATGATGCGAAATCCTTCTCCCTTGCTATGTACAAGGCGGTTTACGGTCTGATCGCGTACATGTACCTCACCATCTCCCTCTCCAACGTCTTAGTTGTCGTCGGATCCTACGACGACAGGTCAACTCTTGTATCAATTGGTGATTTGATCCATAGTAACCTTGGTCTTGATTGTTGCTCCGTTATGATCAGCCGTGTCTATTATATTGCTCCTTCATCTTGAGTCATCCTAAATTCCATGTTCTCAAGGCGATTCTCCATGATGCTTGGCGTCACGACCATCCATAACATGAGACTAAACCAAGGCTCAGAAACCAAATTGATAAGCTCGTCGATATCTATGGAAAAATTAGAAAATCTGAGGATGATAGTAATAGAAGAAATTGAAGTTTATTGTACTCTCGAATACTAGAGTTAAATATGGGATCTAGCTAGTACAAAAGTGTAAATCTGAGAAAACAAAAGTGCGGAGAAAAAGGAAAAGAAAGATAGAGGCACTTAGAGAGGCATGTACTCTCCTAAAAATGGATATCTCACTCAATTTACGCTTACTAGAAGAATGATTCTTCCAATCATTTATTCTCACTTTCCTAGATTCTCTCACCACTAGTTATTTGCCGTGATCTAAACCGTGTAGCAACTAATTCTTTTTGTCTATTCCCTTTTCTCTATACGTTTACTTTCATAAAACTTCTCATATCTACCATAAAACAACAACTATAGTAGTGTTACATTACACTTTGTAGCTTATTATAATTTGAAGAAACCTCTATTATACTACAATTACGAAATGAAGTTGTTACAGAGCTGAACTAATTTGATAAAATGTTGATTATTTGAAATTACTATCTTATGAATGACGTGTGAAATTGATGTTCCACAACTATTACTTGCATTTCAATATTGTTTTCAATCTTCGATTATAAGGCTTGCCATGAAAACTCAAGACTTACAAAAGTGCTTGATTATAACCATGATTGACTTTAAAGGCTTTACAAAAGTAAGTTGAGCTATGATCAACAAGTAAATCAACACATATTATCTACAAACACCTTGCTTTGTGTTATTCAAAACTATCTGCCATTTCATATTTCAATTCCTCTATAGCCTATTAACTTGTGAATTCTCTTTCGGCCCAAAATATTTGGTTGAGAGCTAATTGTTTATCGTGTTACTTGTGCCTTGCCATCCACAAGCTATTTGTTTCTACGTGCGAATACATGGTCTCTAAGATACAAGCAATTATGGCTCAATACATGCCCTTGGATAATCAACCTCTTATTATTCCTAATCAAGAAGTTCATCATGATTTCTAGAAGATGTTGGTGATATTTTTATGAAGAATATTACTCTTTAGCTTATGACCATCTCTACTGCTAAACAAACATAGAGGTGATTTGTTTATTTAGCTATATCCACTTTGTAAAGTTAAATAATATGGTTGTGAACTGTCACATTATCTTGAGGTGTTATAATGTTGATGAATTATGTGCAATGCTTTGTGTAGGTTGAAAATTTTGTGAGATTGATAAGGAAAGTGGTGCACTTGGTTTTCATGGAGATTTGGATGGTGATATGATCACAGTGGCAGTTGTTTAAGGTTGATTCTTTGTTTAGAAATCATAGATCATGGAAGGAAGTTTCAAAACTTGTATTTTTCTTGATGGTAGATTGTTGAATGTTATATCAAGGTGATTATAATGGTTTTGGTTAATTTTGAATTTATACATGAATATATCATGAATTCAATAATATAAAGGTAGTGTAGTGTTATTATACTTAATTATGATTTTTGTTTTATTCTAATAGCATGAAAACAAGTTACATTAATCTGATAACTTATAATGTATTAATTCAAACACTAGAAAAAGCATTATTTTTTAATTATATATATATATATATATATATATATATTTTAAACTTATTTTAATTTAAACTAAATATAATTTAAAATAAATTGAAATATAATTTATCGATAAAATAATTTTATTAAAATTTGTAGCACCCCAAAATTTACCCTCCTTACCATAAATTTTCTTGAACATCCCATCATGCTTAATTCTTTGTTTCAACGGAATTAATTCAAACTTTAGTTCAAGATACATTCAAGTATTGTACAAGAAAAATCAAGTTCATTGAAACTTTGTGAAGTTGAAAGAATTTAGTTTGTATTAATCTGAATTTATCAAATGCAAAAAGTAGTTCAAGAGATTTGAAGCCGAATAATTTGCTCAGGATGTAAAGTTTGGTGACCAAAGTGAATAATGCTAAGAGTAAATCGTGTTGAAATTCTTAGAACTTTTAGTTTTTGGAATTCGTCATTATTACCGTCTCAAGTACCTCATTTGGGTTTTTATCGGAATTCATTCAAGATTCAAGTGTCACTTATCATCAGTCAACTTTCTTTCACAAGTTTGATTTCAAATTCAAGATACTCCATTAAGAGTTTTTAAGGCATGGAAAGTTGCGGTAAAACTTCTAGCCATTTGCTCATTTACAAGGTTCGAAGAAATGCGAATACAAAAAATTGAATATGTTGTTGCAATGTTAGCAGCGTTACGTCAATTACTACGAGTTATATGATTTGTAACATTTGCAAGTATTGATTCAAGTTCCATTAAATTTCCAAACAATAATCAAGTGGTTACAAGTAATATTGGAATTTTACAAATTCAACATCCATTCAAACAAAGCGAGATTACAATTGTATTTACATACAAAGTTATTTTTGTTACAAGATTCACAAACTTTAAAGCAATTTCTACAATGTCTACAAAAAGTCTTGAAGTTTCTAAAGTCTTGGCCTTTTCTTGATTCTGAGACTTTCAACTCATGATCATCTTGCTTCCTCTTCATCTTGTCTAACCACTCGACCATTCCACCATCCATCGTTACATGAAACAAGAAAAAGAACACGGTTAGCAAGCATAAACATGAATGAAATACAAGAGATTATCAAAGAACCATTCGTTTGTCCAAGAATCATCATTAAGCGTTGGCGGGAATCGAGTTTATGCTAAGCCTCGAAATCTTGTTTAAAATTAATCGCCAAAAAAAACACTTGCAAATCGCGGGCTAACGCAGTTCACAAACAAGCGTACAATGGGCAAGGCATACAAGAGGCATGATTCGATTCCCACAACACACATATGACCGTGCATAAATCGGTCCGATTCGATTGAAAGAAGCATAGCAACGACAGTATATATATCCAACAATATAAAGCCCAGCCTGAAGCAAAGATTAAAGTCAATAGAGCAGTGATCAAAGTCAAAGTTATCAATGATATGGGCAATTAAGGACTCGAGAAAGTCATCATTCGGCATGGGCATTGAATTAAAACAAGCAACAAAGTAAGGAAAGAAGCGAACAGTATGGCAAATGGAGCGGTAAATGTACAACATGGTGTTAGAACCACAATTCAAGCAACATGGACAAGCTAAGACAAAATGTTATATACATTCGAGATATAAGATAAAAAAGCGAGAAAATTCTAAGGAGGGCGGTTCATTCAACACCAACATCGAGACCAAAAGAAAGAGCCAAGTAAGTTTTTGTTCTAAGTTTCAAAGCCAAACGAAATACGAACACACAAAACCGTTCATCTAAAAGAACACAAAACAAGCGAGAAAAAGCGTCATTCTCGGAAAAACCAACACGATTTACAAACCCAAACAAAAAGCATAGTGAAACGAACATAACATAGCATACTACATCATTTTCTCAACGCAGCGCCTTGATCTATTGTTTTTGAAATTCATATACAGCGAGAAAAGAAGAAGAAAGGCGGTCACACCCGAAACAAGGTTAGAAGCAAGCTCACGCCGTCTACGTCTCAAAGCTCGGTATTTTCACCGTTCTTAGGAATCGGCCAACCTAAGGTTTCCTCCACCGATTCGAATCATAGCAGAAAACAACACGAAAATCAAAAACATACATTCACATCCAATCAAACCATAAAACGAGAACATATCAGCGAGATCGAGAGAGATCGCGGTGAGAGAGAAGAAGATAGCGATCGCGGTGAGAGACGAGCAGGCGGCAACGATTTATGAGGACGAGGCCGGGGCGAATGAAATCGAAAAATGAGAGGTGAGGTTTGAGAACATGACAATGAGAGAAAGTGAAAACGCGTGGGGAAAAGAATACGGGCAAGAGAATTTGCTTCACCTTATTCTTTTCCTTTTCCTTTTTCTTTGTTTAAAAAATATAATAATAAATTTATAAAAACTATTTTAATTTATTTTCATAATGGTGTCAATAAGTAGTGACAAGTGTCACCACCTTTTAATAAAAATATTTTTCTTTATTTTATTATTCTTAATTAGTTTATTTTAGAAAAATGTTAATATTGAAAAAATGTATATGTGGTATAATATTACCGTTTAGGACCGTGGAGCATTTGGAACAAGATATCGCGATTTACTAAGCGTATGGAAGTATTTCGGATCGGTCAAAAGTTCAGATGGATTTCTCTTCGCATCGTCCAAAATCACGGCATTACAGCTATTTAAATTTTGTCTATTCAATTAATTTATTTATGCGTAAATAATATTTTGTTGCGATGTACTAAATAATTATTGAATCGATAGTTTTATTTGATTTTATCGATTAAACTATTATGGATTTTTCATCAACGAAAAAATCATCTCTAATAATTATTTAAATTTAGGTGTATTGTGTGGCATTTTGTACATTTTATTTACTCGTTGGTATTTATTCACCAATGTACACTTTGCACACAACTAAATTAAAATCAATTCGACTTCATCTGATTGACTCATATGCCGATTTCTTAAAAGGTCTCATGGTTAGGGATGGGCATGGCCATCCTCACGAGATTAGTTAAAGCCCTTGTTGCTTTAATCGATCATAACAAAAAAATAACATTGGTCTATATACCAATCACCATGCACGTCTCATGGTTTGGGATAGGAGCACCTATCCTCACGAGGTTAATTAAGTCCACATGCTTGATTAATCATAACCCGCTTCCATTTTTCTCGACCGCAGCGTGTCGAAATACTTTCGCAATTAAGGTTCCAAACCTCGATCCAACGTCAGTGCATTTTCTAAATTCTTTCATAAAGAAAACTCAAGTGTTTAAGCCGTTGGATGCTAGACTAATTGTTTAAACACTTGAAAATGAGCCTCGAATCTTTAGTCGTTGGATGCTAGACTAACTACTTAAAGATTCTTAATAACGTGAACCTTGTTTCACTTTACTCTTTCATAAAGAAAAACTTTTGGGATGATAGAGCGACTCGTTGAGCATTGAGTTCATCTTGTTTCTAGTATTTGAATCATAGGATGCTAGTCTTATGGTTGGTACTTTCACCCACATAAAACAATTGACTCACTCAAATTCTTTTATCATTTCATGTCGATCATCAAGCTCTTTTCGGAGCAAAAGAGTGTGCAATATTAGATTTCAAATCTGAGGGACTTAAGCTTTCAAACAAACAAAACAAGTCCTAGTTCAAAGCATTTGAAAGCGTCTAAAGCATATTTTGAGATAAAATCAATACAACCACTTAAAACCTTTTTAAGAGGAACTACGAGTTTGACTTTCCCATTGCGAGGAATATGTAGGCTACAGTTAGAAACCGTGCCAAACTCAAAATAATAATAAACAAATCCTTTTCTCCTTTATTCATAACTTAGTAATAAACACACACAAGCGTAGAATTAAATGGGTCCCATCGAGTGCGATGGATGTAAGGGGTGCTAATACCTTCCCCACACATAGCAGACTCCGATCCACTTTTTGGTCACGTGGGCCGTCTTATCCGCTTGTTTGGGGCTTTATCTATATTTTCCGTTCTTTTTAGAACAAATAAAATTAGGTGGCGATTTCAGCATTTGAAATTAAAAGATTTTTGAAAATCGAGTTGTGATTAGCGACTTTAGGGAAGATTTTTAAGCGAGTTAACCCTAATTTAATTCTTGTGTGTTTACCATTCATTGCCTATTATTTCTTTATATCCTGTGATGTATTTTGATATTGGGGCATTTATTGGTTATGGTTCATAGATAAGCCCAATACCGAGGCTTCAAGGAAACATTAAGCTTAGAGTGGTTGAGTAGCTTAGGTCCATTGGACATCCGTGTCTTTTGGATCGACGTGAAGACCCAACTTAGATTGATCTTTTTAAGGGAGTTATTGCACCGTCACGATAGTGCGGGATGATAATCTTGGACAAAGGGCCTATAACTCTAAGTATTAGGATGTCAAAAACAAAACCAACCGCTCGAAAGGATTTTGAGTATCCCTAAAAGCTTCTTGAAGTATACTTTTGAGTATTATCCCCACATCCGTCGGCGTGGTGATAAAACTTCTAAAAGAGATCTGAGACTCAGAAGCATTTAGCATAAAAACATTAGAACCAACCTTGTTTGGGGAATTGTTGGGTAGGCGTCAAAACCATGTCAATAGTCCTTTTAAACCCTTATCCGTGTGATTTTGCATAACATCAATATGTATCGCATCACATCGCATTCTTACATGCATCGCCATCATATGGAATTTTTACATGTATCACCATCATATGGCATTCTTACATGTATTACCGTCATGTTGCATTCTTACATGCATTACCATTACATTACATTACATTCTTTAATGCATGCATTCCATTTTCACCAGAAAAGCTCATTTCATTTCTTCTGTCCAGAAATATCAAACATCTACCCGCGCCGTTCGGAACTTGAAGGATGTCTTAGAGGGCTATAGGCGAGCTTCAGCGTGGTGAGGGAACTATTGAGAGAAGTTAAACACTGAAGAAATCGGATAAGTCGTCATGGATCTCTTGCAAGTTGTGTTGAAAAGAAGTGCTGACACCACACCATCTCCATAAGTTTGGTTCTTTGCATCATCTGATGTCTCCACGAGCCAAGGACATCTACACGTGGCGAACTCTCCGATTCGAAATTCTCCCTGAGTATCATCCTCGGCCTTCACCTTGAAGATTCTCGACAACGGCAATTGCTTGCTCCCCGATGAAGAAGAAGTTCAAATCGACATATTAACTATTCCGATCGATATGCTCAGCAGGATATTGACCAATTCCGATATCATATTCTCAACTATTGCCTTACTTGATTGAGTGGTGTTGTGATACCAAGGAATTGAAGCCGATACCGGGGTTGCTAAAGCTTGTTTGATGAGAAAGCTAAATGTGCTTTTCATCTGCGACTGCAGGGACATGAAGCTGAGTTTTGTTTAAGCCTAAATGCAGTTCGAGAGCTAATTAATGATAAGATTACTGTTTTCAAGCAGAATGGATCGAAAGACATTTTGCTTGCAAGGTCTAATCATAGCAATTTTGAGAACTTCCAAAACTCGTTGGAACAATTGCTTGCAAGAGGAATTTGAGACTTTGAAGAGTAGTGATGAAGTAGACGGATGTTCACTTGAGAAAGGTGGTAACCTTAACAAGATATCTCAAGTTCTAGAAAAGGGAAGTCGGTTGTAACACCATCATTATCCTCCATTACCATCTTTCAGTCTTTGCATCATGAATTTTGTGCGATCTTCCTCAACCAGTCGAACTCTCAAAAATCAAAGCGTGCCTCGAATAATTTGGAAAGAAGGAGGCTCCTCTTGATCAATTCCGACCTACAATCGACTTTGCCATATCTGGTTCAAAATTCATTGGTGGTTCCCAAATTTCTTAACCCGTAAATTTATTCCCAGTTATGATCATGCTTGCGATGTGGATACCATGATGGAGCAGTGAGCCACTCAGCGGAGGGGCTGCACCTACAAAGCCAAAGTTTAACGGTTGATTGACGGAAGTACTTGACGGTTCAAGGAGGAACTGTTTGTGAATAGCAACCCGTTACTCAAGTGAATGCCAGACTCACGAAATTCATCTGAATCAACAAGTCAAAGAGACCAAGTGTCCTCGACAACGACGACCTTTATTGCTTTCTTGCATTTTCATGTGTATCTTGTTTATTTGTTTAAACTTTATTTGCATGTAAAAGCTATTTGTTTTATCTTAATGCAATGAATATGTTTGTCTTGAAGTAATCCATTCATTGTCACTCAATCCATTCGTTATCACTCTTTAAATGATTTGCGAGCATTTTGATACCAACGTTAGAATCTTTCGCTTAGGCAAAGATTTGGAGAGGAGGATGATAATTGAAAAAGCATGAGTCTAGTCATGTGCTTTTGAGTAGAACCACGCTAATGATGTCTGAGCCTTGTTTCAAATCCCCAAACACGAGTTATAAGGAGATAGACCCTCGTTAACCCCATCGAGCCTTGAAGTAGGAGTTTCTTTTACATTAGGAAAAACCCCATTTTTTCAACCGTAGGGTAGTGTTAGGTTAATCGATCGGCGTCGAACTCATCAAGAGAGTGTGCATTTAAGGATACAACAATGGCTATCCTTCAAAAGGTTGAGAAAGTCAAAACCATGATAAACCCCATCTATCAATAGTGTGCATCAAAGGAGAATGATACCATGTTGGGTATCTCTACATCGGGAAAGGTCAACAGATGGCGACACCATAGCGGTTATCCCTCATCTACCTAAGGACTCGAGCAGGTCACCATCACTTCTAACAAATCAATGATTGTGTAAAGATCCACGACTTGTTCAAAAGATGAATAGAAAAAGACAAAAGCCCTTAAGTCGGAACTTAGTAATGAGTCGCTTAGGCAAAAGTCGAGCAAAATCCCGAAATGCATTTTCAAAGAAATTCTCAACAAAAGAAGTCATTGGTCAAGTACCAAAAGACAAAATGTGGGTGTACATCGTGTCAAAGAAACCTCGGTTCCTCAACCATCATAACGCCTCTCGAGATGATTGCTCGTGTCGAGGATAGTTGAACTTAGGTGAAGAACATCCGCGGAGAATGGCGGGCACCAAATATTTTGAGCCTAAAATCCTTTTCTAAAAACCCGTGAACGGACCACGTTCAACCCTAAAAGTCCTAATTGAAGCATGGGTTAATTCAAAAGCATACGAAGAAGAATCGCGTTTACACGACCTACTATTGTGTGCTAAGTATCTATGTTGGTATCATATGCTCGTCTTATCTTTCAAAAGAAAATTTGATGTTGCACTCCGAAAAAGTGTTTCACTGCATAAGCGAAAAAATCATAATGTTTTCATACAAAACTTCAAGGCATAAATGTGGCATTATAATTGTCATAATAAACATTCTTCTACATGTAAAACAATTGTTTGACATTGAAGAAGTTCTCATAATGAACATCGTTGAAGTTTAACTTTGTCAAAAGAAAACTTGATTATTACATTGAGTTAGCGATTATTTGTAGCAAGGGCAAAGCAGGACTCCTTTGAGCATATCACAGGTTGTCTTCTTAAGAGTACATTAGTCGGGGGCAACCAAATTGAAATTCACTCCTCAAATTTCTACCAATCCGGGGGCAAATCCTTAAAGAGCAATCATCAATTGAGTTAGTCCTTCTCAAAAAAGCAGTCAACTTGAAGCAATCACCTCGAGACGTGGGAGTTTCTAAAAGTACATTTACATTGGGACATTCGAACTAATCGTTCGGTTCCATCAATCTGAGATAATGACTTGACACGTGGAAGCCTTCAAAAGCTCTTGTTCCACCAAGTTAGTCGCTCACGTGTTGTTAATCTGAAGCAGTTACTTCATAATGGTGAAGCTCTCTTAATTGGAGCAAGTGTCGGTTCAAAATCAATCACCACAAGCAATTACTTGAGGCGTGAAGTCTCTCTAAAGCTAAATCTGAGGTCGGTCTTCCCGATGCTCGCATAGCTCTCTATTGAGACGATCAACTGAGGAAAATACTTGAGGCGTAGAAGTCTTTCCAAGATTCATTCTAAAAGCAAACTTACGGAAAAGATTCATTTAATCTGAAGAAACTACTTGAACGTTGAGGTCTCTCAATGTTCATCACAGGGCATGTCGTCCATCTATGCAAAGTCGCCACTCTAGGATTTGGTAAATCTAAGGAGGTTATTTTGAGATGCGAAAATACCTCAAAGCTCTTATGGAGCATGATATTCCCATATCATAATATCAGTTCCTTGAAATCTTGACGATCGATAAGTGTTGCGTCGATCTGAATCTTGGGATACTCCTTTCGGAAAGATTTCTAGAAAGTCTAACGGGCCAAAATGAGTTGAGATTAAATCGATATATCTCTTAAGTGCAAAATCCAATGCGATTTGCATTCCAGCGCATGGGGCCGCCTCTCATCTTTATCTAATCAATTCGAAGTTTGCTATTCTTTTCTACAAGAATAAGCATTACGACCCTTCGGTGACAATTCAATATTTGGAGCTTAGTCAATCATCTTGTTGTGCCATGTTCTTTTATCCTCGGACTAAGGGTTCATCGAGGATTCGAGTTTGATAGCGATTACATTAACTAGTATATTCATGCATTCATTCATTCATGCATTCGTATCATATACTACATAGCACATTCATTCATAAACCTCGGCCAGGGACTTAGGATGTTTCAAAATACATAGTGATGCTTCTCGTAGAATCATAATTTGAAGACTATTTTGAATGACAAATTTAGTTCTTGATCCAAGTTTGAGGTTCGACCATAATTGGTGTATTACGTTGATGATTCTCGAATCGAATCTATTCAGTGATTGGGTTTCCCAAGCGAACTCTTATATCAATAGAACTTCTCTAGAGTTTCTTTTAAAAGTACCCATTACAAGCAAAGACTTTTCTCAAATGACAAGCTTGTCTCCCAGATTACCGGGGAGATGTTTGGGTGAAGGACATGATAAATGACAATTATCGATTCTCCTGTGACTCCTCCAGAGAATCGATTGATCATCCTCATGAACTCTTATGACAAAAGATCGTTAAATGGATTCCCCGTGATGTCTTCCTTCTCTCCAAGATATCAAGAAATCATATAATATTTGCATTAGAAAAATTCATATCATGCATATCATACTCATTACATTAGCTCAATTATTTGTTTTGCGAGGTTTTCAATGAAGCTGAAAATATCCTCGTAAGGATCAAATGGAAGGATTAGTTCTCGAACGATAAATTATCCCTTTCTCTACAAACACAAGTTATATACTTGTTTGAATCTCGTGTAAGGTTTTCTCAATGAGATTTCTTCCCATTGAAATAGTTATCTCTTTCCGTTGGACTCAAATGTCGTAAAATTATTCAACAAGAATCCCAATGAATTTTCCACATGGTTTTCTTACAGTTTCCAATGATTAACTCTCCCAAGTGAGTCTCCTTGAGAAAGGACTACTACCACATTAGTCTTGGTATTTTCAAGATTTCTTTAGACAAGAATCTTCACACAAATTCTCTGGCGATGAATTCCACATTTCGTTCTGGCGGTTCTCGAAAATCACATCAAACTTAAGTGCGTTTATTTCCCGGTAGTTATCAACTACTCAACAAATAAGTGTCCACCCGGTAGGAATGTTTATTATCTCGGGATATTTCTCAACTCGGACGTTGATCCGTATTCACTTGCTACAAGCATACGCATGTCTGATTGACTGACTTTGTGGATTTTTGTATGCAAATATGCGGATAGCAAGAGTATACCGACTTTCTTTTATCCAATTAAGGGAAGGTAAAAGTACAGAAAAGACCTTGCGTTAGATTACGATTAATGGAGAAGGTTATGAAAAGGGAAGGTATTAGCACCCTTTCCATCGTAGTTATCTACGAGCTCTTGGTTACTCTTTAGATCACTTTAAATTGTGCTTTACGTGTGTTTGACAAAATGTTTTGAAAAAGGCATTTCCTTTGACTTTATAATGATTCATGTAGGAATGTATACAAAGTGTTAGAAAATGTTTTGTTTTGAAAAGAGTTTGAACTTTGACAAAAGTGTGAGGTTAATGAAAAGTATTTTGATAGAGCAAGCAACTAAAAGTCTTATTACCTACTCGGAATTGGTCGATTTACGTTGTTATTTCGTTCCTTTACAATAGCGTTATCCATACCATTAGTTGGTAGGTAACTCCATTCGTTGGATGTAAGAGGAAATTGAAAGGACATCGGATGGTAATAAAGAAAGCAACTTGTAGGAAGTATCTGCACATTCGAAGGGACTATCATCATTTTCGTGGCGACAATCGAGGGTCAAGATCATGTATTCGGGCGACATCGTGGGTCTTATGATCTTTATGTCGAAGGACTATGATGATTTGTTTTGAAGCCAGCGGTGCTAGAATACCTCTACGTTAGAGGACATGACCATTGAATTAAGTAAAACCGAGAGAAAATTACCCTAAGGGTGCATGTGAAGAAGTGTGTTGATTGGATATGTATATCTTGAAAATTAAGTGAGCTATGTTGATTTTAGTCTTGCCATACCGTCTAATTACTAACGATTAATAAAGATGCGGAAATTAAAATGCAGAATGTAAAGGTGCGGAAAGATAAATCCTACTTATTTATTACATGGCAAGATACATAATTTAAATGCAGAAAATAAAAGCCTAATTTAAAACTATTACATCCATGAACATTACAATATTGGAAAAAAGAAAAGCGGTAAAAATACGTCCAGAAGCGTGGTAACTGTGAAAAGATGAAATCGAAAAATACGAGGAAATCGATCAAAGAGAAAAATGTTAGTAAAAATGCAAATTTTAAATGAGAAAAATATTTCATCTGGAAATAACATTAATATGCTAAAATAAGTTTTAGGATTTTTGGAGATAATTTAATAATTAAAAACTAATTAAAATTGATTTAAATGATAAATTAGAAATAAAATTAA
>CM038794.1:78940469-79000220 GCA_021764765.1 Vicia sativa | reverse complement strand
ACGTGCATGACAATCGATTCTGAGGTCAAGAAACTTCGTACTGCATATGCAAGAAGGTCTCAAGTCTCCATCTAGTAAGACTAACAACCATCTTCCTCCTGCTCCTCCCGAGATAGCTAATAGGGAAGGTTCTAGATATGTTCATCAAGCCATAGCTAGAATAGTTACTAGGATTCTGAATGAGAATCACTGCTCTGGGTTTCTATTCCTTTGAATCAAGAATCTACAGCCCTAATTTAGCAAATCGATCCAGATGTCACACGAATGTCAAGACATCCGATGATAATGTTAGGAAATCTGAGAATCCTATTAATGACCCTTCATAAATCTTCAGAATTGTGTTGATGACACCACCGTTAAGTCTCCTAAAAACCTGCTGATGAGAACATGGAGAAGTCTCCAGAGAACTCCTCCGATGGAATTCTTGAAGAATCTCCGAAACCCGCATGCAACCTAGAAAAAATCTCCGCAGAAAACCAACGATCAAAATGTCGAGCCTCCCCGTCATTGATCTTGATGAAGAATTCTTTTGATAATGACCTTATTGCTAGTGTTAACCCCACATTGCTAAGAGAATGATGAATAGTAGGAAGAAGAATGTTACCCAAGTCCTTCCAGGAGAAGGTTGCAAGTTATTCATGAGACTCCTAATGGGAAAGCAAGGTTGGAGAAAAGGTTGAAAAAGACAAAATGGACCCTCCAAAGGAAAGTAGGGATGAAGTCTGTTGGAAGCATCTCAAGGCCCAAGAGAACCCAATTGTCAAGAAAATAAAGGTCCTCAACCCTCGTAACTGGATGAGGATTCAGATTTTAATGTCAGAGAATGTCACGATATTCCACTTAGAAAGAGACCCTCTCTTGGCAAACTGCCTAAAGTTCCCGAAGTGGCTATTGATAACATCTCTTTCCACCATCCAGAGAGTGCTAGAAGGTGGAAGTATGTCTGTTTGAAAAGAATTGCATTAGAAAGGGAGCTGAACGGGAGTGCCCTGTAATGCAAGGATAAGCATGGACTGATCAAGGAAGCTGCTGATGAAAACTGTGGTCAAATTTTCAAATTGTTATGATATTTTGGTGAAGGAGTTCATTGTTAATCTGACTAGTGGCTGTGCTGATGGAAGGTCAGCAGATTTTAAAACTGTGTTTGTAAGAGGAAGAAAAGTGAAGTTTTCCCCAAGTGTAATCAACAAATATTTGGGAAGATCTGATGATGCTCAACTGAAGCTTGAAGAAATGTATAACCAAGTTCAGCTAAACCATCATCGCAAAGCAAGTGAAACTACGGCCATTGAAGGGAAAGTTATCTGCTAGCAAACTAAGTGTCAAGTTTGCAATTCTGCACAAGATAGGTGCAGCCAACTGGGTTCCCACAAATCACAAGTCCACCATCTCCATTGGCCTAGGAAGATTTATTTTTGCTGTTGGAACAAAAGCAAAATTTGATTATGGCACCTACATCTTTGAGCAAACATTAAAACATGCTGACAGTTATGCTATCAAAGGTCCAATAGCTTTCCTTCCTCTTGTGTGGTATTATAACCGACCAATACTCGACATCCTGTAGACAAAGACTTTTGTAAAGAGCTCCTACTCTTGGCTCTTACTACAAATTGTTTCAAGGAAACATGTCCCAAACATTGTCATGACATCTCGAGACATCAAATGTCAAAGCTAACTCGTGTCAAAGTTGTCATGCTGTGCTCAAGGAGACTTATAGGAATCGAAGCAAGGAAGCAAACTCTAAAGGAGCTGATTCTCACCTCGAGAAGGAAAAGACACGAGGTTGAGGATGAAAGGCTAATGAGGATATTGCTGCAGATGTGAATGAGGATGTTGATGTTTATTAGAGACCGGTGCCGATAGCGCTTAGAAGATGCTACATACCATGTTGCTTCTTCAGAGAAGAAAGTACTTGGTTTGTGATCATGTGTTGTTGCTACTTGTGTTTGTTTTTGTTGTTTTGATGTTGTTTTGCCTATGTTGATTTTGGTTCTATTTGTTTATATGGATTTCATTATCGTTGTAAAACTTAACTCGATATTACTTTTATATATTGAGCTTTGGTTTATATATTGGCACCTTTGGCCCTGGTGGCTAAAAGGGGAAAGAATTTTATGGGCAATTGTGGTAGAATTTATCTTTGTTAATTTCGGTTATTTAGCTTAGTTAGCTTAGATCGTTAATTATTTCCACTGCATGGGTGCTCGATAGCTTAGTTTGTTTTAGCCAAAATTTGCCAAAGGGGAGTTTTTAAGTGTTTTTGTTGCCTTAATTTTGGTAAAACTAGTTTATGTCAATGTCTTAATCGATGTCAAGACATTCGAGTTGAAGATAAATTCAGTAAGAAGATTAATTCAAGTATACCGATTGAGTTAATGCTTTGGAAATCTACGTAAGAACGATCGATGTCATAAACAATGTTATGACATTCTGTGTGACATTTCTTGTTCTGCAGATTCTTTTTCCTGAGAGTTTTTAGGATTTCTGTTGAGCTATTTGTTATGAATTAATGTAATTGGATCACATGCTCACGTGGCTCTGTGGTTAATCTTAGTTAACCCTAAATTGGTTTGTTAAAAAGACCAAGCCTTTAGGTTAAATTAATTGAACCCTAGCTATAATTATGGAAGCCCAAAACTGAAGTCTTGTTACTGCTTCTATAATAGGAAAAGAACCCTTATTCTCCCTGCACGCTTTTTGGACTGTATTGAAGATTTAGCAGGTTATTTATTTGTGTATTCTAGTTACTTTTGCATGAGCAATTATCATTTGATAAGTGCCTTGGACTAGGATTTGGTTGTAAGGGTTGTTTATCACTCAAAGCTTTGAAGCACGAGTGTTGTGTCTCTTGATTAAAGCTTTGAAGCAAATCAAGTATGTTTATTGAAGAGTGTCTTCACAATTCTATTAAACAATAGGTTTATATCATTGATTGAGGGGAGAGAAGAACTCAGTTCTAAGTAGGACTTAGATTGAAGTTGCATTGGGTAGTTTTGTGAGGAGATAAACCGTTGGTTTATTCCCCGAATTAATACTACTAATAGTGAATCTCCTCCTCGCTTGGTAGCCCCGATGTAGGTGTAGTTACACACTAAACTGTAAACAATTGATTGTTCTTTATCGTTGTTTCAATTAATCGTGAATTGTTAATGTGAGTGTCGACATCGTCATAACATTCTCTCGTGATATCACGTATCCGCCAGAATTTCTTTCATGGAAAATGCTTTCCGATCAATTTTTAATTTTCGAATGCTTTTATAATGTGACACGAGCCTTATGAATGAATGTCTTTTAGGTTTCCACGATATCAATAATGACAAGATTTGAGCATTGATACTCACTAAATGAAAGACAATGATTTTTTAGGACATCAAGAAACTCAATAAACATGTTTATTTTTCTTCGTTATTACTTGAACCGGTAAAAAGTGTTTCATTTTGTATAAGAAATACAACAAATTTTGAACCTTTTAACCTCGATTTCTAAAAGAACCGATGTAATAGATTACTTTTTGGATTAATAGCTATTTTTCTCCCTCGTGTTGAAAAGTATTTTTCCTGGAAAATATGTTTGTATCGTATCCACGAGATCGAGTGATATGATTGTTGTTCTATAGTTACTATCGTTTCAAGTTTAAAAGGTAATAAGGTTGTTTTGTGTGAATCGTTATCTTTTAATTTTAAAGTAAGACTAAGACGATAAAAATGTGGTTTTTATGAATTAAAAAGGTTTGCCAAGATTGTCGTTCACTATCCCAATTTCATAAATTTCAAAACAAATATGTGAACTCAAGATTATTGAATATCTTCTAGTATCCTCTCAATGACATTTATTGCTGAATGAAAGGTATATTCATACATTAATCTTTAGACGATTTCTCCATCTAATTATTAATCTAACAATCTTTAGTGTTTGATACAAAAGAAAAGTAATGTGTAAATCTATTCTACAACTTATACATTACTTGAGAGAATACCTTAGGTAAAGATTTGAATCATATTTCTAATAATAATCCAACTCAAAATATTCAATATAACACAAAAGTTTCAATCTATATTCATAACCAAATTGTTCACATACAAGAGTTTAAAAGAAATACATGATAAATTAGAATAACTACTACCTCCAATCTTGCCAAAGTCGATTTAGCTACTCATTTACATGGTTGACAACATAAGAGATAGAGAAAATTCAGTGGACATGAATGTTGTTCTTCTCCAAAATGGATGATAATCTCTCCAAAAACCTCTCTAAGTTTTCTATTTTCCAAAAGTGTAATGATAAGTCTTTTTACATGCAACCATATACTTTATATAACCCAAAAGTAGCCTAAAACTTGTCTAACACGCTACCCCAAAAGTTGTAAATAGATCTAATTATTCAAAACAGACTGGTGATTACGCATAGTTAGCAAGGCACAAGGGACACGTAAAAGTAATCGAGTTTATTTTGACTTTGAAACAAACATAAATAAGGGCGCTAACAAGTGGACGCTGACGCAAGTGAGTTAAATTGCACTCATTTGCTCTTTGCTTTGGTTTGTCTTACAACTTGCCTCGATCTTCAACTTCTTTCTTGCTTCTTCAAGTGCTTCAAAATTGTCTCCAAGCTCCTTCCTAATCTGCTCATGCATCCAAAACCTCTTGTCCACAATTTCTACACAACTACATAAACAAAGTGAAATACTTACTCAAAATATAATTAAAACAAGAGTAATTGCATATTTACTAAATTGTGTGAATAAAAGTATGAAATTCAATGAAACTTGGTTAAAGGAACCAATAAAATGTATGAAAATTAGTACTATTTGGTCCTTAAAAAATAGATTTGGTCTATAACATTTGAAGATTCCATTGTTTTGCACCCTCCTAATACATTCACCATTTCTTTTATTTTTATTATTATCTTCAACGATTTGCCCTCTTCTAATACAAAGTTACCATATTATTATTATTGTATGGTTTGGATGCTCTACATTAAAGGTTACAAATTCAAAATTTTGATCCTGGCAAGAATAGGTCCTTGACCATGCAAGGCTAGCTCCTTAGCCACCGTGACACCTCGCGTTATAAATTATTTTTGCATCTAAAGTATATATTACATCCTTTCTAATGATTCTATTATATAATTCTTTATATAATTAAAAATTGTACCTTTAATTAACAAACTCGCAGGAAACACGCTTTTTATGTATGTTTATCGTGGTTTATGGTCCCAACTAAATGTAAGTATCAGTACTTAAGAGGGGGGTGAATTAGGTATTTAAAATTATCGGTTGTATATGAACACTTGTACTAATTTTTCTGGTTTGGTATATGAAGTTTTTATAAGTGTTTCTTTACTTTGGTTATGGTGTGATGAAAGCAATAAAAGCGGAAAGGTAAAGGACACAAAGATATATCCCGTTCCCTCACAGATCGAGAGTACTCCACCCCTTCCAACACGAAAGAGATTTCACTATAGTCGTAATTATCGTACAACCTATTCACACAAATTGTGAGGTCTACTATCTAACCTATAGGGAGACCAAAGGTTCTTAAACCTTTAAGATCTAATAACACTATGTGCAAGAAGAAAAATCCTCTTCAATGCACAACTTGTTTCCAACAATCCTGGACAACAAGAAAAACAATAAATATGTTTGAATTTATACAAGAGATTTTGGTTTACTATATCAATCTTGATTGATTCTTTCAAGCAAACAATTCTCAAACAATGAATGCAAGTGTTCACAATGAAAATATGAAACTTAGAATAATTTTTCAATGAAAATATGCATGGAAAGTTTCATAAAATATTAGAATTAGAACACTGAGAGTATTTGAAATTTATGGAAGTTTTGAATATAGAAAATTGTAATTGAAGAAGGTGAATTAATTTTGAAAATTTCGTAATTTATATGTTGTAAAAACACCTTTACAAAAGTGTATTACTTCATGAAAAGTTGCCATGCTTCAATACAAAGAACCCAATGAAAATCTGCCCAAAAATAAAAGTATTTTTCTTACATGTGTTCGTGGGAAACCGTTCCTCCTCGAGAACCCGGTTCCTGCTGAACCAACGCTTAAAATTTGAATTTTTACATTGTGGAACCTGTTCCCACTGGAGAACCGGTTCCATACAAATTTCAGGGCATGGTTTCAGATTTGGGTAATGGTTCCCATATGTAGGAACCGGTTCAAAGACAATTTTTTCCAAAATTTATTTTTCAAAAGTGTTCAAACTTATCTTTGATATGTATAAAATTTTAACATTTTTTATGGATGCATGTATTATTTGTGAACACTTGAATGCATATAATGAGATTGAATGCATAACCTTTGACATTTTGTTCTTGATTCTTCGAGACTTGATTATGATGAATTGAACCATTACTTTTTGCCATCAAAGTCTTCATTGTTTATTGTCTTCATCAAAACACTAGAGGCAAGCTTGATAATGCATCTTGACTTCACATTCTCCCTTTTTGATGATGACAACCTTTTATTTGAAATTAAGAATCATTTGTTTTCTCCAACAATTGAGGCAATTTAGTTATATAGGCCTCTTAATCAAAGCTCCCTTGATTTATGACTTGAGACCACTTGAACAATTTAAAATCATGTTTGCTACAATTTGTTGTTAGAGAAACATGTATATATATCTTCTCCCTTGTCATTAGCAAAAGGAATGGGGAAAAGAATAAAATATTGAAATGCAAAGGAAAGATATGCATGTTAAAAATAAAAGAACACACAATGAATATATTAACTTAACATAAGTTATAATGTCTAAACACATGACAAAAAAATTATAACAGTGAGAACAAGGCTTAACATAACAAAACATAATTGAAACAATGTCTAAAACAAAGAGAATTAACATCTAAACAAACACAAGTCATAAAAGAAATTATTATTATTATTTTTTTTTTTTTTTAAAAATTTTATATAAATATTTAAGTGTATGTGGGGAAACATATACATTAATATTTGAGTATTTTAAATATGTAACACATATATTTATGCACATGAAACACATATAAGAAGGAGTAGAAGAGATGCAATTGATAGAAAAATTTTAAAATAAATAATAACAAGTGCACCTTAATTGAAGTTGAATATTTCATGTATCACTTTCATCAAAATTCAGTTCTCTTGAATCTTATAAAATGGTTCACGAGCAAGCGGTTTCGTAAAGATATCTCATGAGTTGATTATGAGTATCCAAAGTGACTTCGACATCTCCTGAAGTACATGATCACGGAGAAAATGATGCCGAATGTCGATGTGTTTGGTTCTTTGAGTGCATGACCGATTTTTGGTAATATTGATTGCACTTGTTGTTTCCATCAAAGAGGAATGCATCCGAGATCAAGTCCGTAGTCACAAGTTGTTGCTTAAGCCAAAGGATTTGTGCACAACAACCACTGCTATGTACTCCGCTTCGCCGTGCTAAGAGCAACACATGCTTGCTTTTTAAGCCCATGAAACTAATGCATTTCAAGAATGTGATGTACCACTTGTGCTTTTTCTATCGTTACAACCTGCATAATCCGCGGCGAATAACCAATTAAATTGCAAACACTACCTTTGGATACTAAGCCGACATTTGTTGTTCCTTTGAGATACTTATAATTGACCGCCATTAGATCGATTCTTTGGATTTGCTTGAAAGCGAGCACAAAGACAAACACTAAACATAATGTCAGACGGCCGTCAAATATAATAAAGAACCAATCATACCTCGATACTTTGTGATATCAATTGGAATACCGATTCATCTTGATCAATATATGTATCGGAGCCCATTGAGTGTTCATTGCTTTACAATTTTCCATATCAAACTTTTTCAAGAGTTCTTGCAATACTTAGATTGGTTGATGAAGATTCCATCTTTAGTTGCTTGATTTGTAGTCCAAGAAAGTAGTTCATCTTTCCCATCATAGACATCTCGAATCTCTTGCATCATCAATGAAAATTCTCTACACATTTTGTTAGTCGATCCAAAATGATATCATCAACATAGACTTGAACCAATAAAGTGTTACTTTTGATTTTCTTAATGAACAAAGTTTTATCAACCTTACCCTTTTCAAACCTTTTCACACAAAAATTGCTAAGTCTATCATACCATGCTCGGTGCTTGCTTTAAGCCATAAAGAGCCTTTCTCAACTTAAAGACATGTGTAGGATGTTTGAAGTCTTCAAATCCAGTTGTTTGACATAGACTTTCATTGATGTATCCATTCAAGAACGTTTGATTCATTTGAAAAGCTGAAAATTTAATGAACAAGCATAAGCAAGTAAAAGACGAATAGCTTCTAACCTTGCAACCGAGCAAATGTTTCTTCAAAGTCGATTCCTTCTTCTTGATTGTAACCTTGAGCCACCAATCTTGCTTTGTTTCTGAACAATTATACCATTCTCATCAAGTTTATTTTTAAACACCATCGGTACCTATGATGTGTTTATACTTGGCCTAGGAACAAGTTCCCAAACTTGATTTCTCTCGAATTGATTTAATTCTTCTTGCATTGTAATTAACCATTGATCTCCCTAAGGCTTCATCAACTTTGAAGGTTCAATTTGAGAAACAAAAGCCATGTTTAAGCAAGCATCTTTGAGATTTAATCTAGTTGTAACTCCATGACTAATATCACCAATGATTTTGTCAATAGGATGATCTCTATGAGTTCTCCATTCTTTGGGTAGATCATTGATGTTTGAATCTTGTTGTGGTACTTTTGTTGATGTTCCGTTGATTCACATTTTGATTATTTGAAAGTTCTTCCGAGGGTAAATCTATAATATCATCATTATCACACACAACTATTTCCTCCTTAGAGGTGTTAGTTTCATCAAAAGAGACATGCATAGATTCTTCAATAGTTAAAGTTCTTTATTATAAATTTATATGCTTTACTTGAAAGTGAATAACCAAGAAATATACCTTCATCGGATTTCTCACAAACTTACTGAGATTGTCTTTGTCATTGTTGAGGAAAGCATTTGCATCCAAAGATGTGAAGGTGAGCAATGTTTTTCTTCTTTGAAGAGTTCATATGGTGTCTTTTCAAGATAGGTCTAATGATAACTCGATTTCCGACATAACATGCCGTACTAACCGCATCCGCCCAAAAATACTTTGGTAGATTTGCATCACTAACATCATTCTTGCAAGTTCCACTAGAAACCTATTCTTTCTTTCAACTACTCCATTTTGTTGTGGAGTTCTTGGTGCTGAAAATTATGAGAGATACCATGTTCTTCACAAAACTCTTCAAAAGATGCATTTTGAAATTTCCACCATGGTCACTTCATGGATACAATCTTTAGTGATTTTCATTTTGAATTTGCTTTGCATACTTCTTAAAAGCTTTGAAAGCATCGTCAGACAAGAAACAAAGTCCAAGAATATCTAGAAAAATCATCAACAATAACTAAAGCGTATACATTACCTCCCAAGCTTCTTGTTCTTGATGGACCAAATAAGTCCATGTGCAACAATTGTAGTGGCTTGTAGTGGACACCACATCCTTAGATTTGAAAGATGATTTTGTTTGTTTTCCTTTTGACAAGCATCACATAATTTATCTTTGACAACTTTATCTTTGGTAAGCCAATAACAAGATCATGTTTGGTTAATTTATTTATGCTCCATATGAATATGGGCTGCCCTTTATGCCATAACCATGATTCATTATTGTTTACCATGAGACATTTTACTTTCAAAGATAAATCGTCTAAGGAAATCATAAAAATATTATTAATTTTTTTACTTTGAGTTTTACCTCATTGGTGACTTCATCAATAATCAAACATTGCCTTTTGTAAATTTGATTGAAGCCTTTGTCACAAAGTTATAATGCTAGGAAGATTGTGCTTTAGTCCTTCAACATAAAGAACATTCAATGGATGTGAAAGGTGGTGCACCAACTTTGCCTTTACCAAGAATTCTCCTTTGTTGTTATCTCCATATGACATAGCCTTTGGCCTTTAGAACAAGATTTGAAAATGGTTTATATCACTCATTATATGCTTTGAACAACCACTATCAAGATACCATAAATTTGAAGTGGTTTTCAAGCACTCTACAAAACAGATTGTTTTGTTAGGTACCCAAATTGCTTTGGGTCCTTCATAATTAGTACCTTTCTTTACCCACACATAATGCCCACTTGGAACACTAAAGTTTCTTATATAGCAAGCATTAGGTGTGTGGCCTTTAATACCACAATAGAAGCAAGTAGGTTCAAAATTACTTATATATCTAGGAGGATAAGATTTATTCTTAGCAACTCTTTTTATTTTAGGATAATGATGAACTACTTTAGGCTTATTCACTTTCTCTTGAATTGTTGGTTATTAGCCTTAACAAAGATAGTTTTGTTGGGACTTGGTTGAGAAAATTTTGAGAAACCAAGTCCACTTTTATCTTTAGGGTATCTTTGAGTGCTAAGAACCTTTTCCAATCCAACTTGTCCTTTTTCATACCTTTCTAAGACTCTTTTTAATTGAACAATTTGGAAAGAAAGTGATTCACAAGTATTGCATACAAAATTGCTTTTAGATCACTAATCATCTTTTCTTTTTCATCTTTATGTTCTTTTCAATAGTTTTGACTTTTCTTCTAAAGATGAAATTAATTTTGAGATGTAATGGTTTTGTATAGAATTTTCATTCATTTAATAGTTCATCTATAGCACCTTGTGCACCATTATCATAAAGAGAGTTGTCATAATTAACTCTCGCTTTCTTCATCATCGGAGTGGTGTGAATCCATCAATGCTAGATTTGCGCTTTCGCACTATCCGAATCGGATGAAAAACTTATCTCATTATCTTCCCATGCAATATAAGCCCTTTTGTTCTTGAACTCCTTTTGCCTTTGAATCCATTTTTCTTGGAGAGTTTGGACAATCCGGCTTTATGTGACCTTGCTTTCCACATTCATAGCATGTAACATCTTGTGTTGATGTGGAGGCTTTATCTTTATGCTTATAAAATTTCTTTTCTTTGACAAAGTTAGCATTATGAAGATTATTTTTATGACCAAAATATTTACTAATTTTACAAGAAGCAAGAAGTTTTCATCTTCCTCCGATGCATCTTTATCTTGACTTTCTTTTGAATCAATTTTCAAAGCAATGCCTTTGGATTTCTTCTCATGATTCTCATGTTTTTCAAGCCTTCCTAGTTCCGTTTATATTTTGAAGCTTTCCAATAATGTTATGGAAGTCATAGTTGCTAGGCTTTTCTTTTTTCGGATATTTCCGCCACTTTTGGTGCCCCTAGTTAAAGACCTAAGCACTTTAAGATTTAATTCATCGTTAGTTAAAGTCTTACCAAGTGCCTTCAATTGATTTGTCAAGTGAACGAATCTTTGCAAGTCAAGGATGGATTCTCCGGCAGCATTCTCGATAATTCATATTCTTGACTCAAAGTGTTCAATCTAGACCTTTGACTGGAGGTTCCTTCATGAGTTTCTACAAGAGTATCCCAAATTTCCTTTGCCGCTGTACATGCCGATATTCGAAAAAATTCATCCATACTAAGAGCACTTTGAAGAATGTTGATTGCCTTTTTGTCGGAGAACTTTTTCTTGTCATCACATCCCATGATGCTTTAGGCTTAGATGACCCAACACCATTGACAACACACACCGAGTGAATGGACCATTCTCAACAGATTCCATATTTTCCTTGCGCTTCAAGATGAGCTTTTGCGAATTTTCCAAAATCAAAGTATTCACTACAAAAAATGGCGGCTTGTTGTTACTACCACCATCTTTGAAAACCGGATTTGATTTATGGAAGCCATTCGGATCTTTAGGAACAAGTTACCTATAACTTGCTCGATACCAATTGTAAGTATCAAAGCGCCTAAGAGGGGGTGAATTAGGTATTTAAAAAATTATCGGTTGTATATGAACACTTGTACTAATTTTTCTGGTTTGGTATATGAAGTTTTTATAAGTGTTTTTTACTTTTGGTTATGGTGTGATGAAAGCAATAAAAGCGGAAAGGTAAAGGACACAAAGATATATCCTGGTTCCCCTCACGGATCGAGAGTACTCAGCCCCTTTCCAACACGAAAGAGATTTCACTATAGTCGAATTATCGTACAACCTATTCACACAAATTGTGAGGTCTACTATCTAACCTATAGGAGACCAAAGGTTCTTAAAACCTTTAAGATCTAATAACACTATGTGCAAGAAGAACAATCTTCTTCAATGCACAACTTGTTTCAAACAATCTGACAACAAGAAAAACAATAAATGTGTTTGAATTTATACAAGAGATTTTGAAGTTTGTAGTATACTATTTCAATCTTGGATTGATCTTCTTCTTCAAGCAAACAATTTCAAACAATGAATGCAAGTGTTAATGAAAAATATGAAACTTAGAATAATTTTTCAATGAAAAATATGCATGGAAAGTTTCATAAAATATTAGAATTAGAACACTTGAGAGTATTTGAAATTTTGGAAGTTTTGAATATAGAAAATTGTAATTGAAGAAGGTGAATTAATTTTGAAAATTTCCAGAATTTATATGTTGTAAAATACCTTTACAAAAGTGTATTACTTCATGAAAAGTTGCCATGCTTCAATACAAAGAACCCATGAAAAATCTGCCCAAAAAATAAAAGTATTTTTCATACAGTTCGTGGAAACCGGTTCCTCCTCGAGAACCGGTTCCTGCTGAACCAACGTTTAAAAAATTTGAATTTTTACACAGGGGAACCGGTTCCCAGCTGGGAGAACCCGGGTTCCCCATACAAATTTCCAGGGGCATGGTTTTTCAGGATTTGGGTAACTTCCCTATAGAGGAACCGTTCCACAATTTTTCCAAAATTTATTTTTCAAAAGTGTTCAAACTTATCTTTGATATGTATAAAATTTTTAACATTTTTTATGGATGCATGTATTATTTTGTGAACACTTGAATGCATATAATGAGATTGAATGCATAACCTTTGACATTTTGTTCTTGATTCTTCGAGACTTGATTATGATGAATTGAACCATTACTTTTTGCCATCAAAGTCTTCATTGTTTATTGTCTTCATCAAAACACTAGGAGGCAAGCTTGATAATGCATCTTGACTTCACACTAAAATCTTCGTGGGTAATATTTTCGACAGGCAATTCCGCAGCAAATATATTTCAAAATTCAAAAAAAAAATAATAACTAAATTTTATTAATAAAGTGACTAATTTATAACATGAAATAAAAGGTAAAAAACAAATGAATCCATAATATTAAAGACATATTCATAACTAATAATCAAAGTTCAATATTCAAAACCAACAAAAAGAAAAGATGTTTTAGTCTCCAAGGCCTAAAGTAACTCATCTGAAATTATAAAATAACACAAATGATTCTTTTAACGAAATCACTATCTTCGCCAAATAGTTTTAATTACAAAAGCACGCGATACCGAACATTGAAAAACAAATAAATTTTTTCAAAAGAATACTTTGTCCAGGATAGCTCTATCACTCCCACTTAGAACAATTGTTGTTGTCTTTGGATTTTCCGATAACCAGATCCCAAACCTGCTTGGTTCAGACCACAAAATTATGAGCATAAGTCAAGAAAATTAAGAGCAATTGATAGTTTAATCAGGGTAAAATGAATTCAAGATAAAATATAAAGAATTATCATAAATATAGCATGTAAGATTATATAGTCTTATCAATGCTATTAACCATGGAAAACAAAAAGATAGTCTTATCAATGCTATTAACCATGGAAAACAAAAAGATAGTCTTATCAATGCTATTAACATGATTTTATATATTCATGTTAGCTATGTTCAATTAACTCACCAAAAACATTTATGTCTTATGTAATGTTACGTGCCACTTTCCTTACCAATAGAAGAATGGAATAGATGTGCTATCATATTCGCACACCAGTTCTATATATTTCAAGATAAATAAATAAATTCACCATGATCATGGCATAAATCAGAGTAAAATAGAATGCACACATATAAAGAGTGCCACATGTTATTTTCCACACAATGAAAACCAACAATACAAACATAACATGCACTGTCATACATCATAACACATATTTAAATTTCATGCTTCAATAAAATATGCATTTCACAACGGAATAATTAATTCATCAACAAAATAATAATGATTAATATCCCATACTACCAATCATATCACAAATATTAGGCACCAATGCCATACATCTCATAATCTCATACGTATCCGATAAAAAGAATAATAACAAATATCTCTCAATCAAGTCATAACATGAATCCAAATAAAAATTCTCGTGTTACATGACCAGAGCAATGACTCAAAACCTAGTATAAGGATAACTAGATAAACACCTCAACTAGTCTCGTGCGAAGCACCGCTATCTTCGGAACCTTCACATTACCCAAATAAAGGCAACATCACAAAAAGGGTGAGAATTCACATCATTATCTAATGTATATAAATTGGAAGTAATATAGAAACATCATATATAACAAATTCTCCACACTTCAAGTGATATTCCATAAAGTAAGGTTTCACAATCCAATTAGCAATAAATGTCATTATACAAACATTCCAAGTATAACATATTCACATTTATCACTTATGACACAAAAGTCACCAACACAATCAATCAAATAATCCACATATTCAATTTCCACATTTATCAATATAAACATATACTCTTTAATGACACATGAGACATTAATTCAATATGACTCATGCATGTGGTACCATCGTGAACATCAAGCTCACCTCGCCCGATTCAATAGCTTGAATCAAAGCCACGCTTCGATCCGACAAGACCAAAGTCACCAATATGAACATATAGTACACCACTTCTTTTTCCATATAGGATCAGCACATTGTGAACCCAAAGTTTCACCGCTACTATTTCCATTCAAGGATCAATCCCAATACCAGATTTCCAACTCCCTATGAATGCATGTGCAATTTAACCAACAACATATGCAATTAAGATATTTCACCAACCTTAATTATCAAGCATACCACAATAATCCAACACATTTGAATTATCCATCATTTTGCACAAACATCATGTTTCATCATCAACAAACAATACACATAGTATTTACTATCATCACACATCACAAATAACACATAGCATACAAGCCAATTCCAGCCCCTTCAAACTCTGCCAAAAAATCTGCTACGGATAGTTCAATTCCAGCCACGAATTTCCTTCCCAAAATCAGTTCTAATACTTATTTATCATCAATTAAACATCATCTAACATGTATACATCATGGGTAACCTAATCATAACGTCGAATCTAGTTTTCTTCATCAAAATCCCAATTTTCCCAATTCAATTTGAGTGAACAAAACCTAGAAATTTATATACCCAATCATATAGTATGTTACTAATCACCACCCAAGAACATACAATCAAATAATAATGAAGATTCTCCCACTTACCTCTTGAAGATTCTCTTCTTAGGGGTTCTCCTTCTCTTCTCCTCTTCTCCTCTTCTCCTCTTCTCCTCTTCTCTTCTCTTCTTTTCAGTCTTTTCCATCAAATGACAACACTATCTATGTTTTCCTTTAACCCTTTACTAACTAGTAAACTAAAATTGGGCTTAACACTTAACACCTCTTTATTACTTCTATTCTTATCATTAGGCCCAACACTAAATAATCTCATTTCTACTCATACAACTAAATTACTCAAATACACATATTTAAATAATTCAAATATTCATTTAAATCACTCAATTGAATTAATTATCACATAATATAATAAAAATAATAATTAATAATTAACTATTAAAATCAGGATGTTACATTGGTAGCACATATTCACAAATCATGCACAAGTCCTTTCTAAGAAGATATCAATCCTTCCAATAGCTTTGGAAATGACATCAAAGAAGGATGTTTTAGGTCCTACCTATGAATCATTTAAATATGAAGCTTTTAATAGTTTGTCAAATAGATCAAAGATAGAACAAAATGATAGAAAGACTTCCACTTTCCAACCATGTCTATCTTCATACTCATTGTATGCATAAGAAAATCAAATCGTTTGGACATTTCATCGGTATGTAAAGCACAAAACGGTAATTGTAACTGCTTTAATTATTATTATATTATATTAATATTTTCGAATTATCGATCGATATTTATTGAGTTAATTGAGTTAATAATATTATTGATATTATTAGTATGTTAATTAATAAAAATAAGTTAGGTGTGAGGAGTAATTGTAGAAATGGGGTTTACACCCTTGTTGCTAGTAAGAATACTTATAAAACCAATTTTCCTCATTTCTTTCCATTCATAAAAACACTTCTTTGTTTTCTTTCCATTTGCAACACAAAACCAAACTTAGAAACTTGAGAGAAAAAGAGGGTTTTGGGAAGAAGAAGAAGAAAGAGAAGAGGAAGCTTGAGGTTGAGTTGTGGAATCATCAAAGATCATCCAATCTCTAGAGGCAAGGGTTTGATTTTCTACTTCCTATAATTAGGGTTTGATAGATATATTGTGAATTTGGGATAGAAATTGGTGTTATGGTTTATGAGTTGTATGTGTGATTGTTGAAATGATTTAGAAAGCTTGAGTTAGGAGTATGGTTTATGGGTGTTTTGGTACAAGCTTGAAAGAACTAGAAGTATTAAAAACGGAAGTTGTAAAATGAAGAAACTGTAAGAAAGAAAAACCAAAAAAACTAAAAATGCAGAAAACCTTTGGAGAAGAAGAAGTGGGGACCGTGGGGCAAGGGAGGTGACCACCTCCCATGGAAGGAGACCCCCTGTCCCTTATTTTAGGGGCATGGACGTCGTCCCTTCTAGCAGCGAGGAGGAATGAGTTTTCATGGTTTTTCTGTTTTCTGCTTGCTGTTTTCTGTTTTCCTGCATAATATTCTTCTGCATAATTTTCATTATTTTGGTTCTGTTTGTTTCAATTCCCTTAAATCTTCATACTACTAGTTAGCATTAATAAAATATAATTAGGACACAAGTTATCCGATTAAATTTAGAACCCGATTATGTTTCGATTTTAATTTTACGACGGAGCATGTTGCTCGAATTCAACGAAAATTGACGCTAGCTAAGTTCGACGTAGAACATAGTGGTGAAGTTAGTTTTCAAATTACGAGTTTTTACGAAACGACCCGAAATAGGCTTAATTACGGCTAAATTGAATCGGATTGCATTTTAGTCGAGTTAAGACACGTAGGGACAATCCGATTGTGATGTTGACGATCATGATTAATGTCGGTTATTAGGAATGGATTTCGCGACGATTATAGGTGTTTTGACTATTTTTCCGTAGTTGGAATTTAGTGAATGACTTGATAATGATGTGGTGCGATTAAACATGATGTTTGGCGACGGTGTATTTATTAACAAATACTTGATGATATGCGATGCGATGATATATGTCTCTGTACATGATGATGTGATGATTATATTGATGTTGTTAATAAATGCTTCCGATTTGTGAATGCATAACTTTTGATGATGATGAATTATTGGTGATGTTTTGCATAATGCAATTATGATGCGATGATATATTTATCTTGATGTGGATAAATTATGGCGATGTGGGCTTTATGCCAATCTTGATGAGCGATGATGATGTTTTTGTGTTGTGTTGTTTTATTGTCGAGTCACATACATTGCATTGGCGACGAGGGCTTTTATGTCAAACGGCGATGGGCTTTATGCCAAGGAACAAGGGTTTTGGGAAACTAGCCTCCGGAGGAGAATTACGAACCAAAAAGCCAAATTGGAATTCGACCGGAAATTATAGAGAGACCGTAAATCCAAGGTAATGGTGGGGTTCTAACTCTATAACCGGGTTTATGATGAATCGTATGTGGGGATAAAATTGTATAGGATTATTTATGTTTGTATGTGAATTGCGTGAAGAATAATTGTTTAATTTTGCATCGGTGATGTTAATGTTGATCGATTGATGGATATAATGGTTATGTGAAACTGTTGGTGTAATTGGAAATTAGTGTTGTAGGCAGTAATCAATGGAGACAAGAAGTTAAACAAATTAAATTTAGGTTGATGATATAAGTATTAATTTGGTATCAATTAGAACCTAAAACTGTATTGAAGAAGAAAAGAAAAGACTTGGGGACGGGGACCCCATACGAAGGGATGCTCGTCCCATGGCTAAGAAAGAAGAGATGAAAAAATAAAACATAACAATTATGATGCATACATGTTGAGACGGACGCCCTTGTGGCTTGAGAAGAACGGGGTGGGCGCCCTTATAGTAAACGGTGGGGGTGGTCGTCACTCTTATGAGGCGGAGGCCATAATGCATAGTATCCTAATTTTCTTTGTTTAATCAATTAAATTCTAGTTAATGAATTTAGACTTAGTGGTATAATTACACATGAGAATTAAGTATTTAATTATTTTAAATATAGTGTAGACTTAGTGAATTTAGAGAATTTCATGTAGTAGTATTTTTTATGGAATAGAAGAGTTATTTTATGAAACAAAACTAATACATTTAGCAGATGGTTTATGTAATAGAGTTTTAGAAAATACAGAGCTATTGCGATTTAGTAGGGAATGATACTAATTGATTTGGATAATGGAGTAGCAGTATGAGTAATATGAGACAGAGAACTACTTGGAAAAGTGGTTGTAAAGTAGAATAAAAGGGTAGTATATGTGTACATTGAGTTTATCAAAACAAAACACGTGAACATGGTTAAGTAGCAAGTTTTTAGTATAGTAATATCTCATTAGTAGAACCGAATTTTAATTATGGTGTAATTTTAGATACATGGAAATAATTATATCAGCAATATAACTAGACGGGAACACCGTAATAAATAATAATAATATTGGTGCTTGAAAATAATATCGATTTATTGGATTTAGTAAATTGCTAAGTATAATTAGTTGTCCGGAATGAATTGAAAATTGTCGGATGGTTCGTATATTTTAGTAGGTGATTATAATTATTTTATTTTTTGAATTGTGTTGAATGCATCGTGTTGTTGAATTGTTCGTGATTTATTGGCGAAGAATATGTTGCTGTATATTGTTGTTATTTCTGTGAAATTGCAGGGTGTTTTCAGTGATGATAATTACCTCTATTTATTGGTAATAACAGTGATATAGGCGTATGCCTCGTGAAGTGAATTTACGTTGTTGTTGTATGTTATTAGCATCGTATTTCATTTGCATTTGTGAAGGCATGTATTGGCGGAGTTGTGAAGAAGGCTTATGCCTTGTGCCTCTATTAATTGGCAATAGTGAAAAGAGCTGAAGCTCTGTTGGTACCACATGCATATGCATTGTTTTGTCTCATTTAAATTATGTTGTTGTTAATTGTGAAGTGAATTATGTTGTTGTTAACTGTGAAGTGAATTATTTTGTTATTAACTATGAAGTGAATTATGTTGGTGTTAACTGTGAAGTTAATTATGTTGTTATTAACTGTGACGTGAATTATGTTGTTATTAACTGTGAAATGAATTATGGTGTTATTAATCGTGAAGTGAATTATATTGTTATTAACTGTGAAGTGAATTATGTTGGTGTTAACTGTGAAGTCAATTATGTTGTTATTAACTGTGAAGTGAATTATGTCGTTACTAACGGTGAAGTGATTTCATGTTGTTGTTAGTTGGGAAGTTTCTGTGATCTGTTAATTGCGATGTGATAATTTGTAAGATTTAATCCTAGCATATTATTTATCATACACTTGTTTATATAGTTGGATATCTCACCCCTTCTGTTGATATTTCCCCTACCATGGGAAATGGGCAGGTACTCAAGGATAGCCGTGGAAGTTCAAGTAGCATTATGAAGTCGTTAGTTGTGTTAGTTCGAATTGGTGTCATTGCCTCGATACGTAACACTCGGGGATAAACGTTGCTTAATTTGTTGTAGTTGCTTAAATTATTGAAGTTTATGAATAATGTGAATACTTGATCATGTTGATTAATGAAGTTGGTTTAGTTGAATAATTATGCTAAGTGAAGTTAAATAAAATTAATAAATATAGTGAAATGTTTTGAGGTTGAATAAAAGATGTATTGTTGTTACTATTGAAGAATTATGATTCTGTGGTTAGTTGATTTAATTGAAAAGTATTGTTTTAAGTTCATCCATGATCTAAGTGTTATGTATTTGTATAAGTGTGACTAAATGCATGTTATTTTGCAAAGAAATTGTGACATCCCTTGTATGATTATCTTTTCCGCACTCTGATTCAAATAATATATGTTGGGTAGATTTGGGGTGTTACAATAGTGGTATTAGAGCAGGTCGGTCTGTCCGGCCAGTGTTGTCTAATGTTGTTTACTTCTTTGTACGCATAAGTGTGTAGAACACCGCTCGGAGTTGTTGCTTTTGGTTGACCGCTTGCAAGAATTAAGTTGAAGTTATGGGGAGAAGCTTTGCTTCTGATGTGTTTGGTCGAGATATCAGACTACTATGCTACTGATGGACACAGTGCAAACATTGTAGGAGCTCGTTGTTTCTCGAATTCGAAGGTAATACGAATTTAAGATTTTGGTTGTTTGATGAGTTGGAATGTCTTGGAAAATAATATTTTCTATGAGATGGAATTTAGTAAGTATTTGTTTAAGTAGGCCATGTTGTAGAATTATTGGGATTGATTTTTAAAAGTTGTAGAAGTTGTTGGAGTTGTATGGATCTTTGACCCGTGGGTGCAAGTTGGGAAAAGAATACCATTAATGTTAGTAACGACGGTTTAATCTCTATTATGGTTGTTGACTATCTATTGACAAATTGAGGAACTGATCACCCTCAATCTCTTGTTGATAGTAGACGAGATCATATTGGATGATATAGAATTGTTTTGCTATCTTAATGGTAAGTAAGTAGTGGATGCTACGACAAGAATGTTGTTAAGTGAGGATACCACGTTGTGCAAGAAAATAAGCGAGTTGTAGTTGTTACTATCTTGTAAGATGTTGTTTCAAGTATTGCTAAAATGGTTTGCAAGATAGTAACGATTATGTTGCAAGAGTAATTGAAAGATTGAAGTATAAGTATTGGATTTTAATTGGGATTGAATTGTTGAATCAAGGATTGGTTGCAGTGTGATGTTAAGGTGGTTGTGTTAATAGATTTTCGAGGACGAAAATATCCTAAGTGGGGAGAGTTGTAACCAAAATTATTTAATTATTTAAATAAAATTATTAAGGATTTATTTATTGAATTTAGTCGGTTGGATTTATCAAGAGAATTATAAGGAGCATTAATAAATTTATAAGTTGATTTAGGGTGATTAAGTAAATTATCGGGTTGGGATTAATTAGTGATGAATTAATTTTATTATAGAGTATTATTGAAAATAACATTAGAAATAAGTGTAGATTAATAGAGTTATTTAATTGGTGTTAGAAGTAGTAGAAATGAAGTGTGAAAATTAACCCAATAGAATTATTATTATTATTATTGTTGCTATTATTATTATTATTATTATTATTATTATTATTATAAGTTGGATTTAATCATAAGAGATATAAAAGGAGAATTATAAGGGTTTAGTGAATATTTTGGGAAAAGTTGTGTGGGAGAAAGAATAGAGGAACAAGGGTTTTGGGAAACTAGTCACGGAGGAGAATTACGAACCGAAAGCCAAATTGAATTCGACCGAAATTATAGAGAGACCGAAATCTAAGTTAACGGGGGTTCTAACTCTATAACCGGTTTATGATGAATCGATGTGGGGATGAAATAGTATAAGATTATTTATGTTTGTATGTGAATTATGTGTAGGATAATTGTTTAATTTTGCATCGGGTGTTAATGTTGATCGATTGATGGAAATAATGGTTATGTGAAACTGGTGTAATTGGAAATTAGTGTTGTAGGCAGAATCGATGGAGACGAAAAGTTAATCAAATTCAATTTAGGTTGATGATATAAGTATTAATTTGGTATCGATTAGAACTTGAAATTGTATTGAAGAAGAAAAGAAAAGACTTGGGGACGGGACCCAATGAAGGGACGGTCGTCCCATGGCTAAGAAAGAAGAGATGAAAAATAAAACATAACAATTATGATGCATACATGTTAAGACGGACGCCTTGTGGCTCGAGAAGGGGAGGGCGCCTTATGGTAAATGGTGGGGTGGTCACTCTATGAGGCGGAGGCCATAATGCATAGTATCCTAATATTCTTTGTTTAATCAATTAAATTCCATTTAATGAATTTAGACTTAGTGGTATAATTACACATGAAAGTTTAAGTATTTAATTAGTTTAAATATAGTGTAGAATTAGTGAATTTAGTAGAACTTCATGTAGTAGTATATTGTATAGAATAGAAGAGTTATTTTATGAAACATAAACTAATACATTTAGCAGATGGTTTATGTAATAGAGTTTTAGAAAATACAGGGCTATTGCGATTAGTAGGGAATGATACTAATTGATTTGGATAATGGAGTAGCAGTATGAGTAATAATATGACAGAGAACTACTTGGAAAAGTGGTTGTACGAAGTAGAATAAAAGGAAAGTATATGTATACATAGGAGTTTATAAAAAAAAAACACAGGAACATGGTTAAGTAGCAAGTTTTTAGCGGATAGTAATATGTCAATAGTAGAACCGAAATTTTGATAACGGTGTAATTTTAGATACATGGAAATAATTATATCAACAGTATAATTAGACGGGAACACTGTAATAAATAATAATAATATTGGTGCTTGAAAACAGTATTGAATTAACCGATTTAGTAAATTAAGCGGTATAATTAGTTGTCCGGAATTAATTGAAAATTGTCGGGATGGTTCGTATATTTTTGTAGGTGATTATGATTATTTTATTTGTTGAATTGTGTTGAATGCATCATGTTGTTGAATTGTTTGTTATTTATTGGCGAATAATATGTTGCTGTATATTGTTGTTATTTATGTGAAGTTGCAGGGTGTTTTCATTGACGATAATTACCTGTATTTATTGGTAATAACAGTGATATAGGCATATGCCTCGTGAAGTGAGTTTACGTTGTTGTTGTATGTTATTAGCATCGCATTTTATTTGCATTTGTGAAGGCATGTATTGGCGGAATTGTGAAGAAGGCTTATGCCTTGTGCCTCTACTAATTGGCAATAGTGAAGGGAGCTGAAGCTCTGTTGGTACCACCTGCATATGCATTATTGTGTCTCATTTGAATTATGTTGTTGTTAATTGTGAAGTGAATTATGCTGTTGTTAACTGTGAAGTGAATTATGTTGTTATTAACTGTGAAGTGAATTATGATGGTGTTAACTGTGAAGTGAATTATGTTGTTATGAACTGTGAAGTGAATTATGTTGGTGTTAACTGTGAAGTGAATTATGTTGTTAACTGTGAAGTGAATTATGTCGTTGCTAACGGTGAATTGATTTCATGTTGTTGTTAATTGGGAAGTTGTTGTGATGTGTTAATTGCGATGTGAGAATTTGTATGATTTAATCCTAGCATATTATTTATCTTACACTTGTTTATATTGTTGGATATCTCACCCGTCGCCGATATTTCCCTACCATGGAAATGGGCAGGTACTAAAGGATATCCGTGAAGTTCAAGTAGTATTATGAAGTCTAGTTGTTGTTAGTTCGAATTGGTGTCATTGCTCGACACGTAACACTCGGGGACGAATTGCTTAATTTGTTGTAGTTGCTTAAATTATTAAAGTTTATGAATAATGTGAATACTTGATCATGTTGATTAATGAAGTTGGTTTAGTTGAATAATTATGCTAAGTGAAGTTAAATAAAATTAATAAATATAGTGAAATGTTTTGAGGTTGAATAAAAGATGTATTGTTGTTACTATTGAAGAATTATGATTCGTGGTTAGTTGATTTAATTGAAAAGTATTTTTTAAGTTCATCCATGATCTAAGTGTTATGTATCCGTATAGTTGTGATATAATGCATGTTGTTTTGCGAAGAAATTGTGACATCCCTTGTATGATTATCTTTCCGCACTCTGATTTAAATAATATACGTTGGGTAGATTTGGGGTGTTACAGAAGACCCAGCTGAAACCTCCTCATGATAGCTATCTTAAACTCCTCCCATGTCTTCAGAGTGCTTGCTCCTCCCACCATTGATACCAGTTCAGTGCCATATCCTCCAAGGCTACAACCACCGCGTCTAACTTATCTCGCATCCTTACTTTGTTCAGTTGAAAATATCGTTCAACCCTAACGAGCCAACTATACGCATCCTCTCCTTTGAAAATGGGAATTTCTAACCTCTTTCTACCTCCCATGGTAAATCCTTCTCCACCGCTATGGTTTCGGGTCTAGATTCGTGACATAGTGCTCCTCATACTCCCTCTCCTTCGCCTTAGTTGTCGCCGGATCCTCCACGACGACCCGGCCGCTCTTGTATCAATTGGCGATTTGATCCACCGTAATTTGTGGTCTTGATTGTTGTCTAAGTATGATCCGTCGTGTCTATTATATTGCTCCTTCATACCGAGTCATCCTCCTGCTCCATGTTCTCAAGACGATTCTCCATGATGCTTCGCGTCACAACCATCCATAACGCAGACTAAACCAAGGCTCTAGAAACCAAATTGATAAGCTCAATCTGATATCTATGGAAGAATTAGAAAGTACAGATGATAGTAATAGAAGAAATTGAAGTTTATTGTACTCAAATACTAGAGTTCGTATGGGATCTAGCTAGTACAAAAGTGTAAATGCAGAAAACAAAAGTAGAAAAGGAAAAGAAAGAGGGCACTTAGAGAGGTGTATCTCCTAAAATGGATATCTCACTCAATTTCTGCTTACTAGAAAGAATGATTCTTCCAATCATTTATTCTCACTTTCCTAGATTCTCTCACCACTAGTTGACTGCCAGCCGATCTAAACCATGTGTAGCACTAACTAATTCTTTTTGTCCTATTCCCCTTTTCTCTCTCATACGTTTACTTTCATAAAACTTCTCATATCTACCATAAAACAACAACTATAGTAGTGTTACATTACACTGTAGCTTATTATAATTTGAAGAAACCTCTATTATCTGCTACTACAATTCTGAAATGAAGTTGTTACCATGAACTGTGAACTAATTTGATAAAATGTTGATTATTTGAAATTACTATCTTATGAATGACGTGTGAAATTGATGTTCCACAACTATTCTGCTTGCATTTCAATATTGTTTTCAATCTTCAGATTATAAGGCTTGCACGCCATGAAAACTCAAGACTTACAAAAGTGCAAATATAACCATGATTGACTTTAAAGGCTTTACAAAAGTAAGTTGAGCTATGATCAAACAAGTAAATCAACACATATTATCTCACAAACACCTTTCTGTTATTCAAAACTATGCTGCCATTTCATATTTCAATTCCTCTATAGCCTATTAACTTGTGAATTTTTTCGCCCAAAATATTTGGTTGAGAGCTAATTGTTTATCGTGTTACTTGTGCATCGCCATCCCGAAACTGCTTTGTTTTCTCGTGCAAAGATACATGGTCTCTAAGATACAAGCAATTATGGCTCAATACATGCCCTTGGATAATCAACCTCTTATTATTCCTAATCAAGAAGTTCATCATGATTTCTAGAAGATGTTGGTGATATTTTTATGTGAAGAATATTACTCTTTAGCTTATGACATCTCTACGGCTAAACAAAGATAGAGGTGATTTGTTTATTTAGCTATATCCCCTTTGTAAAGTTAAATAATATGGTTGTGAATCATCCGATTATCTTGAGGTGTTATAATGTTGATGAATTATGTGCAATGCTTTGTAGGTTGAAAATTTTGTGAGATTGATAAGGAAAGTGGTACTTGGTTTTTTCATGGAGATTTGGATGGTGATATGATCATGGTGGCGATTGTTTAAGGTTGATTCTTTGTTTAGAAATCATAGATCATGGAAGGAAGTTTCAAAACTGTATTTTTTATCGATGGTAGATTGTTGAATGTTATATCAAGGTGATTATAATGGTTTTTGGTTAATTTTGAATTTGTACATGAATATATCATGAATTCAATAATATAAAAGGTAGTGTAGTGTTATTAATACTTAGTTATGATTTTTGTTTTATTCTAATAGCATGAAAACAAGTTACATTAATACTGATAACTTATAATGTATTAATTCAAACACTAGAAAAGGGCATTGTTTTTTTAATTATATATATATATATATATATATATATATATTTTAAACTTATTTTTAATTTAAACTAAATATAATTTAAAATAAATTGAAATATAATTTATCGATAAAATAATTTTGTTAAAACCCGTTGTCGCACCCCAAAATTTACCCTCCTTACCATAAATTTTCTTGGAACATCCCATCATGCTTAATTCTTTGTTTCAACCAGAATTAATTCAAACTTTGGTTCAAGATACATTCAAGTATTGTACAACAGAAAAATCAAGTTCATTCGAAACTTTGTGAAGTTGAAAGAATTTAGTTTGTGTTAATCTGAATTTATCAAATGCAAAAAGTGGTTCAAGAGATTTGAGGCTAATAATTTGCTCGGGATGTAAAGTTTGGTGACCCAAGAGTGAATAATGCTAAGAGTCGCCGTGTTGAAATTCTTAGAACTTTTAGTTTTGGAATTCACATTATTACTGGCCTCAAGTACCTCATTTGGTTTTTATCGAATTCATTCAAGATTCAAGTGTCACTTATCATCACCAACTTTCTTTCACAAGTTTGATTTCAAATTCAAGATACTCCATTAAGAGTTTTAAGGCATGGAAAGTTATGTAAAACTTCTAGCCATTTGCTCATTTACAAGGTTCAATGCAATACAAAAATTGAATATGTTGTTGCAATGCTTAAACGTTACGCAATTACTACGAGTTATATGATTTGTAACATTTGCAAGTATTGATTCAAGTTCCATTAAATTTCCAAACAATAATCCAAGTGGTTACAAGTAATGTTGGAATTTTACAAATTCAACATCCATTCAAGCAAAACGAGATTACAATTGTATTTACATACAAAGTTGATTTTTGTTACAAGATTCACAAACTTTTAAAGCAATTTCTACAATGTCTACAAAAAGTCTTGAAGTTTCTAAGAGTCTTGGCCTTTTTCTTCGAAAGTTACTTAGACTTTCAACTCATGGGTCATCTTGCTTCCTCTTCATCTTCGCGCCTAACCACTCGAACATTCCACCATCCATCGTTATATGAAACAAGGAAAAGAACACACAGGTTAGCAAGCATAAACATGAATGAAATAGAGATTATCAAAGAACCATTCGCTTGTCAAGAATCATCATTAGGCGTTATGGAATCGTTTTATGCTAAGCCTCGTAATCTTGTTTAAAGATTAATCATCGAAAAACACTTGCTTGTAAATCGCGGGCTAACGCGTTCACAAACAAGCGACAATGGCAGCAAGTACAAGAGGCAATAGATTCGATTCCCACAAGCACATAACACCCAGAAGCATAAATCGGTCAGCTCGATTCGTAAAGGCATAGCAATGTAACAAAGATATATCCAACAATAAAGCCCAAGAGACAAGCAAGATTAAAGTCAATAGAAGAGCAGCAATCAAAGTCAAAGTTATCAAGAAATGGGCAATTAAGGACTCAGAAAGTCATCATTTAAAGCATGGGCATTGGCAATTAAAACAAGCAACAAGGTAAGGAAAGAGCGCATAAAGATGGCCAAATGCGAGCGTAGTAGTACAACATGGTGTTAGACACAATTCAAGCAACATGGACAAGCTAAGACAAAATGTTATATCTCGTTTCGTGATATAAGATAAAAAAGAAAATTCTAAAGGAGGACAGTTCACATTCAACACCAACATCAGACCAAAAAGAAAGAGCCAAGTGCAGTTTTTGTTCTAAGTTTCAAAGCCAAACCGAAATACCAGAACACACAAAGACAGTTCATCTAAAAGAACACAAAACAAGCCGTAAAAAGCAGATTCGTTTTAAAACCAACACAGTTTACAAACCCAAACAAAAACGTAACAGAAAACGAACATAACATAGCATACTCATCATTTTCTCAACGCACCAACGCCTTCAGTCTATTGTTTTTCGTAAATTCATATTCAAGGAGAAAGAAGAAGAGAGGACAACCAAACAAGGTTAGGAAGCTCGCAACCGACACGCCTCCAAAGCTCGGTATTTTCACCTGGCTGAATCGCCAAGCCTAGGTTTCTCCCTTTCCGCTTAATCAGAAATGTAAAACAACACGAAAATCAAAAATACATTCACATAATCGTAAATCAAACCATCCGAAACCGAACATGCAAGCGAGAGAGAGAGAGAGAGATCGCAGAGAGAAGAGATGACGATCGCGTGAGAGAGAGACAGAACGAGAGCGGGTAGAAACAGCTTCTTGAGGACGAGAGGCGCCGATGAGGGTCGAAAGATGAGAGGGTGAGGGTTCGAGGAACCGCGACAATGAGAGAGTGAGGAACGCTGGGAAGAAGGATACGGAAGAGATTTTTCACCTTATTCTTTTCCTTTTCCTTTTTCTTTGTTTAAAAATATAATAATAAATTTATAAAACTATTTTTAATTTATTTTCATATGGTGTGTCGTGGTGACAAGTGTCACCTGTTTTTTAATAAAAAAATATTTTTTCTTTATTTTATTATTCTTAATTAGTTTATTTTAGAGAAAAATGTTAATATTGAAAAATGTATGTGGTGTAATATTGCCGCTTAGGACCGTTTGAGCATTTTGGAACAAGATCCGTCGCACCCAGCTTACTAGCGCATATGGAAGTATTTCGGATCTCAAAAGTTCGATGGATTTCTCTCATCGTCCAAAATCACGGCATTAAGGTGCTATTTCGAATTTTATCTATTTCAATTAATTTATTTTGTCGTAAATAATATTTTGTTGCGATGTACTAAATAGTTATTGAATCGATAGTTTTTATTTGATGATTTATCGATTAAACTATTAGCCGATTTTTCATCAAATGTAAAAATCATCTCTAATAATTATTTAAATTTCCGATTGTATTGTGTGGCATTTTGTCCTGCTTATTTACTCATTCAAGTATTTATTCACCAATGTACACTTTGCACACAACTAAAATTAAAATCAATTCGACTTCATCCCGATTGACTCATATGCCGATTTCTTAAAGGGTCTCATGGTCGGGACGGCATGGCCATCCTCACGATTGGTTAAAGCCCTTGTTGCTTTAATCGATCATAACCCAAAATAACATTGGTCTATATACCAATCACCATGCACCTGTGGTCTCATGGTTGGGGATAGAGCACCTATCCTCACGAGGTTAATTAAGTCCACATACTTGATTAATCATAACCCGCCCATTTTTTCTCAAAGACGTATCGTAATACTTTCGCAATTAAGGTTCCAAACCTCGATCCAACGTCGAGTGCATTTTCTAAATTTTTCATAAAGAAAACTCAAGTGTTTAAGCCGTTGGATGCTAGACTAATTGTTTAAACACTTGTAAATGAGCCTCGAATCTTTAAGTCGTTGGATGCTAGACTAACTACTTAAAGATTCTTAATAACGTGAACCTTGTTTCACTTTACTCTTTCATAAAAGAAAAAACTTTTGGGATGATAGACGACTCGTTGAGCATTGAGTTCATCTTGTTTCTAGTATTTGAATCATAGGATGCTAGTCTTATGGTTCGGCATTTTCACCCATATAAAACAATTCAACTCACTCAAATTCTTTTATCGCTCATATGCGATCATCAAGCTCTTTTCCGACAAAGAGTGTGCAATATTCGTTTCAAATACGAGCGAGGACTTAAGCTTTTCAAACAAACAAAACAAGTCCTAGTTCAAAGCATTTGAAACGTCTAAACGCATTATTTTTCAGATAAAATCAATACAACCACTTAAAACCTTTTTAAGAGGAACTACAGAGTTTTGACTTTCCCATTGCACGAGGGAATATGTAGGCACACGGTTCTGAAACCGTGCCAAACTCAAAATAATAATAAACAAATCCTTTTCTCCTTTATTCATAACTTAGTAATAAACACACACAAACGCGTAGAATTAAATGGGTCCCATCGAGTACGATGGATGGGTGTGCTAATACTTTCCCTTACATAACCGACTCCCGATCCCACTTTTTGGTCACGTAGACCGCCTTATCCGCTTGTTTGGGGCTTTATCTATATTTTCCCGTTCTTTTTAGAACAAATAAAATTAGGTGGCGATTTCACTGTTTTCGAGAATTAAAAGATTTTTGAAAATCGAGTTGCTTCAGTTGGCGACTTCACTGGGGAAGATTTTTTAAGCGAGTTAACCCTAATTTAATTCTTCGCTTGTGTGTTTACCATTCATTGCCTATTATTTCTTTATATCCTGTGATGTATTTTGATATTGGGGCATTTATTGGTTATGGTTCATAGATAAGCCCAATACCCAGGCTTCTAGGAAACATTAAGCTTAGAGTGGTTGAGTAGCTTAGGTCCATTGGACATCCGTGTCTTTTGGATCGACGTGAAGACCACAACTTAGAGTTGATCTTTTTAAGGGAGTTATTGCACCGTACGATAGTGCGGGATGATAATTCTTGGACAAAGGGCCTATAACTCTAAGTATTAGGATGTCCAAAACAAAACCAACCGCTCAAAGGATTTTGAGTATCCCTTTAAGAGTCTTGAAGATATTTTGGAAGTATTATCCCACATAGTCCGATCGCGGTGATAAAACTTCTAAAAGGGGATCCGAGACCCGAGAAGCATTTAGCATAAAACATTAGAACCAACCTTGTTTGGGAATTGTTGGGTGACGTCAAACCATGTCCGACCGCCGTCCTTTTAAACCCTTATCCGTGTGATTTTGCGTGATAACATCAATATGTATCGCATCACATCGCATTCTTACATGCATCGCCATCATATGGAATTTTTACATGTATCACCATCATATGGCATTCTTACATGTATTACCGTCATGTTGCATTCTTACATGCATTACCATTACATTACATTACATTCTTTAATGCATGCATTCCATTTTCACCAGAAAAGCTCATTTCATTTCTTCTGTCCAGAAATATCAAACTGTCTACCCGACGCACGTTCAGAACTTGAAGGATGTCTTAGAGGGCTATAGACGAGCTTCAGCGTGGTCAGGAACTATTGAGAGCCGAAGTTAAACACTTGAAGAGTCAGATGAGTCTGGTCATGGATCTCTTGCAAGTTGTGTTGAAAAGAGAGTGCAACACCACACCAATCTCCGCAAGTTTGGTTGCTGCTCTATCATCTGATGTCTCCACGAGCCAAGGACATCTACACGTAGCGAACTCTCCAGTTCGAAATTCTCCTACTGAGTATCATCCTCGGCCTTCACCTTCGAAGATTCCTCGACAACAGCAATTGCTTGCTCCCCGATCGAAGAAGAAGGATTCAAATCAGCATATTAACTCGCATTACCGTCGATATGCTCAACAGGATATTCAGCCAATTCCGATATCATATTCTCAACTATTGCCTTACTTGATTCAGAGTGGTGTTGTGATACCAAGGGAATTGAAGCCAGTACCAGGGGTTGCTAAAGCTTGGTTTGATGAGAAAGCTAAATGTGCTTTTCATGCTGACTCTGCAGGACATGAAACTGAGTTTTGTTTCGCCTTTAAATGCACAGTTCAAGAGCTAATTGATGATAAGATTCTGTTTTTCAAAGTAATGGATCGAGCTTAGACATTTTGCTTGCAAGGTCTAATCATAGCAATTTTGAGGAACTTCCAAAACTCATTGGAACAATTGCTTGCCAAGAGGAATTTGAGACTTTGAAGAGTAGTGATGAAGTAGACCAGATGTTCACTTCAGAAAAGGTGGTAACCTTCAGCAAAGATATCTCAAGTTCTAGAAAAGGAAGTCGGTTGTAACACCAACTCATTATCCTCCATTACCATCTTTCGAGTTTTGCATCAACGAATTTTGTCCGATCTTCCTCAACTCGAGTCGAACTCTCAAAATCAAACTGTGCCTTAATAATTTGGAAAGAAGGAGGCTCCTCGATCCAATTCCAAATGACCTACAAATAACTTTTGCCATATCTGGTTCAAAATTCATTGGTGGTTCCCAAATTTCTTAACCCGCTAAATTTATTCCCTTGGTTATGATCATAACGCTGATGTGGATACCATGATGGAACAAGAGGCTACCAACGGAGGACTGCAACACCTACAAAGCCAAAGTTTAATAGTTGATCACTGAAGTACTGACGGTTCAAGGAGGGAACCTGCTTGTGAATGGCAACCCTACTCAAGTGAATGCCAAGACTATCAAATTCATCCGAATCAACAAGTCAAGACGAGCCCAAGTGTCCTCAACAACGACACTTTTATTGCTTTTATCGCATTTTCATGTGTATCTTGTTTATTTGTTTAAACTTTATTTGCATGTAGAAACTGCTTTGTTTTATCTTAATGCAATGAATATGTTTGTCTTGAAGTAATCCATTCATTGTCACTCAATCCATTCGTTATCACTCTTTAAATGATTTATAGCATTTTGATACTAACGCTCGAATCTTTCGCTTAGGCAAAGATTTGGAGGAGGATGACGATAATTGAAAACGCCGTGTCTCTAGTCATGTGCTTTGAGTAGAACCCGCTAATGATGTACAGTGCCTTGTTTCAAATCCCCAAACACCGAGTTATAAGGGAGATAGACCTCGTTAACCCTCATCGAGCCTTGAAGTAGGAGTTTCTTTTCTGCTTTAAAACCCCATTTTTTTTCAACCTGTAATATTAATCCGATCGAAATGCTCGAACTCATCAAGAGAGTGTGCATTTAAGGATACAACAATGGCTATCTTCAAAAGGTTGAGAAAGTTCAAAACCACAAGAGTCACCCCATCTATCAATAGTGTGCATCAAAGGAGAATGATACCATGTGGGTATCTCTCGTGACATCGTGAAGGTCAACAGATGACGACACCATAACGGTTATCCCTCATCTACCTAAGGACTCGCAGATACCACCATCACTTCTAACAAATCAATGATTGTGTAAAGATCCACGACTTGTTCAAAAAGATGAATAGAAAAAGACAAAAGCCCGCTAAGTCGGAACTTAGTAATGAGTCGCTTAGGCAAAAGTCGTGCAAAATCCCGAAATGCATTTTCAAAGAAATTCTCAACAAAGAACAAGTCGTATGGTCAAGTACCAAAAGACAAATGTGGGTGTTCTGTGGTCCAAGAAACCTCGACGGTTCCTCAACCATCATAACGCCTCTCGAGAGATGATTGCTCAGACGTGATAGTTGAACTTAGATCAAGAACATCACGGAGAATGGGCGGGCACCAAATATTTTGAGCCTAAAATCCTTTTTCTAAAAACCCGTGAACCTGACCATGCTTACAACCCTTAAAAGTCCTAATTGAAGCATGGGTTAATTCAAAAGCATACGAAGAAGAGATCGCATCTGACTCCTACAAAGGTGTGCTAAGTATCTATGTTGGTATCATATGTCGTCTTATCTTTCAAAAAGAAAATTTCTTGTTGCACCAAAAAGTGTTTCACTCGCAAACGAAAAAATCATAATGTTTTCATACAAAACTTCAAGACGATAAATGTGGCATTATAATTGTCATAATAAACATTCTTCTACATAAAACAATTGTTTGACATTGAAGAAGTTCTCATAATGAACATCGTTGAAGAGTTTAACTTTGTCCAAAGAAGAGAAACTTGATTATTCTCGTTGAGTTAGCGCTATTTGTAGTAAGGGCAAGACGCTTAAGGACTCCTTTGAGCATATCACGAGTTGTCTTTAAGAGTCTCATCTTGGCAACCAAATTGAAATTCAGCTCCTCAAATTTCTACCAACGGGGCAAATCCTTAAAGAGCAATCATCAATTGAGTTAGTCCTTCTCAAAAGCAACAACTTGAAGCAATCACCTCGAGACGTGGAGTTTCTAAGGCTTTTACATTGACATTCGAACTAATCGCTCGGTTCCAATCAATCGAGATAATGACTTCGACACGGAAGCCTTCAAAAGCTCTTGTTCCACCAAGTTAGTCGCCACGTGTTGTTAATCAAGTAAGCATTTCATAATGGTGAAGCTCTTAATTGGAGCAAGTGTCCGCTCAAGAATCAATCACCCAAGCAATTACCAGACGAGAAGTCTCTAAAGCTCGCCCCGAGGTCGGTCTTCCCAATGCTCGCATAGTTTCTATTCGCATACCAACTCGAGGAAAATACTTGAGACGTAGAAGTCTTTCCAAGATTCATTCTAAAGCAAACTTAAGGAAAAGATTCATTTAATCTGAAGAAACTACTTCGAGACGTTGGAGTCTCTCCAATGTTCATCCTGGGGCATGTCGTCCATCTATGCAAAGTCTGCCACTCTAGGATTTGGTAAATCTAAGGAGGTTATTTTGAGATGCGAAAATACCTCCAAAGCTCTTATGGAGGCATGATATTCCCATATCATAATATCCAGTTCCTTGAAATACTGACGATCAGTAAAGTGTTGCGTCAGAATACAGGATGCCGGGATACTCCTTTTCAGGAAAGATTTCTAGAAAGTCTAATGCATCAGTGTGAGATTCAAGTCGATATATCTCTTAAGTGCAAAATCCAATGCAGTTGCATTCCCACGCATGGGGCACGCCTCTCATCTTTATCTAATCAATTCAGAAGTTTGCTATTCTTTTTCTACAAGAATAAGCATTGCAGCCCTTCCACGTAAGAATTCAATATTGGAGCTCAATCATCTTGTTGTGCCATGTTCTTTTATCCTCCGCACTAAGGGTGTCGAGGATTCAGTTTGATAGCCAAGACATTAACTAGTATATTCATGCATTCATTCATTCATGCATTCATATCATATATATACTACATAGCACATTCATTCATAAACCTCCACCAGACTTGGGATGTTTCAAAATCTGCTAGTGATGCTTCTCAGCAGAATCATAATTTGAAGACTATTTTGAATGACAAATTTAGTTCTTCAGATCACAAGTTTGAGGGTTCGACCATAATTGGTGTACAACGTTGATGATTCTCGAATCGAATCTATTCCGTAGTGATGGGTTTCCCAAGCGAACTCTTGTATCAATAGAACTTCTCTATAGAGTTTCTTTTAAAAGTACCCCATTACAAGCAAAAGACTTTTCTCAAATGACAATCTAGCTTGTCTCCCCAGTGCCAGGAGAATGTTTGGGTGAAGGACAATCGACAATAGTGTCAATTCTCCTGTGAGGTCTCCTCCCCAGAGAATCGATTGATCATCCTCAGTGAACTCTTATGACAACAAGATCGTTCAAATGGATTCCCCAGTGATGTCTTCCTTCTCTCAACAAGATCAAGAAATCATATAATATTTGCATTAGAAAAATTCATATCATGCATATCATACTATGCATTAGTTCGCTATTTGTTTTGGTGTTTTTCAACCGAACGAAAATATCCTCGTAAGGATCAAATGGAAGGATTAGTTCTCAGACGACAAATTATCCCTTTCTCTACAAGCACAAGTTATATACTTGTTTGAATCTCATTAACTGTTTTCCAATCGAGATTTCTTCCCAAATAAATAGTTATCTCTTTCCGTTGACTCAAATGTCAAAAAATTATTCAACCGAATCTCCAATGAATTTTCCACATGGTTTTCTTAAGTTTCAAGCTTAACTCTCCCTAAGTGAGTCTTCGTAAAGGACTACTACCACATTAGTCTTGGTATTTTCAAGATTTCTTTCAGACAAGAATCTTCACAACAAATTCTACTGGCAGTGAATTCCACATTTCGTTCTCTGAGCGGTTCTCAGAAAATCACATCAAACTTCTGGTGCGTTTATTTCCCCAGTAAGTTATCAACTACTCAACAAATAAGTGTCCACCCAAGGATGTTTATTCTATCTCGTGATATTTCTCCAACTCGCACGTTGATCCACATATTCACTTGCTACAACGCATCTGTGTAATACGGTGAACTGACTTTGTGGATTTTTGTATCGCAAATATGCGGATAGCAAGAGTCGCCACCGACTTTTCTTTTATCCAATTAAGGGAAGGTAAAAAGTACAGAAAAGACCTTCGTTAGATTTCGATTAATGGAGAAGGTTATGAAAAGGGTTAGCACCCTTTCCATCCGTAGTTATCTACGGCTCTTAGTTTCTTTAGATCACTTTAAAATTGTGCTTTCCATGTGTTTAAAAAGGCATTTCCTTTGACTTTGTAATGATTCATGTAGGAATGTATACAAAGTGTTCGAAATGTTTTGTTTTGAAAAGAGTTTGAACTTTGACAAAAGTGTGAGTGAAAAGTATTTTGATAGAGCAAGCAACTAAAAGTCTTATTACCTACTCTGAATTGGTCGATTTCGTGTTATTTTACGTTCCTTTACAATAGCGTTATCCATACCATTAGTTGGTAGGTAACTCCATTCGTTGGATGTAAGCGGGAGATTCGAAGGGACATCGGATGGTCATAGAAAGCAACTTGTAGGAAGTATCCTAGCACATCGGCGGACTATCATCATTTTCGAGGCGACAATCGAGGGTCAAGATCATGTATTCGGAGGCGACATCGTGGGTCTTATGATCTTTGTATCGAAGGGACTATGATGATTTGTTTTGAAGGCAACGGTGCTAGAATACCTCTACGTTCGAGGACATGACCATTTGAATTCGTAAAGGCAACGAGAGAGAATTACCCTAAGGGGTGCATGTGTGAAGAAGTGTGTTGATTCAGATATATGTTATCTTGAAAATTAGAGTGAGCTATGTTGATTTTAGTCTTGCCATACACGTCTAATTACTAACAGTTAATAAGATGCGGAAATTAAAATGCGGGAATGTAAAGGTGCGGAAAGATAAATCCTACGCTATTACATGGCTTTGGGGCAGATACATAATTTAAAATGCGGAAAATAAAAGCCCTAATTTAAAACTATTACATCCCATGAACAGTTACAATATTGGAAAAAAGAAAACGGTAAAAAGAAATCGTCCGAAGCGTGGTAACCTGTGAAAAGATGAGAAATCGGAAAAATACGAGGAAATCGATCAAGAGAAAAATGTTAGTAAAAATGCAAATTTTTAAATGAGAAAAATATTTCATGCTGGAAATAACATTAATATGCTAAAATAAGTTTTTGGGATTTTTTGGAGATAATTTAATAATTAAAAACTAATTAAAATTGATTTAAATGATAAATTAGAAATAAAATTAAATATGCATGCAAAATAATATTTTTTTATTTTATAAATTAAATAAACATTTTCTAAAAAATAAATGCAAAAAGAAAAATATTTTTGGTATTTTAAAATGCATGATAAAAATATGTGAAATAAATTAAAATGAATGCAAAATATTAGAAAAAATAGAAAATATGAAAATAATTGGAAAAACATGAAGTTTGTGAAAAAGAAAGGAAAACCGGTCCCTGTGAGGCTCGAACTCGTGACATTGGAGAGCATCTACCAACAGGAAGCGTTTTTACCACTACGCCATCTTGCACCGGATGTCAAGGATTGAAAACGTATGATCATGAGCATACATGCGTCGCTGCCTGATGAAGTCAAGACACAGTCAGCTGGTGGACCCCGGGTGGCACGAATGGACGAATCGGAACACACGGAATTGCCACGCACGCTCGCTGCCGGTCAAAGGAGTCCACGACGCCGGAGCCCTAGCTCCGGTCGTCTTCTCCGGCCAACCTGAAATTGAAACAAGCAAAATACGCAGAATAAATGGGAAAGGAGGACCCTACCCCCCTAAATCGGACCTCCTGAGTTCAATGGTGCTATTAGTTTTGACTAAAAGCGGCTGTATCATGAGTTTCGAAGGAGAGAACAAAACTTCCCTAACAATGGCATGTTCTTATTTCAAAACCTCCATGTAATACGCAAGCATGTTCTAATAGGTACCCGAACTCAAATAAACAAGCCAAAACAGTTAAAGATGCATAGATTATTAAAATCGAAATTGAAAAAGATTGCAAACCGGTGAGAGTTCAAGGGCACGATCTGGGCAGCCTGGGCTTGATGTAAGGGATGATTATGACTCCTGCGAACCTCTAGAACACGTTGGGATGGATGGAAGAGGCTGAGAGAGGCTGGAAATAAAATTACGATTCTTCACAATTCTTGAAAAAATTTGACAAAATAAGGGTTGTTTTTTGGCTAGGGTTTCGTCCTTGTCTTGTGAATCAATATTTATGTAGGGATTCGAGAGGAAAAACATGGCAAGAAGATTTGATTTGGAATGCATTCAATGATTTTCAAACAAAATCAAATTTTTGAAAGAAATTTGATTTTCTCTTTAATGTGTGATCATGCACGAATTTGGTATGAATTTTGGGCTTCCTTGGACCTCAAGCATGATATAAAATCACTCTCCTTGAAAAAATATCTTATTTTCATATTTTATATAATTTAATTTTGAGTTAAATGGTTTAAAATTCAAAAATAAATTAATAAAATAGAAAATTGCCATGGCCAAGCATTTATGGGTCACAAATAATGTCATGAACAAGTTTGGATCAAAAGATTGTAGGCCGATTTGGAAAATTTTGCATTTTGACCAAAATGTCCTTTTGTGCAAGTGTCCAAAATTGCCCAACTTCTGAATAGTGTATCTTGCTCAATTTTCCACATTTTTGAGTTTTCTTGGACCTTTTGGAAAGCTATAAGAGTCCTCTAACCAACCTTTTTGGTCTCATCTCAATTGGAGTTTCCATGCTCAATATATCTTCAAAATAAAAAGTTGACTTTTTGTTGACTTTGAAGATGACTCAGAATGTTTTGATCCATACCTCTCAAATGAAGCATTTTGAACATTCTTGTGAGACATGAAGTTGTGGAGAATTGAATTTCCTTCAAAACAAGAGGTGGTGGAAAAATTTAGAAAGTATGAAGAAGTTATGATCACCAAAGTTTGGTTGACTTTTCCTCAAGAACCCTAATTTGGAAAGTTTGACTTTTGAGCAAATTTTGAGTTTTCTTGATGAATCATGATCAACCCTTGATCAAATGATGAATGTAACTTCAAAATGAGGATGTTGTCCAAAAATCATGAAGTTTGACTCTATGTTGACCACAATTGACTTTTTGTCCAATACAACTGATTTTCAACCATCTGAGCAATTGTCTGAGGAAACTTGACTTGTGAGGCTTGAAACTTGACATGGAGAATCTTTGAAGCATATGAGGAGGCATGATGACCATGGGAGATGTTGGAAGTCCATGGTCTTGAATTGATCCGAGAAATGCCAAACCCTAGTTTGGATTGTTAAGAAAGGGTTTGTCTGATCAACCCTCGAGGAATCCTTGAGTATGGATGTATGGAATATCTTGAGAAGATGGAGGGAAAATTTTGGGGTATGACAATCTGCCTACACAATGCTAGCAAATTAAAGCTCATTACCCTAGAAGTTTTTCATTCACAGGCGCTGAATCTGATTCTTCTATTACCGATAAGGCTATCTCATACACAAGTTGAAGATCTTGTCAACTCGTGGTTGTTCAACATGTCCGTACATGTTCAATAAGATCTCTATCGTCAAAAAACGCCGGAAAAATATTTACCGACTTCATAAACATCTATATCACTAGTGTGTTGGATATTGTTTTGTTTATCCCGAGAGAATGGTACTCTCGGGTGCGCTACTGAATTTGTTCTGCTGGTAACTCAGAAGTTACACGGTCAAAGACATTCAGATGCCATGGCTCCCGCACTTTCGGCACCAACAATTCCGATATTGTTCTAGCCATATATCTTTGTTTAAGGTCCTGTTTCCTTAATTATCGTGGAACTCTTTGTTAAGTTCTCAATCATGTCAATCAGGGAATTCTTTGTTAAGTTCTCAATCGTGTCATTTTTCAATTTTGTTTAAGGTCTCCAGGTATTCCTTAGTTCAGGGAACTCTTTGTTAAGTTCTCAATCGTGTCATTTTTCAATTTTTGTGTATTCCTTAGTTCAGAGAACTCTTTGTTAAGTTCTCAATCGTCATTTTCAATTTGTAAGGTCTGTATTCCTTAGTCGTAGAACTCTTTGTTAAGTTCTCAATCGTGTCATTTTTCAAATTTGTTTAAGGTCTCCTGGTATTCCTTAGTTCGAGAACTCTTTGTTAAGTTCTCAATCGTGTCATTTTTCAATTTTGTTTAAGGTCCCGTGTATTCCTTAGTTCGAGAACTCTTTGTTAAGTTCTCAATCGTGTCATTTTTCAAATTTGTTTAAGGTCCTGTGTATTCCTTAATTATCGTGGAACTCTTTGTTAAGTTCCCAATCATGTCAAATTCTTAATATATTGTTTTTCTTTCGTTCGTTTCTATTCTCATAGCATTTTCGTTAAAATTGTTGTCAAACTCATTTCGGTTACACTGTTATCCCAGTTGTTTAAAATCTCCTAGTAATTGTGCAATCATTCCGCTGGTACCGGGCAAGCTCTTCAAGCGTTTTTCTTGGTCCGTAGTCAAGATATGTTATCTGTTTTGTGGCATTGTTTTCCGCCAGTAGGGAAAATTTTCTGGTTCTTCTAGTATTCAATCCTCTTCCACCTTGAACGCTCGAAAGTTGTCAATCTTTCTCACTTACCAGGTCTAAGATGATTGAATAGGGGCAACTGTCGCACCCCAAAATTTACCCTCCTTACCATAAATTTTCTTGGAACATCCCATCATGCTTAACTCTTTGTTTCAACCAGAATTAATTCAAACTTTGGTTCAAGATACATTCAAGTATTGTACAACGGAAAAATCAAGTTCATTCGAAACTTTGTGAAGTTGAAAGAATTTAGTTTGTGTTAATCTGAATTTACCAAATGCAAAAAGTGGTTCAAGAGATTTGAGGCGAATAATTTGCTCGGGATGTAAAGTTTGGTGACCCAAGAGTGAATAATGCTAAGAGTCGTCATGTTGAAATTCTTAGAACTTTTAGTTTTTGGAATTCGTCATTATTACCGTCTCAAGTACCTCATTTGGGTTTTTATCGGAATTCATTCAAGATTCAAGTGTCACTTATCATCGGTCAACTTTCTTTCACAAGTTTGATTTCAAATTCAAGATACTCCATTAAGAGTTTTTAAGGCATGGAAAGTCATGTAAAACTTCAAGCCATTTGCTCATTTACAAGGTTCAAAGAAATGTGCGAATACAAAAATTGAATATGTTGTTGCAATGTGCTTAAACGTTATTAATTACGAGTTATATGATTTGTAACATTTGCAAGTATTGATTCAAGTTCCATTAAATTTCCAAACAATAATCAAGTGAGTTATAAGTAATGTTGAATTTTACAAATTCAACATCCATTCAAGAAAAACGAGATTACAATTGTATTTACATACAAAGTTGATTTTTGTTACAAGATTCACAAACTTTTAAAGCAATTTCTACAATGTCTACAAAAAGTCTTGAAGTTTCTAAGAGTCTTGGCCTTTTTCTTCGAGTTACGAGACTTTCAACTCCGCGGTCATCTTGCTTCCTCTTCATCTTCGCGTCTAACCACTCGACCATTCCACCATCCATCGTTACATGAAACAAGGAAAAAGAACACAGGTTAGCAAGCATAAACATGAATGAAATACAAGAGATTATCAAAGAACCATTCGTTTGTCAAGAATCATCATTAGGCGTTGGCGGGAATCAGGTTTTATGTTAAGCCTCAGAATCTTATTTAAAGATTAATCATCGGCAAAAAACACTTGCTTGCAAATCGCGGCTAACCTTCACAAACAAGCGACAACGGCAAGAAGCATAAGGGAAAATTCGATTCCCACAAGCATAAATAACATAAATCGGTCATGCTCGATTCAAAAGGCATAGCAATGTAACGGCAGATATATCCAACAATATAAAGCCCAAAGAAGACAAGCAAGATTAAAGTCAATAGCAAAGAATCAAAGTCAAAGTTATCACAGTAGTGATGGAAATTAAGGACTGAAAGTCATCATTTACAAAGATGGGCATTGGCAATTAAAACAAGCAACAAGGTAAGGAAAGAGGTATAAGATGGCCAAATGCAGTAGAGTAGTACAACATGGTGTTAGACCACAATTCAAGAAACATGGACAAGCTAAGACAAAATGTTATATCCGTTCGTGATATAAGAAAAAACGAGAAAATTCTAAAGGGGGACAGCACATTCAACATCGCACAAAAAGAAGGAGCTAAGTGTAGTTTTGTTCTAAGTTTCAAAGCCAAACCAAATACCGTAACACACAAAGACATTCATCTAAAAGAAACAAAACAAGCGTAAAGAGAAAGATCTCGCTCGTAAAAGACCAACACATTTACAAACCCAAACAAAAACGTAATGTAAAACGAATATAACATAGCATACTCATCATTTTCAACGCACCAACGCCTTCTGGCCTATTGTTTTTCAAATTCATATTCTGAAGCGAGAAAGAAGAAGAAGAAGAGGAGCGGTCTCACCCGAAACAAGGTTAGGAAGCAAGCTCACGCACTGACACGTCTCCAAAGTTTTCGTATTTTCACCAAGGTTTAATCGGCCAAGTTTTGGGTTTCTCCTTTCAGCTCAATCAGAATAAAAACAACACAGAAAATTAGAAAACAAACATTCACATAATCAGAAATCAAACCATCTGAAACCAGAACATGCAAGCGGGATCGAGAGAGAGAGAGATATCGCGGTGAGAGAGAAGAGAGATGACGATCGCGGTGAGAGAGAGAGAACAGAGCGTGGCAGAAACCGCTATGTGAGGACGAGAGCGGCGCCGATGAGGGTCGAAAGATGAGAGGGTGAGGGTTTGAGGGAACCGCGACAGCGTGAGAGAGAGTGAGGAACGCAAAGAAGGATACCAAGAGAGATTTGCTTCACCTTATTCTTTTCCTTTTCCTTTTTCTTTGTTTAAAAAATATAATAATAAAATTAAAAAACTATTTTTAATTTATTTTCATATGTGTGTCTGTGGTAACAAGTGTCACCACCTTGTTTTTTAATAAAAATCTTTTTTCTTTATTTTATTATTCTTAATTAGTTTATTTTAGAGAAAAAATGTTAATATTAAAAATGTATATGTGGTGTAATATTGTCGCTTTGGACCGTGGAGCATTTTGGAACAAGATCCGTCGCACCAGTTTACTAGCGATATGGAAGTATTTTGATCGGTCAAAAGTTCGATGGATTTCTCTTCGATAGTCCAAAATCACGGCATTACGGGCTATTTCTAATTTTATCTATTTCAATTAATTTATTTTGTGGTAAATAATATTTTGTTGGATGTACTAAATAATTATTGAATCGATAGTTTTATTTGATGATTTATCGATTAAACTATTAGTCGATTTTTCATCAAAAAAAATCATCTCTAATAATTATTTAAATTTCGATTGTATTGTGTGGCATTTTGTCTGCTTATTTACTCGCTCAAGATTTATTCACCAATGTACACTTTGCACACAACTAAAATTAAAATCAATTCGACTTCATCCCGACATATGCCGATTTCTTAAAGGGTCTCATGGTTGGGGATGGGCATGGCCATCCTCACGAGATTGGTTAAAGCCCTTGTTGCTTTAATCGATCATAACCCAAAACATTGGTCTATATACCAATCACCATGCACCGTGTCTCATGGTCAGATAGAGCACCTATCCTCACGAGGTTAATTAAGTCCACATACTTGATTAATCATAACCCGTCCATTTTTTTCTCAAAGACGTGACGTAATACTTTAATTAAGGTTCCAACCTCGATCCAACGTCGAGTGCATTTTCTAAATTCTTTCATAAAGAAAACTCAAGTGTTTAAGCCGTTGGATGCTAGACTAATTGTTTAAACACTTAATGAGCCTCGAATCTTTAAGTCGTTGGATGCTAGACTAACTACTTAAAGATTCTTAATAACGTGAACCTTGTTTCACTTTACTCTTTCATAAAAGAAAAACTTTTGGGATGATAGATTTACTGCCGAGCATTGAGTTCATCTTGTTTCTAGTATTTGAATCATAGGATGCTAGTCTTATGGTTCGGTACTTTTCACCCACATAAAAACAATTTAACTCACTCAAATTCTTTTATCGCTCATATGCGATCATCAAGCTCTTCTCCGACAAAGAGGGTAATAGTCGTTTCAAATACGAGCGAGGACTTAAGCTTTTCAAACAAACAAAACAAGTCCTAGTTCAAAGCATTTGAAACGCCTAAATCACTATTTTTCGATAAAATCAATACAACCACTTAAAACCTTTTTAAGAGGAACTACAGTTTTGACTTTCCCATTGCACGAGGAATATGTAGGCACCTACAAACCGTGCCAAACTCAAAATAATAATAAACAAATCCTTTTCTCCTTTATTCATAACTTAGTAATAAACACACACAAACGCAGAGAATTAAATGGGTCCCATCGAGTACGATGGATGGGTAAAAGCATACCTTCCCTTACATAACCGACTCTCGATTCCACTTTTTGTCACGAGACCGCCTTATCCGCTTGTTTGGGGTTTTATCTATATTTTCCCGTTCTTTTTAGAACAAATAAAATTAGGTGGTGATTTCACTGTTTTCGAGAATTAAAAGATTTTTGAAAATCGAGTTGCTTCACCCGTCATATTATTATTATAATTGTGTTATATTTTATTAAATATGATTTATGTTATTTGGAAATTAAGTTAAGGATTTATTTTTTTTTAATGTTATTTAAATTTAATTTGGATGATTTAGAGTCCTAATATGTACTATTTGAGTACGGTTCTATTTAAAGTGTGTTTGTTTCCCCTTAAAGAAATATTTGAAGAATCAATTCATTCTATTTTAAGATAATTTATTGCGATTTATCAATTATATATTTTTTACTTCACAAATATATATTTTTACTTAGAAATTTAAAAATAATGTGTTAAAACTACACAATTTTTTTTGAGAAATGGAGGGTCAGAGGCCAAAGAGGCCAAAATAAAGAGAAGAACTACCACGAGAATAACTTCGGAAGCGAAATACCAACAAGCACGAAAAAAAATATATTGTTTTTTAACTACTTATGTATCTTGCACTTATTTTTAATTTAATATTCAATAATTCTTAAGATAATATATAATTTAAATATATATTATTGGTGTTTCTTTTTAAAATTGAAAAATTGATACAATTTAATTTTCTTTAAAAAATTTGTCTTTCTTTTAAAAACAATAAATTACTTTGATATAACTATTTTGTTGCACTTATTTACATTTTTATTATATTTTGTTTAACTTATATATTTATTTTTGATTATTTTTATTATTTTTTATTTTTTTACAATTTAATTTAATTTAATTTGAATTTTAAAATTAAATTGGTGACAAATCTGCGGTTCTCAATATTTAATATAAGGGTTAATAGCTATTTACCCCCCTGCAATATAGGCGAGTTTTGATTTACCCCCTTTTAAAAAAAAATGTTTGATCACCCCCTTAAAATGTTAAAATTCTAAGTCTTTTGCTCCCTAGGTGTAAAAATTACCCCCCTAAAAAATATATAATTTTGATTTACCCCCATGATTTTTACACGCTTAAGGGGGTTCCCAAAAATTATATGGGGTAATTAAAAAAAATATTTTTAAAGGGGGTAAATCAAAACTCACCTATATTGCAGGGGGTAAATAACTATTAACCCTTGATATAAATTGCAAACATATTAAGTTGAATCTTGTAGTACTTGAAGATGATTTTACTATTTTCTAAATATATTTTAATACTACCTAATTTATTTAAATTTACATGATAAAATGGTGACAATTTTGCAGTCTACATTAGTAACCGTGCAAACGCACGGGTAACACACCAATAACGTGGGAACGCATGAGTGATCATTCCAAAATCAGTGGGAACACACATGTTATTATATTTTTTGTACATTTATTTTACAAATAATAAATTTTAGTAAAATTATTTTATTTTCCTGATTTACATTTTTATTACATTTTAAAATAATCACATGTATATGTATATGTATATGTATCCACTTAAATTGATTTCTATTTTTTAATTTTTTTTCTTATTTTAATTGTTTAAATTTGTTATTCTAATTTTACATTTTGTATTCAAATCCTAAATGGTGAAAACACAATTATCCATATTGTGATTCGTATGTAACGCATCGGATAACACACCAATATTGTATCAACGTAGATAATCATATCAAAATTATTGAACGCACAGATTTTAATTTTTTTTATACAATTAAAGAAAATAACTGAAAAACATGTCAGTTGTATTAAAAAAAAAATTCCAATGTTGCACAATGATTTTTTACATATATGTGTTTAGTATTTTTTTTTTAACAATAATTTTTCCAAATCCATTTTTTATATATGCTTATTAATTATAATATTTTGACATTTACTAATTTGTTAGAATTTATATGATAAATTGATTTTGAATTTTGCTTCCGACTTAATCCATGCGGACGCAAACGGGTTTCTCAGTGGTGTTTTATAACAAAATAACAATAATATTTGGGAGGTTAAAAAACTTCTGCAGGATAAAAATCTCTGCTAAAATATTAATAGCATACAAAATTGTTACACGTGAATGAGCATTTTCCAAATTTCCCACAAATGAATTTGCAAAGGTAAAATATCCCGCAAATTAAAATAAAATGACACAAAATGCACTCTATTGCAATTGTTTAACCACATCTGTTCGTTACGTTTCATCCAACCATATACTCAATTTATACATATATATTTTCAAACATTGCGTATTCCCTTTCCTATCACGAAACATTATTATAAACTAACATAGATATGGTTAAAAACAATAATGATTTTCTTATTGATAAGTTTATGTGACATCTTTTTAAAGTATCTTAGGGACAAAAAAACACTTTGATAAACGGAAAGACATTTAATACTAAAATTATATAATTTATGCAAGGAGATGATGATATTTTATAAAATAAAGTGATATAACTAGTTGTTAAAAGCAAACAGGAGAAATATGGCACAAGTTATCAAGTTAGTTTATGATATCATTATTTTAATTTTTGTATTTCTTGGTTCAACAAACGTTGAAGGTAAATAATTTTTATCCATTTCAAATTTCTTTCTTTAAAAAAATATGTCTTTCTTTTAAAAACAATAAATTACTTTAATATAACTATTTTGTTGTATTTATTTACATTTTTATTATATTTTGCTTAATTTTTATATATTTATCTTTGACTATTTTTATTATTTTTTTACAATTAAATTAAATTTTATTTAATTTTATTTGAATTTTAAAATTAAATTGGTGACAAATATGCGGTTCTCAACATTTAATATAAATTGCAAACATATTAAGTTGAAGGTTGTAGTACGTGATTTTACTATTTTTCAAATATATTTTGATACTATTTAATTTATTTAAATTTACATGATAAAATGGTTGCAATTTTGCAGTCTATATCAGTAACCGTGCAAATGCACGGGTAACACACCAATAACGTTTTGCATGGATAACACACCAATAACGTGGAAACGTGCGAGTGATCATTCATTCCAAAATCAGTACGAACACACATGTTATTATATTTTTTGTACATTTATTTTACAAATAATAAATTTTAGTAAAATTATTTTATTTTCCTGATTTACATTTTTATTACATTTTAAAATAATCACATGTATATGTATATGTATTCACTTAATTTGATTTCTATTTTTTAATTTTTTTTCTTATTTTAATTGTTTAAATTTGTTATTCTAATTTTACATTTTGTATTCAAATCCTAAATGGTAAAAACACAACTATCCATAACAGGATTCGTGCGAACGCACGGGTAACACACCAGTATCGTATCAACGCACAAATAATTATATCAAAATTATTGCGAGGGCACAAATTTTTATTTTTTTTTACAATTAAAAAAAATAACTGAAAAACATGTCAGTTGTATTAAAAAAAAATCCAATTTTGCACAATGATTTTTTACAAATATGTGTTTAATATTTTTTTTTAACAATAATTTTTTTAAAACAAATCATACAATAATCTTCCAAATCCATTTTTTATATATTTTTATTAATAATATTTTGATATTTACTAATTTATTAGAATTTATATGACAAATTGATTTTAAATTTTGCAGCATCTTTTCTTATTGATAAAGTAACGTAGATTTGGTTAAAAACAATAATGATTTTCTTATTAATAAGTTTATGCGACATCTTTTTAAAGTATCTTAGGGACAAAAAACACTTTGATGAACGGAAAGACATTTAATACTAAAAATTATATAATTCATGTAAGGAGATGATGATATTTTATAAAACATAAAGTCATATAACTAGTTGTTAAAAGCAAAGGGGAGAAATATGGCACAAGTTATCAAGTTAGTTTATGATATCATTATTTTTCTTTTTCTATTTCTTGGTTCAACAAACGTTCAAGGTAAATAATTTTTATCCATTTCAAATTTCTTTCATTTTACTTTGTACAAATTTTTTAATTTGTTTTGTGTTTTCTTGGCAGCCGGGTATTATAGATGTTCGTATGATAAAGATTGTGTATTGAAACTTCACTGTCGGATTCCAACGATAGTAAAGTGTGTGAGCAGAATTTGTAAATGTATAATAGATAAAGATTTGCTAGACCCAAGAGCATAAATAAACACTTTTGAGTTGTCATTAACTTGTTATGTCTGCAGCCGAATTATTTTCTTTTAGTTATGGAGTTTTACACTAAGATGATTGTAATGAGTTGCAATAATGAAGTTTGATTCTCTTTTGTGCTCTAAGTTTTTGAAATTTCTACATGTATGGCATTCAATTTAGGCATATCACATTTTCTTTTTAGTAGAGATTGTATCTTTCTACTTCATACAAAAGGATTGAAATGTGATTTGATTATACGGAATTTGGTAAGGATGCGATCCGACAATGATGAAAGTGAGAGGTATTCCGACACTTAAGTTAATAATGGTTGTCAGTGAGAGATTTTTTAAGTTTAGCATATTGTACACCTAAGACTAATGCGATATCAAATATTTATACATGGATATAAAAAATAGATATTATCTCAGATGTGAAGGAGATTTTATCTCAGTGCCAACAGTGAGATAATAAAAGACGTTTTGAAAACTTTTCACCTTTTTCCATTATTTCTGATTAAATGGGATAGTTGAAATAATAATTGGTTTGATTTTCAATAATAATATTTTTATATTTTTTAAGCTAGTGTCATAGTCCTATCGATTTATGATCAAAATCGATGGATTTGTTTTTAACACAAATTACATTGTTCACACGTAATATTAAATTAAATTATTTATAAATTTCACAGTTTACACGGAATATTACATTGTTTACACGTAATATAAAAGTAAATTATATAAAAAATTTTAAATATGATTCATAGTCATCATTGTCAATGAAGATCAGATGTTGGATCCTTGTTTCATTGGATTAATATTTTCTCTATTACAATCTATCATAGATAACTTTTTAAAGCTTCTATTAGTTTTAATGTTTTCATGGCAAATGCTTTCCTGATCAATTTTTTAATTTTTAGAATGCTTTTATAATGTGACATGAGCCTTATGAATGAATGTCTTTTAGGTTTCACGATATCAATAATGATAGATTTGAGCATTGATACTCACTAAATGAAAGACAATGATTTTTAAGGACATCAAGAAACTCAATAAACATGTTTATTTTTCTTCGCTTATTACTTGAACCCGAGGTAAAAGTGTTTCTTTTGTATAAGAAATACAACAAATTTTGGACCTTTAACCTCGATTTCTAAAAGAACCGATGTAATAGATTACTTTTAGGATTAATAACTATTTTTCTCCCTGTGTTGAAAAGTATTTTTCCGGCATATATGTTTGTATCGTATCCACAGAGATTGCATGATATGATTGTTGTTCTATAGTTACTATCGTTTCAAGTTTAAAAGGTAATAAGGTTGTTTTGTGTGAATCGTTATCTTTTAATTTTAAAGTAAGACTAAGACAATAAAAATGTGGTTTTTATGAAATAAAAAGGTTTGCCAAGATTGAGGTTCACTATCCCAATTTCATAAATTTCCTTAAAACAGATATGTGAACTCAAGATTATTGAATATCTTCTAGTATCCTCTCAATGACATTTATTGCTGAATGAAATTGTGATATTCGTTATATTCATCTTTAGACGATTTCTCCATCTAATTATTAATCTAACAATCTTTAGTGTTTGATACAAAAGAAAAGTAATGTGTAAATCTATTTCTACAACTTATACATTACTTGAGAGAATACCTTAAGTAAAGATTTGAATCATATTTCTCAATAATAATCCAACTCAAAATATTCAATATAACACAAAAGTTTCAATCTATATTCATAACCAAATTGTTCACATACAAGAGTTTAAAAGAAATACATGATAAATTAGGAATAACTACTACCTCCAATCTTGCCAAAGTGAGATTTAGCTACTCATTTACATGGTTGACAACATAAGAGATAGAGAAAATTCAGTGGACATGAATGTTGTTCTTCTCCAAAAATGGATGATAATCTCTCCAAAAACCTCTCTCTAAGTTTTCTATTTTCCAAAAGTGTAATGATAAGTCTTTTTACATGCAACCATACACTTTATATAACCCAAAAAGTAGCCTAAAACTTGTCTAACACGCTACCCCAAAAGCTGCCCCAAAATAGATCTAATTATTCAAAGTGGTGATCACGACTACGCATAGTTTAAGGCAAACAAGGGACGCGTGTGAACTGAGTTTATTTTGACTTTGAAACAACATAGTTCACAAGGCCAACAAGTGGACACGACGCAAGTATGTTAAATTGCACTCATTTGCTCTTGCTTTGGTTTGTCTTACAACTCATCGATCTTCAACTTTCTTGCTTCTTCAAGTGCTTCAAAATTGTCTTCCAAGCTCCTTCCTAACTTGCTCATGCATCCAAAACCTCTTGTCCACAATTTCTACACAACTAACAAACAAAGTGAAATACTTACTCAAAATATAATTAAAACAAGAGTAATTGCATATTTACTAAATTGTGTGAATAAAAGTATGGAAATTCAATGAAACTTGGTTAAAGGAACCAATAACAATGTATGAAAATTAGTACTATTTGGTCCTTAACACCCTATCATATAGACGAAGTTTTGAAAATTTATCCTATAAAAAATAGATTTGGTCTATAACATTTGAAGATTCCATTATTTTGCACCCTCCTAATACAAATCACCATTGCTTTTTATTTTTTATTATTATTTTTAATGATTTGCTCCCTTCTAATACAAAGTTACCATTTATTATTTTTATTATTATTGTATGGTTTGGATGCTCAACATTAAAGGTTACAAATTCAAAATTTTGATCCTGGAAAGAATATGTCCTTGACCATGCAAGGCGAGCCTCTAGCCACTAGGACACCTCGTTATAAATTATTTTTGCATCTAAAGTATATATTATATCCTTTCTAATGATTCTATTATATAATTTATATAATTAATAGATTGTACCTTTAATTAACAAAATCTGCAGAAACACGCTTTTATGATTTTTCCTATAGTTTATGGTCCCCAACTAAAATCTTCGGGTAATATTTTCATGTACATTTCCTAACAAATATATTTCCAAATTTAAAAAAATAATAATAACTAAATTATATTAATAAAGTGACTAATTTATAACATGAAATAAAAGGTAAAAAAACAAATGAATCCATAATATTAAAGACATATTCATAACTAATAATCAAAGTTCAATATTCAAAACCAACAAAAAGCAAAGATGTTTTAGTCTCCAAGGCCTAAAGTAACTCATCTGAAATTATAAAATAACACAAATGATTCTTTTAACGAAATCACTATCTTCGCCAAATAGTTTTTATTACAAAAGCACGCGATACCCAACATTGAAAAACAAATAAATTTTTTCAAAAGAATACTTTGTCCAGGATATCTCTATCACTCCCACTTAGAACAATTGTTGTTGTCTTTGGATTTTCCGATAACCAGATCCCAAACCTGCTTGGTTCTGAACATAAAATTATGAGCATAAGTAAAAAAAAAAGAGCAATTGATAGTTTAATCAGGTAAATGAATTCAAGATAAAATATAAAGAATTATCATAAATATAGCATGTAAGATTATATAGTCTTATCAATGCTATTAACCATGGAAAACAAAAAGATATTCTTATCAATGCTATTAACATGATTTTATATATTCATGTTACATGCCACTTTCCTTACCAATAGAAGAATGGAATAGATGTGCTATCATATTCGCACACCAATTCTATAGAATTCAACATAAATAAATAAATTCACCATGATACACTCTCCATGATTACCAAAATTTGGTGAGCACCATCACCATCCAATCATCCTAGTTGAACACCAATTCAACATAAATAAATAAATTCAACTATTAAGGGTTGAAAATAGCAAACCTTAATTGCTAATCTAACATGTTGGTTGTAACACCCCTTTTTAAACCCCAAATAATCATGGGATAAATCAGAGTAAAATAGAATTCACACATATAAAGAGTGCCACATGTTATTTTTCACACAATGAAAAACCAACAATACAACCATAACATGCACCTGGTCATACATCATAACACATATTTAAATTTAATGCTTCAATAAAATATGCATTTCACAACGGAATAATTAATTCATCAACAAAATAATAATGATTAATATCCCATACTACCAATCATATCACAAATATTAGGCACCAAGGCCATACATCTCATAATTCTCTTAATTCTCATATATCCGTATAAAAGAGAATAATAACAAATATCTCTCAATCAAGTCATAACAAGAATCCAAATAAAATTCTCGTGTTACATGACCATAGCAATGACTCAAAACCTAGTATAAGGATAACTAGATAAACACTTCAACTAGTCTCTCGTATGTAATCGCTATCTTCAACCTTCACATTACCCACATAAAGGCAACATCACAACAAAGGGTGAGAATTCACATCATTATCGGAATGTATATAAATTGAAGTAATATAGAAACATCATATATAACAAATTCTCCACACTTCAAGTGATATTCCATAAAGTAAGGTTTCACAATCCAATTAGCAATAAATGTCATTATACAAACATTCCAAGTATAACATACTACATTTATCACTTATGACACAAAAGTCACCAACACAATCAATCAAATAATCCACATATTCAATTTCCACATTTGTCAATATAAACATACACTTTAATGACACATGAGACATTAATGCATTATGACCTATGGTGGTACAATCGTGAACATCAAGCTCACTCGCTCGATTCAATAACTTGAATCAAAGTCACGCTCTAATCCAGACAAGACCAAAGCCACCAATATGAACATATAGTTGTTGGTCAAGATTTTGATAATGTGGTTCGAAATGAAATAATTACGCTTAATGGAATAAAGCATATTTTATGTTTGAATGGAAGATAATGTTCTTCAATGGAAATGTCAAAGCTCGGAGCTTCGAATGACAGCTTGTGAAGATACATTTAAAGAAGTCAAATGGTGATGAGACTATGTCATGAAGGTTGTGAAACGAATTCGAAGCAAAGAGTACCAAGGCGTTTGAAATTCAAATCTGAGCGGGATATTGGAAATTCAAAATACATTAGCGCTGGAGCATTCGAAGACGCGTGGAGGCTAGAGAGAAGCAATGCTATGCATGCTTCAACGTAAGCGTAATCTTATAGCAAGACCGTTATGGTCAAAATAGTATAAATAGAAGTCTTAGTGTTAGGATTTCGTGTGTCTTATCTATTGTACAAAATTCAGTAAACATTCAAAATACCGCATGGATAGGGAAACAAATGCTTGAACAATGTACGTATGATAACACCAAACATTTACAATTCAGTAAAAACTCTTTATACTTTCCAGTTTATCTTTCATTTTCACTCCAATACATTTCAAATACTTTTACATTCATGTTTTTACATTGAAACTTTTACATTCATGTCTTTACATGAAGCTTTTACTTTCAAAGTCATTTATTCTTTTCTCATTTAAACGCTTTTTACATTTGAATCTTTAATCATTCACCGCTTTACATTGATTTGTTTAATCATGTCATTAGATTCTTTTAGTGTGGTAATCAAGTGAATCGAATGCCTCTAAAACACTTTAATTAAAAATCCTAACTATGAATACCGGCTTACTAGTAGATTTATCCAAATGACCAAACCCCAGGATCAATCTAGTCGATCCCGCAAGTTACCGCAGAGATTGAATAATGAATTAAGTTTATTCGATAGTTTGAGGACTAGCGGTTGTTTACCGAAATCACCTGAAACAAATTGGCACGCCAAAGGGGACACGTATTGGTCAAACAAATTGAAACGAAGATTGTTAGGATATAGTCACCATAAAGTTCTTTTTCGAGTGTCAAGTTCGCTTTTATATGAACCTTAGAAGTGGTAGAATAACCAACAACAACCAACCCTTACCCAGAAGAAAACGTAATAACAGGATGTCTAATCCAAGCAATCAACAAGGGGAACAAAATGCCCCACATGGAACAGGCACTAATATGTCCGCTTCGACGAACGCCTAACGCGATCCCTTCAACGCATACCATTGCATCTTCTACCAGTAGTGTACAATGAATGAGCAAGTGGCATGTCAACCAACAGCTCGATCCTAGAAAATACAGAACCAATGGTTATCCTGGGATTTGTCCCACCATCGTGACACAAACCTATTTCGCCACCCCACCACCAACTAGACCACCCACTTTCGATGGCAATAGGCCAAGAAATCCCTCTTATGGGATTCCAACATCATTTATGGCGGGTTTGCACACTTCGACATCGAATTCGTCACCGCAATTTGGGTCTGGATATGGGGCCAATCAATTTATGACAAATACCCAAGGTTCGGAGGTATAGTACAACGCCTATCTTAACCACGTAAAATCGATGGCTTTTAGACAACTAATGGATGATAGTAACCATAATATGATAGGAGTGTTAGCGCAGACTATGCAAGAGATCTTCGCCCAATAGTACAAAATGTAATCAGAACCAACAGAGAGAACGCGGATAATACGAGTATAGCATATTTTTTCGCCCGCCGTAAAGGCGAGACGTAATCGCAGCATTGGTTCGAACATACCTATCATAGAACAAATTTCGATGACCCACTTATAGACCAGCCGTAGAGGGGATAATTTGGGGGCGCAACAAAGGTTAGATGCCCCATGATTCGAGAAGAACCACAGGGAGTTGTAGAACCAGGGCAAGGATCGAAGGTTAGATGCCCTAGTGATTCGAGAAGAACCACAAAGAGGAGTTATAGAACCGTGCAAGGGTCGAAAGGCTAGAAGTCCCTGTTTCGAGAAGAACAACCTCGAAGTGGTCATGGTGGGTCGACATCAAGATGCTGGCGCACCGCTCATAGAATTCAAATGACAACATCTTAAGTAAAACAATTTAACCACCATGATAGAAAGGATTATGCCCAAAACGGTCTCAATATGAATTAGAAGACCAAATTATGCCCTCCTATAGTAGATTATGTAATGCACACTAATTTACCAAGGGGATATAAGGTCCCTAAGTTTACAAAGTTTGCTGGAGACACTAATGAATCAACAGTCGAACACGTAGCCAGGTATCTGACTGAAGCAGGAGATATAACAAATAATGAGAACCTTAGAATTAAATATTTCCCAAGTTCTCTGACTAAGAATGCTTTTACATGGTTCACCACATTGCCTCCCGGATCCATAGATACTGGACCCTTTTAGAGATTATTCCATGAACAATTTAATGGGACAATCTAAAATAAGTCCGAGAGCTAGCCAGTCAAGAGGAAGTTCATCGAACCCATATGATTATCCGAATAGATTCACTTTGAAGTCTAGATGTTTCACAAGAGTTCCGAACATGAGTTAGTCGGTCACCGGTGGCCTAGACTACTCTATTCTAAGAAGTTAGATACACAATACTTGAGGGACATGGATCAACTAGCGATAGGTCGACAAGTCGAAGACTAAGCGAAAAAGGCCGTGCTTTTAAAAATAACAAGAAAGAAGAATTTCCTATGTCAAAATGAGGAAGTTGAGGATTATCCCGACCAAAGAGGTCGAATCGACCGTGAATTAAAACAGTCCACCTTACTCTTGAACAACTAGTTCCCACAAAAGGAAAGAAATTATTGAAAATGAGAAAAGTGACAAATTCCAAAGAAGGTGTATACCTTCGACGAACGAAATGTGACGAAATTTTTTGATTTCATCAAGATGCCAACTAATTGTGCCATCGAATGTCAAAATACCTCCTTAGATCAAAGAAAGAGGATTTTGCAAGTACCATAGTTTCCTAGGCCACAAAACCTCACAATGTTTTCGTGGATTTGATTCAAAATGCAATCAAGGATCAGATTAAAGTTCACCGACAAGCCAAAGATGAAAGTGGATGAAGACCCTTTAGATGTTGCGACACCAATTACTCTGAACCTGCATACGTTGGAGAAATAAATATGGTGGAAGCAAATGAAGGTGACATTCCATCGAGAGAAAACCATCAAGATGAAAACCACGAGTTGGTTGAAGTCGAAAAGGAGGTCACGGGACGCCTCGTAAGGAATGGGAGACTGATCGGCGAAAGTACCTTTGGTTGCTTCGAAAGTGATCCGAGCATCAAGGCCGGAGAATAAAAACAAGAATTGACATAGGCTATCAGGTCCGAGGCTAAAGATGGAAAGTCCAGATCACAACGCCTTCCTCGAAAGAAATATGGGATACCTGGGGAGCCAATGGAAAGTTCGACTACCGTGAAATATTCTCGCCCGAAAGTTCAAAACCCCAATCAAGATATCAAACCCACAGGATGGGGAGACATGACATAAAGGGAAGATGGATGTTACATGGTAGATATGGAGAGACCTCGTCCGAAATGGAGGAAATGCAAAGGTATTTAGAGAAAGAGAAATATAAGATGGAAGATGTTATGCTAGGATGCCAGCCTCAAAGACTACCTTATCTGGCCACAAAGGAAATGTGAAATGATACTATGTCCTAGATGCAAGATCATTTGTAATCGAATCATCAAGACTCGAGAAGCAACAAGGCACGAATCGGCATCAACGGCGTCGGATAACCACTATTTAGATACACTAAGGCTGGAGAAAGTTTATTGAGTTTTTAGTTTCTGTCACAAAGGAGCAACCAAATGCCTAGTGTGTCCAAGGTGTTTTGCAGTTGTATGATCAAAATATGGCCGGAGTCAAACAATCCCTTTCCCGTGTTGGAACCACAAAGAGACCGGTCGATAAGCCAACGCTTCGAGAGCAACTACATCCAACGGAGGCCCGATAGTCCTTATCCTGAGGCGCCAAGAGTAACGCTCAAAATCCTCATCAAGTACCAACGTATAAGTGGTAAGTTTAGACCGACAAGGAAAAGACAAATGGAGGAACAATGAACGAAATGCACGCCACGCCATAACATATGAAGGCAGTTCAATATGGAAAAGAGGAAGAAGTGAGGTTAGAAAACTACAAAGGAAAACCCTATGTCAAGATCACGTGTGACAAAGAATCTGAAATACGAGAGAGAAGCTGCAAGCAAAGGAGGTCGAACAAGAATAAAGAGGAATCAAGTACCAACAAACCTACACCAAACAATCAACCTGAGGGAAAACCCCCAGTTAGCAGGAGACTCTTCTCTGAAACAAAGCAAAACGAATCGAATGAGTATACACCAGGTCCAGAGGAAGATGAGGATATGCTAACTGAAAATTTCGAATCAGAGGGGGAATCTTCACTCAACATCAACTGTAACGTGGTATTTGTGCTGCCGTGTGAATTTGGACAAGAGACTGAAATTGGAGAGCACGAGGAGGATGATACAATAGACCTGATGAAGCATAGGCCAGTGTGCTATTACGTGATGGATAACGGAGCTGTCGAAGAGCAGAATGCTTTCTTCGAGCACCCAGAACCAGTTATGTAAAACCATCTGAAGCCATTGTTCATTCGAGCAAAAGTTGGTACACATGGCGCAAACAAAGTCTTAGTGGATGGAGGCGCTGCGGTGAACTTGATGCCCTACCATGTCGAAAGTTAGGAATACAAGATGTCGACATCAAACCACACAACATGGTACTATCGAACTATGAAGGAAAGTAGGTCGATAATCGGGGTGATCCAAGTGGATTTGATAAAGGATCGTCAGACCCACATATGTTCATGGTGATCGCTAAAGCCAACTACACTCTTGTCATTGGCAGAGAATGGATCCATGTCATGGAGCGCCTTCGTGAATGCATCGAGGTTGGTATTATGGAGAGGATGGTATTGTTGAGAACATCGGCCGGATCGAGCTATTTCATGACAGCACCAACTTAGTTAATAAAAGAAACTATGACAAATACTTAGCCAAATTGCCCTTGTACCCCAAGTGACGAGATCAACGAAACCAGAACGCACACTATTACACGACCATGATGGAATATATTGACAGGATAATCAAAGGAGACGAAGAAATCAAGGCACTACACAAAGACGGCCGCAGGTCGAATTCGATAGTCCCGTCCATGATTGAGTCCTCCTTCTTCGAAAAGATTTCGCCTACATGGTCGAGAACGAATGGAAAGCCGCCTTAGAAGCTAAAATAGATAATATGGTCATAGTATAAACAAAATAGATGGGGATGACTCAAAGACTCACCCTTTGAAGAACACAAGATAGTCGAAATAGATCAAAGGCTAGATGCCATCTATGATAAAGAACCTTAGGCTTGAAGGACCCCGCACTAAAGCAAATGTTGGCGCAGGATCCACTCGAAGATGTGAATTTGGGGGATGAAAACACAAAAAGGAAGTGATCGAAGTTCTCAAGAGAAACAAAGATTGATTTGCATGGGACTATGATGAAATGCCTGGTTTGAAGAGGGAGTTAGTGGAGCACAGACTTCCAATCAAGGATGGCAAGAAGCCCATCAAGCAAACTCCTAGAAGATTCTCACCAGCAGTTCTCACAAAGATTAAAGCTGAAATTGAAAGATTGCTGCGCTGCAGGTTCATCAGAACCACAAGGTATGTCGAATGGTTAGCAAATATAGTACCTGTTATTAAGAAAAATGGTTCTCTAAGAATTTGCATATATTTTAGGGATTTAAATACTGCTACCCCTAAAGATGAGTACTCCATGCCCGTGGCGTAAATGTTAATAGACTCTCTAAGGATTCGAATACTTAAGTATGTTAGATGGATACTATGGGTATAACGAAATCTTTATTGTCAAGATGTTGCCAAGATGTTTCGTTGCTTCAGAGCCTTAGCACCTACGAACGGTGTAGTGATGCCTTTGGTTTAAAAATGCTGGAGCAACTTATCAAAGGGCAATGAATTCCATTTTCCATGATTTCATTGAGACTTTTATACAGGTGTATATTGATGATATAGTCATCAAATCAGTATCTGTAGAAACTCATTTGCATCATTTGAGCCAATCATTCGAAAGAATGAGAAAACATGGCTTAAAAATGAACCCCCGTAAGTGTGCATTTTTTGTGCAGGCTGGAGATTTCCTTGGCTTTGTGGTTCATAAGAAAGGTATCGAAATCAACCAAAACAAGACTAAAGACATTATGGAGACGAAAGAACCTACATCAAAAAGGGAGCTGCAGTCTTTACTAGGGAAAGTTAACTTTTTAAGAAGGTTCATTTTGAATCTAAGTGGAAGAACCCGTGCTCCGCTACTTCGTTTGAAGCAGGCCAAGCCTTCAATGGAACGAAGCACATCAGAGGCATTTGACAACATAAAACAATATCTTACTCACTTCCTATTGTTTCCACCTTCGGGGAAAGCTCACGAGATTGTACATATCCGCTCGTTACTATAGGTAGTATGTTAGCACAAGAAGATAAAGGGCATTGAAAGAGCCATAC
>CM038794.1:78825888-78940369 GCA_021764765.1 Vicia sativa | reverse complement strand
TTCTCGCTATGATCCGTCAGGTTCATTATTGCTCACTTCATACCGAGTCATCTCGATCCATTGTTCTCAACATCGATTCTCCATGATGCTTCAAGGCCACAACCATCCATAACAGAATAAATTAAGGCCTAGATTTTAAATTTATAAGCCTAACTGGATTCATGGAAGAATTTAAAGTAATGATAATAGTAATAGAAGAAATTGAAGTTTATTGTACTCCAAATACTAGAGTTCGACATGGGATCTAGCTAGTAATAAAAAGTGTAAATGCGTCAAAACAAAGTAGAGAAAGGAAAAGAAAAGATAAAGGCAATTGAGAGGCAATGCATTCCTAAGAATGGATATCTCACCACTTCAAGCATTAGAAAGAATGATTCTTCCAATCATTTATTCTCACTTTCCTAAATTCTCTCACCAATAGTTGACCGCTAACATCTAAACCGTGCAAAGACTAACTGAATTTTTGTCCTATTCCCCTTTCTTTTTACGCTTTTAATAAACTCATATCTACCATAAAACAACAACTATAGTAAAGTGTTACATTACATCGTAGCTTATTATAATTTGAAGAAACCTCATTATCTCGCTACTACATTTCGAAATGAAGCAGCATTGTGAACTATGAACTAATTTGATAAAATGTTGATTATTTGAAATTACTATTCATGAATGACGTAGAAATTGATGTTCCACAACTATTCTCGCTTGCATTTCAATATTGTTTTCAATCTTCGTATTATAAGGTTTGCTCGCTTATGAAAACTCAAACAATAGAAGTGTTTCATATTCATTCCATCATCTTGGATTTTACACTGAAACTCAAGACTTACATAAAAGGCAAAATAAGTATAACCCATGATTGACTTTAAAGGTTTACAAAAGGCTTTGGTGATATTTTTTATGAGAAGAATATTACTCTTTAGCTTAAGACAATCTCACGGCCAAACAAAGATAGAGGTGATTTGTTTATTTAGCTATATCCCTTGTAAGGTTAAATAATATGGTTGTGAACTGTCCTGATTATCTTGAGGTGTTATATGTTAATGAATTATGTGCAATGTTTTGTAGGTTGAAAATTTTGTGTAGATTGATAGGAAAGTGGTGCAATTTGGTTTTTCATGGAGATTTGGATGGTGATATGATCATGGTGGCAGATTGTTTAAGGTTGATTCTTTGTTTAGAAATCTAGATCATGGAAGGAAGTTTCAAAACTTGTATTTTTACTGATGGTAGATTGTTGAATGTTATATTAAGGTGATTATAATGGTTTTTGGTTAATTTTGGAATTTGTATATGAATATATCATGAATTCAATAATATAAAGGTAGTGTAGTGTTATTAAATTGATCTATGCAAAAGAAAGGGAAACGGAAACCAAATGAGGTAAGGTGCCTAAAGAAAGGGAAATATGTGAGAGTTATGATTTTTGTTTTATTCTAAAGCATGAAAACAAGTTACATTAATACTGATAACTTATAATGTATTAATTCAAACACTAGAAAATGGTATTGTGTTTTTAATTATATATATATATATATATATATATATATATATTTTAAACTTATTTTTAATTTAAACTAAATATAATTTAAAATAAATTGAAATAGTTTATTGATAAAATAATTTTGTTAAAACCCATTATATTATTATTATAATTGTGTTATATTTTATTAAATATGATTTATGTTATTTGAAATTAAGTTAAGGATTTATTTATTTTAATGTTATTTATATTTAATTTGGATGATTTAGATTCCTAATATGTACTATTTGAGTACGGTTCTATTTAAAGTGTGTTTGTTTCCCCTTAAAGAAATATTTGAAGAATCAATTCATTCTATTTTAAGATAATTTATTACATTAATCAATTATATATTTTTACTTCACAAATATATTTTTTACTTAAAAATTTAAAATAATGTCTAAAACTATACAATTTTTTTTGTGAAATGAGGGTCAAGGCCAAATAAAGAGAAGAACTATCGAGAATAACTTTAAAGCGTAAATACCTATAAACACGAAAAATTTATTAGTTTTTTAACTATTTATGTATTTAATATTTTATCTTGCACTTATTTTCAATTTAATAATTAATAATTTTAAGATAATATATAATTTGAATATATATTATTATGTTTCTTTTAAAATTGAAAAATTGATAAAATTTAATTTTCTTTAAAATATGTGTTTCTTTTAAAAACAATAAATTTTTAATATAACTATTTTGTTGCATTTATTTATATTTTTATTATATTTTGTTTAACTTGTATATATTTTATCTTGACTATTTTTATTATTTTTATTTTTTTTACAATTAAATTAAATTTTATTTAATTTTATTTGAATTTTAAAATTAAATTGGTGACAACTCATGGGTTCTCAACATTTAATATAAATTGCAAACATATTAAGTTGAAGGTTGTAGTACTTGAAGGTGATTTTACTATTTTCCAAATATATTTTGATACTATTTAATTTATTTAAATTTACATGATAAAATGGTGACTATTTTGCAATTATATCAATAGCTGCAAACGCATGTAACACACTAATAACGTTGGAACATACGAGTGATCGCTCCAAAATCAAGACGACACACATGTTATTATATTTTTTGTACATTTATTTTACAAATAATCAATTTTAGTAAAATTATTTTATTTTCCCTGATTTACATTTATTACATTTTAAAATAATCACATGTATATGTATGTATATGTATATGTATTCACTTAATTTGATTTCTATTTTAAATTTTTCTTATTTTAATTGTTTAAACTTGTTATTCTAATTTTACATTTTGTATTCAAATCCAAATGATAAAAACACAACTATCCATAATGTGATTCGTGCGAACGCACTAATACACCAAAGATTATATCAACGCATTGTATAATCATATATCAAAATTATTATAGGGCACAAATTTTTAATTGTTTTATACAATTAAAGAAAATAATCAAAATACATTAATAAAAAAATCTCCAATTTTATATAATGGTTTTTTACAAATATGTTTAATATTTTTTAATAATAATTTTTTTAAAAAAAATTATATAATAATTAATCCATATTTTATATATTTTTATTAATAATATTTTGATATTTACTGATTTATTAGAATTTATATGACAAATTGATTTTGAATTTTGCCACATCTTTTCTTATTGATAAAGTAACGTAGATTTGATTAAAAACAATAATGATTTTCTTATGGATAAGTTTATGCGACATCTTTTAAAGTATCTTAGACAAAAACACTTTGATGAACGGAAAGACATTTAATACTAAAATTATATAATCATGTAAGGAGACGATGATATTTTATAAAACATAAAGTCATATAACTAGTTGTTAAAAGCACATGGAGAAATATAAAGTTATCAAGTTAGTTTATGATATCATTATTTTTCTTTTCTATTTCTTGGTTCAACAAACGTTGAAGGTAAATAATTTTATCCATTTCAAATTTCTTTCATTTTACTTGTACAAAAATTTTTAATTTGTTTTGTGTTTTCTTGGCTGCCGGGTCTTTAGATGTTTTAATGATGAAGATTGTGTAAAGAAACTTTATCATCGGATTCAAACGGAAACCAAAGTGTGTGATGAAGAGAATTTGTAAATGTAGAATAAATAAAGATTTGCAAACCAGACATAAACAAGCACTTTGAGTTGTCATTAACTTGTTATACTGTAAATAATAATTTTCTTTAGTTATGGAGTTTTACACTAAGATGATTGTAATGAGTTGCAATAATGAAGTTTGATTCTTTTGTGCTCTAAGTTTTGAAATTTCTACATGTATGGTATTCAATTTAGGTATACCACATTTCTTTTACTAGATTGTATCTTTCTACTTCATACAAAAGGAGGAAATGTGATTTGATTATACTAAATTTGGTGAGGATCCGATCCGACAATGATGAAAGTGAGGTATTCCACACGGTTAATAATGGTTGTCAAGAGATTTTTAAGTTTAGCATATTGTACACCTAAGACTAATGTATATCAAATATTTATACATGGATATAAAAATGATATTATCTCGATGAAGAGATTTTATCCCAAGTACAAGGATAATAAAAAGACGTTGAAACTTTCACCTTTTTCCATTATTTCGATTAAATGGATAGTTGAAATAATCATTGGTTTGATTTTCAATAATAATATTTTTATATTTTTTAAGCTAGTGTCATAGTCCCATCGGTTTATGATCAAAATCGATGGAAATTTTTTAATACAATTACATTGTCTACGTAATATTAAATTAAATTGTTTATAAATTCCATAATGTATATGGAATATTACATTGTTTACACGTAATATTAAAGTAAATTATATAACAAATTTTAAATATGATTCATCACCATCATTGTCAATGAAGATCGATGTTGGATCCTTGTTTCATTGGATTAATATTTTCTCGCTATTACAATCTATCATAGAGAACTTTTTAAAGCTTCTAATAGTTTTAATGTTTTTCTAAGTGTTTTTATGTTATCTTAATTTTGGTTAAAACTAGTTTATGTCAATGTCTTGACCTATGTCATGACATTCGAGTCAAGATAAATTCGTAGAAGAAGATTAATCCGCATGTTTCCATTAAGTTAGCTGCCACGAAATCAAGAAGAATGATCGATGTCATAAACAATGTTATGACATTTTATGTGACATTTGTCTATGTGCATTCTTTTCCTAGAGTTTCGTGATCTCGCTGTGCTTGTTATGAATTAATGTAATTGATCACATGCTCACGTGGCTCTCGTGGTTAATCTAGTTAATCCCAAACTGGTTTGTTAAAAATAACAAGTCTTTAGGATAAATAAGTGAACCCTAGCTATAATTATGGAAGCTCAAAACGCAGCCTTGTTACTACTTCTACAATAGGAAAAGAACCCTTATTCCGCCGCACGCTTTTTGACCTGTATTCAAGATCCAGCAGTTGTTATTCTGTATTCTAGTCATTTTGTGAGCCAAGCAATTATCATCTGATAAGCGCCTTGGACCAGGATCTGGATTGTAAGGGTTGTTTATCACCAAAGCTTAGCACGAAAGAAGTCTCTGATTAAAGCTTTCAAGCAAACAAGCATGTTTATCAAGAGTGTCTTCACAACCTATTAAATAATAGGTTTATATCACCGCCGTGGATCGAGGGGGAGTGAGTAGGAACTCAAGTCCAAGTAGGACCTAGATGAAGTTGCATTGGGTAGGTTTTAAGTGAAGGAGATAAACCAAGGTTTATCCCGAATTAATACTACTAATCAGTGAACTCCCCGCTTGGTAGCCCAAATGTAGGTGTAGTTACACACCGAACCGGGCAAACAACTGATTGTGTCCTCATCGTTGTTTCAACTAACCAGTGAACTGTTAACAGAGTGTCAACATCAGGTCATAACATTCCCTATGACATCACGATCCGCCTCATGAATTTCAATTGGCATTAGAGCACCCCCCCGTTATCCGGGTGAGATCTAGGGTATTATTTTCCTCGCTGCATGGACAAGGACGGAGGATTCGGGGAGTAACCACCTATTCCGACGGATCCAACTACGACACCGAAACCCCGATGGTTGCATTTTTAAAGTCACCGATAACAAGGCTTGAGAGTCACGATTGAGGATGGAAACATCCCACCAAGCTTGAGAAAGAAGGGACCACTAGCCCGAAACCCGAGGAAGAACGGAGCAAAGAAGAAGAAGAGCTAGCACTGGCAATTCTAAAGCACTGAATCCCTTGTTCAATTGAACTGACGTAAATATTTTCGCAGACTTGTACATCATGTGATCCGCCAGGATGTTCGGGACACTCTCAAAACCACTCATGAGGGTACATCCGGTGAAATTGTCAAGACTTCGATGCTCACTACCAAATTCCTAGAATCAAGACGAAGGAAGATGAAACCATCCATGAGTTCCATATGAACATCTTGAGATTGCCAACACCTCAGAGCATACTAGGAGAGAAGATGTCAAGAAAAGCTAGTGAGAAAGATTTTATCCTTGCCTAAGAGATTTGGTAATTTAAGGTGATTAAGTAGAGGAAGCTCAAGATATCTCGCAATCAAGGTGGATGAACTTATTGGATCACTTCAGATATTTGAGATGGGAATTAGTGACAATGTTGATAAGAGAAACAAGAGCATGGCCCTTGATCCAATAATCAAGATGAAAGCAAGGAAGATGATGAAGAGAAGATCCGTAAGCAATAGCTATGCTTGGAAGGCAATTCAACAACTCATGAAGAGAATTGACCCAAAGTCAAGGTCCAATGTCAAGAACATCCCATCCGACATTAGCGTAACTTATGACCGCAATGTAATATCCAAGTCTCAAGAAAAGGGAAGTCAAAGCAGAGGAATCCAAAGCATGGCTGTGAAGGATATGGGCACATTCGAGCAAATGTCCTACCTTTCTAAAGAAATGTAGAAAGGGAACAGCCACTCGTCCGATGGTGACCGTGAAGGATCAAGAAGAATCGCCAAACTAGTTATCGCCTTCCGAGTTTGTAACTGATAATGATTCCACTATTGAGAAAGTGACATTTGAAGAACTCACGACACTTACAAGAAGTCGTAGTATCGGCGTCAAGTATGTCACAAAATGAGAAACAGAAAAGCAATTGTGAAGTTGTCAGAATGTGTTGAGGTCAAAAGAATGCACACCGCTACTATAAGTCATCTCACAAGGAAGCAGGTTGAATTCCAAACTGATCGATGACTAAGTCTACAAGATGTTGACAACCGAACCGATAAGTTGGAGGAGATCCTTCAGATTGGACAAAGTGCAGAAGTGCATATCCGAGATACGTGGCTGCAAAGAAACCTGGTGACAAGAAGAAGAACAGCCGGCAAACCAATGTCAAAGGATGTCACAAATATTAGGTAGGAAATGTGTCCGTTCAGATACGTGGCTGCAAAGAAATTTGTCTGATAACAAGAAGAAGAACAAACCCGATAAACCTATGTCAAAGGTATGTGACAACATAGGCTCAACATCAAGATCGTAGAAACATGAAGAAAAGTTTCAAAGATGGAGATGCCATTATTGTGGAAGGTTTGGGTACATAAAGACATTTTACATGTGCTATATGGATATCCTAATCAGATCCCTTATGTCAAACCTAAGACCAACAAGGTACCATATACTCAACAGGGAAGAAGAAGATCAGCCCCTGATAAGCTAATACACCTCCTTAGAGTTTCCTAAGGAAGACCGGTACTTTGGATGTGGATGCTCTAAGCATAAGACCGGAATCAAGAACCTTCAAATGATGTCAAACCTCATACAACTAGTTTTGTTACTTTTGGAGATGGAGCTAAGGGAGAAATCAAAGGTGTTTGAAATCAATCGCTCGAGTTCCAAACCTAAATGGAGTGTCATTGGTAAATGGTTCGACCGCCAACTCATAAGCATCACCAACTATGTGATATGGGATCTAAGGTCAACTTCACCAAGTCCTAATGCCTTGTAATTAATGAAAACAAGAAGTTATGAGAGGAGTCGATCAAAGGACAATCAGAACCCATGGGAGCCCGAGGACACTAACTATTCTTCTCTGTGCACTATGCAAAAAAGAAGAAAAGGAAGAGAAACTGGCACTAAAAACTTGGTCATTTACATCTTGTAGGGATGAAAAAGATCATATCCATGGAAGTCAAGTAGAGGATTCCAAAACTTCACATTGATGAAGGAGAGTTTGTAGAGGCCGGATGGAAAGCAAACCGTATCGTTACACCCAATGTCAAGACATCTCGACCACCTCTAAGGTGCTAGAACTTTTGCACATGGATCTCATGGGCCCTAAGTGCAGTTGAAAGTCTTGGTGAAAAAGATATGTTTATGTTGTTGTGATGATTTTTCCAAATTTACCCGGATAAACTTCACCGGGAAAAATCTAATGTTTTGACATTTTTAAAGAATTATGCAAGAGACTCAAAGAGAAAAGAAGGATGCATTGTCGGAATCGAAGTGATCATGGAAAGGAATTGAGAATAGTGTTGGATGAGTTCTGCTCCTCGAAGGAATCAATCATGAGTTTTCCTCACCTATAACTCCTCAACAAAATGGAGTTGGAAAGGAAGAAAGAACTCTACAGGAATCTTCCAGAGCAATGATACATGTCAAGCTTCCTATTCATTTTTAATGGGCTATGAATACAAATTATTATGTCCACAACAGGTCACCTTTGAGAAAGGGAACATCTTCCACCCTATATGAAATATGGAAAGGAAGAAAACCTATTGGAAGTATTTCATATGTTTGGGAGAAAAATGCTATATTCTCAGAGATCGTGAACAAAGGAGAAAGATAGTACTCTAAAAGTGATGAAGGAATTTTCTCGGATACTCTACAAACAACAGAGCATATATGGTATTCAATTCTGTGACCAAAGTTATGATGGAGTCTATAAATGTCATAGTTGATGATCACCATGAGGAAACAAATGTCCCATATGATGTGAGACATTGTTTGAGACATCACCAAGTGTTCAATAAGGATGATGTGCCTATCCCTACTTCACCAAAGTCTGAACCGCAGGAAGCCAACAAACATCCTTGCATCGAATTTAGAAAGATCATCCAAAGGAACTCATCATAGGAGATCCTAATAAAGGAGTCACTACAAGATCTGAGAAATCATCTCAAACTCTTGTTTGTGTGTCTAAGATTGAACCAAAGAATGTTAAGGAGGCTTTAATGGATGAATATTTGATGGGAGCAATGCAAGATGAATTGAACCACTAAACAACATGAAGTATGGGATAGTTCCTAGACCAAGGAACAACAAAACATCATTGGCAATAAAGTGGATCTACAAGAACAAGCCGATGGTAAGGGGTCACACCAGAATAAGGCAAGACTAAGGCTCAAGGATACACTCGTTGAAGGAGTTGATTTTGATGAGACTTTGCTCCGTGGCAGCCGAATCAATCGATTGTTACTAGAGTTGCTTGCATTATGAAATCAAGTCGTTTTATGGATGTGAAAGTGCCTTCCAATGGATACTTAAACGAGGAAGTATATGTGGAACAACCTAAAGGATTTGTGGATCCTAACCTTCCCGATCATGTTTACAAATGAGGAAAGCTCTATATGATCCGCAACAAGCTCCCAGAGCTTGGTATGAAAGGTTGACAAAATTCCTCACCGATAAAGGATACAAGAAATGAGGTTTGGATAAAACTCTTTGTCAAGGATGAAGGAGGAAAGATAATGGTAGCTCAAATTTATGTTGATGATATAGTGTTCGAGGAATGTCGATAAATGGTGAGACATTTCACAACCAAATACAAGTTTCCGAGTTTGAAATGAGCCTCATGGGAGAATTGACTTACTTTCTTGACTACAAGTCACGCAGATGGAAGACTCAACCTTCCTCTCTCAAAGCAAATATGCAAAGAATATTGTCAAGAAATTTGGATGGAAATGCCATTATAAAGGATTCCCGTGACCTACTCATCTAAAGTTGTCCAAAGACAAGTGGACAAATGTAGATCAAAAGCCAGGATGTACATGATAGGAAGTCTAATTGCATTTAATTAAAATAGATCTAACATTGCCTTTGGTTGTTGGAGTGTGTGGTATGTGATGAACCTAGAGTAAGTCACATCAACCGTGAAAAGAATTTCAAGTATGTAAAGGAACATACAATTATGGTATATCGATTTCATGGATGGAACCAATTATGTCTTGCTATTGTGATGCCGATTGGGCTAAGAAAATATGATATAAAAGCACTTCCGGAGGATGCTTTGGGAAATAATCTTGTTTCGGTTCAACAAGAAGAAAATCAGAAATTTCTTTCGCTTCAAAGTTTAATACATAGCACCGGTAGCAAATGTTTCAAATGGTCCGATGAAGAGTATCGATCGAGTATTAATGTCATAAGGTGATGTCATGACATTATACCGTGACAACCTCGAGTGCTATTAATATTTCTAAGAACCTATTCAAAGATAGCGTGACTAAACATATTGACATTGACATCACTTCATCGTAGATCTTGTGGAAGTTATAAGGTGATAATTGAGCATGTAAAGAATCGAACTTCAACCGTGACATTTTTACTAAGGCTCTGATGTTAGTCATTGAGAATTTAAGGGCAAGTCGGGTATTTGTCAATATGAAGAGTTGCAATATTGCTACAACAAGGAAGAAAGAGAAATTTTAATTAATTTAATTTGGATTGGTTAATTAATTATTTCCTCTTTTCAAAAATTTAAGAAGAGGAAGGTCATATATCCCAACTTTCCATTTGAATGTATCACATTCCATTCTCAAAGTAAACTCTCAAACTTCCGTCATATTTTCGCTTTTCTCTCAAATGTCTCAACAAAGCATGTCATCAACATCTTCATCATCAAAGGAAGCTGCCTCCCTCCCACCGATTCGGGTTTAGGGCAACACAAAACAATGCAGAATGTGATTCCGGAGGTTACTTCCCTACGTACATGACAATCGATCCGAGGGTCAAGAAACTTCGTACTGCATGCAAGAAGGTCTCAAGTCTCTCCATCTAGTAAGAAATCATCGAACCATCTTCCTCCTGTCTCCTTAGATAGCTAATAGGAAGGTTCTAGATATGTTATCAAGCCAGCTAATAGTTACTAGGATCAATGAATCACTCCTCGGGTTTCTATTCCTTTGAATCAAGAATCATAGCCCTAATTTAGCAAATCGATCCAGATGTCACGAATGTCAAGACATCTCATGATAATAAAGGAAACTCTTGAGAATCCTATTAATGACCCTTCCATAAATCCTCGAGAATTGTGTTGATGACACCAATTGTTAAGTCTCCTAAAAACCTCTTGCCGATGAGAACATGGAGAAGTCTCAGAACTCCTCCGATGGAATTCTTGAAGAATCTCCTGAGAAACCTCAGGTCGATACCTAGAAAAATCTCCGAGAAACCATCGATCAAAATGTCGAGCCTCCGGTCATTGATCTTGATGAAGAATTCTTTTGATAATGACCTATTTTAGTGTTAACCCCAATATTGCTAAGAGAATGATGAATAGAATAGAAGAAGAATGTTACCCAAGTCCTTCCAAGGAGAAGGTTAATAAGTTATTCATGAGACTCTGTAATAAAGCAAGGTTGGAGAAAAGGTTGAAAAGAAAAAGGCCGGACCTCCAAAGGAAAGGAAGTAGGATGAAGTCTGTTGGAAGCATCTCAAGGCCCAAGAGAACTCCAATTGTCAAGAAATAAAGGTCCTCGAACCTCGAATCAACATGAGGATCTTTATTTTATGTCAAGAGAATGTCACAGTATATTCCACTTAGAAAGAAACCTCTCTTGGCAACCGCCTAAAGTTCCAAGTGGCTATTGATAATATCTCTTTCCACCATCCGAGAGTGCTAAGGTGGAAGTATGTCTGTTTGAAAAGAATTGCAAAGGAGTGAACGGAGTGCCCTGTGAATGCAAGGATGTTATGGACTGATCAAGGAAGTCATACCGATGAAAACCGTGGTCAAATTTTCAAATTGTTATGATATTTTGGTGAAGGAGTTCATTGTTAATCGATTAGTGGTCGTAATGATGGAAGGTCGCCAGAAAACTCGTTTGTAAGAGGAAGAAAAGTGAAGTTTTCCCCAAGTGTAATCAACAAATATTTGGGAAGATCGATGATGCTCAACTGAAGCCAAGAAATGTATAACCAAGTCTGCTCAAACCATCATCGCAGCAAGTGAAACTACGGCCATTGAAGGAAAGTTATCTCGCTAGCAAACTAAGTGTCAAGTTTGCAATTCCGCACAAGATAGGTGCAAATGCAATTGGGTTCCACAAATCACAAGTCCACCATCTCCATGGCCTAGGAAGATTTATTATTTTGTTGGAACAAAAGCAAAATTTGATTATGGCACCTACATCTTTGAGCAAACATTAAAAACATGCCGACAGTTATGCTATCAAAGGTCCAATAGCCTTTCCTCCTCTTGTGTGGTATTATTATAACCGAATACCTACATCCCGTAGACAAAGATTCGCTTGTAAAGAGCTCCTACTCTTGGCTCTACTACAAATTGTTTCAAGGAAACATGTCCCAAACATTGTCATGACATCTGCCGAGACATCAAATGTCAAAGCTAACTCATGTAAAGTCGTGTCATTGGTTGTGCTCAAGGAGACTATGTGGAACCGAAGCAAGGAAGCAAACTCTAAAGGAGCTGATTTCACCTGAGAAGGAAAAAGACACCGAGGTCGAGGATGAAAGGCTAAGCCGAGGATATTGTCGCAGATGTGAATGAGGATGCCGATGTCGATTAAGAGACCTGTGCCGATAGCGCTTAGAAGATGCTACATACCATGTTGCTTCTTCAGAGAAGAAAGTACTTGGTTTGTGATCATGTGTTGTTGCTATTGTGTTTGTTTTTGTTGTTTTGATGTTGTTTTTGCCATGTTGATTTTGGTTCTATTTGTTTATATGGATTTCATTAATGTTGTAAACTTAACTCGATATTACTTTTATATATTGAGCTTTGGGTTTATATATTGGCACCTTCATTCCTTGGTGGCTAAAAGGGGAAAAAGAATTTTATGGGCAATCAGTAGAATTTATCTTGTTAATTCTTATTTAGCTTAGTTAGCTTAGATCGTTAATTATTTCCGCTGCATGGGTGCTCGATAGCTTAGTTTGTTTTAGCAAAATTTGCCAAAGGGGAGTTTTAAGGTTTTTATGTTGGCCTTAATTTTGGTAAAACTAGTTTATGTCAATGTCTTGAATCGATGTCAAGACATTCGAGTTGAAGATAAATTCAAGAAGATTAATTCAAGTACAAATTGATCGGGAGTTAGTCGCTTTGGTCGAAATCTACAGAAGAATGACCGATGTCATAAACAATGTTATGACATTCTGTGTGACATTTTGTTCGCAGATTCTTTTCCGAGAGTTTTTAGGATTTCGCTGAGCTATTTGTTATGAATTAATGTAATTGGATCACATGCTCACGTGGCTCGCGTGGTTAATCTTAGTTAACCCTAAATTGGTTTGTTAAAAGACCAAGCCTTTAGGTTAAATTAATTGAACCCTAGCTATAATTATGGAAGCCCAAACCAAGTCTTGTTACTGCTTCTATAGGAAAAGAACCCTTATTCCTACCGCACGCTTTTGACCGTATTGAAGATTTAGGTGTTATTTATTTGTGTATTCTAGTTACTTCATGAGCCAAGCAATTATCATTTGATAAGTGCCTTGGACTAGGATTTGGTTGTAAGGGTTGTTTATCACTCAAAGCTTTGAAGCACGAGTGTTGTGTCTCTTGATTAAAGCTTTGAAGCAAATCAAGTATGTTTATTGAAGAGTGTCTTCACAATTTATTAAACAATAGGTTTATATCACTGTGGATTGAGGGGAGGAGTAGAACTCGTGTCTAAGTAGGACTTAGATTGAAGTTGCATTGGGTATTTAAGGAAGGAGATAAACTGGTGGTTTATTCCTAATTACTACTAATAGTGAATCTCCTCCTCGGCTTGGTAGCCCCTGATGTAGGTGTAGTTACACACTAAACCGGGTAAACAATTGATTGTGTTCTTTATCGTTGTTTCAATTAATCGTGTGAATTGTTAAGAGTGTCGACATCGTCATAACATTCTCTCGTGACATCACGATCGCGCCAGAATTTCAAATATGGAAAATGCTTTCCGATCAATTTTTAATTTCGTAATGCTTTTATAATGTGATATGAGCCTTATGAATGAATGTCTTTTAGGTTTCACGGATATCAATAATGACAAGACGGAGCATTGATACTCACTAAATGAAAGACAATGATTTTTTAAGGACATCGAAGAAACTCAATAAACATGTTTATTTTTCTCTTCGCTTATTATGAACCCGGTAAAGTGTTTCATTTTGTATAAGAAATACAAATTTTTGAACTTTTAACCTCGATTTCTAAAGAACCGATGTAATAGATTACTTTTTGGATTAATAGCTATTTTTCTCTCCCCGTGTTGAAAAGTATTTTCCGAAATATGTTTGTATCGTATCCACAGAGATTGAGTGATATGATTGTTGTTCTAGTTACATCGTTTCAAGTTTAAGGTAAAGGTACATGTTTTGTGTGAATCAAGATCTTTTAATTTTAAAGTAAGACTAAGACGATAAAAATGTGGTTTTTATGAATAAAGGTTTGCCAAGATTGTCGCTCACTATCCCATTTATAAATTTTAAAACAAATATGTGAACTCAAGATTATTGAATATCTTCTAGTATCCTCTCAATGACATTTATTCTTTAATGAAATTGGATATTCGTTACATTAATCTTTGTATCGATTTCTCCATCTAATTATTAATCTAACAATCTTTAGTGTTTGATACAAAAGAAAAGTAATGTGTAAATCTATTCTACAACTTATACATTACTTGAGAGAATACCTTGTAAAGATTTGAATCATATTTCTCAATAATAATCCAACTCAAAATATTCAATATAACACAAAGTTTCAATCTATATTCATAACCAAATTGTTCACATACAAGAGTTTAAAAGAAATACATGATAAATTAGAATAACTACTACCCAATCTTGCCAAAGTCGATTTAGCTACTCATTTACATGGTTGACAACATAAGAGATAGAGAAAATTCAAGTGACATGAATGTTCTTTCCAAAATGGATGATAATCTCTCCAAAAACCTCTCTAAGTTTTCTATTTTCCAAAAGTGTAATGATAAGTCTTTTTACATGCAACCATATACTTTATATAACCCAAAAAGTAGCCTAAAACTTGTCTAACATCCACCCCAAAAAGTTGCCCCAAAATAGATCTAATTATTCAAAACAGATTAATACTACGCATAGTTAGCAAAGCAAACAAGGGACACGGTAAGTAACCGAGTTTATTTTGATTTCTTTGAAACAACACAGCTTATGGCCAACAAGTGGACGCGACGCTAAGTGAGTTAAATTGCACTCATTTGCTCTTGCTTTGGTTTGTCTTACAACTTGCCTCGATCTTCAACTCTTTCTTGCTTCTTGTGCTTCAAAATTGTCTCCAAGCTCCTTCCTAATGGCTCATGCATCCAAAACCTCTTGTCCACAATTTCTACACAACTAATAAACAAAGTGAAATACTTACTCAAATATAATTAAAACAAGAGTAATTGCATATTTACTAAATTGTGTGAATAAAAGTATGAAATTCAATGAAACTTGGTTAAAGGAACCAATAAAATGTAAGAAAATTAGTACTATTTGGTCCTTAAAAAATAGATTTGGTCTATAACATTTGAAGATTCCATTGTTTTGCACCCTCCTAATACATTTACCATTTCTTTTATTTTTATTATTATCTTCAACGAAGGTTCTCTAATACAAAGTTACCATTTATTATTATTATTGTATGGTTTGGATGCTCACATTAAAGGTTACAAATTCAAAATTTTGATCCCGGCAAGAATAGGTCCTTGACCATGCAAGTAGCTCTTAGCCACCGTGACACCTGCCGTTATAAATTATTTTTGCATCTAAAGTATATATTACATCCTTTCTAATGATTCTATTATATAATTCTTTATATAATTAAAAAATTGTACCTTTAATTAACAAACTCAGGAAACACGCCATATGTTTACTGTGGTTTATGGTCCCAACTAAATGTAAGTATCAAAAGCGCCTTAAGAGGGGGGTAATTAGGTATTTAAAATTATCGTTGTATAGAACACTTGTACTAATTTTTCTGGTTTGGTATATGAAGTTTTTATAAGTTTCTTTACTTTGGTTATGGTGTGATGAAAGCAATAAAAGCGAAAGGTAAAGGACACAAAGATATATCCTGTTCCCCTCACAGATCGAGAGTAATTCATGTCCCTTTCCAACACGAAGAGATTTCACTATAGTCTAATTATCAGACAACCTATTCACACAAATTGTGAGGTCTACTATCTAACCTATAGGAGACCAAAGGTTCTTAAAACCTTTAAGATCTAACAACACTATGTGCAAGAAGAAAAATCCTCTTCAATGCACAACTTGTTTCAACAACTCGGACAACAAGAAAAACAATAAATATGTTTGAATTTATACAAGAGATTTGAAGTTTGTAGTATACTATATCAATCTTGGATTGATCTTCTTCTTCAAGCAAACATTCTCAAACAATGAATGCAAGTGTTACATGAAAATATGAAACTTAGAATAATTTTTCAATGAAAAATATGCATGGAAAGTTTCATAAAATATTAGAATTAGAACTTGAGAGTATTTGAATTTATGGAAGTTTGAATATAGAAAATTGTAATTGAAGAAGGTGAATTAATTTTGAAAATTTCAGAATTTATATGTTGTAAAACACCTTTACAAAAGTGTATTACTTCATGAAAAGTTGCCATGCTTCAATACAAAGAACCATGAAAAAATCTCGCCAAAAAATAAAAGTATTTTTTCATTGTGTTCGCGGGAAACCGGTTCCCTCCCTGAGAACCCGGTTCCGCTTGAACCAACGTTTAAAAATTTGAATTTTATTGTGGGAACCGTTCCTACGGAGAACCTTGTTCCCATACAAATTTCTGGGGCATGGTTTTCAGATTTGTAACCGGGTTCTATATAGAGGAACCGGTTCTCAGACAATTTTTCCAAAATTTATTTTTCAAAAGTGTTCAAACTTATCTTTGATATGTATATAAAATTTTAACATTTTTTATGGATGCATGTATTATTTGTGAACACTTGAATGCATATAATGAGATTGAATGCATAACCTTTGACATTTTGTTCTTGATTCTTCGAGACTTGATTATGATGAATTGAACCATTACTTTTTGCCATCAAAGTCTTCATTGTTTATTGTCTCATCAAAACACTAGGAGGCAAGCTGATAATGCATCTTGACTCACATTCTCCCCTTGATGATGACAACTCTTTATTTGAAATTAAGAATCATTTGTTTTCCAACAATTGAGGCAATTTAGTTATATAGAGGCTCCCCTTAATCAAAGCTCCCTTGATTTATGACTTGAGACCACGAACAATTTAAAATCATGTTTTACAATTTGTTGTTAGAGAACACAGATATACATATCTTCTCCCCTTGTCATTAGCAAAAGGAATGGAAAGAATAAAATATTGAATGCAAAGGAAAGATATGAAGGAAAATAAAAAGAACAATAATGAACATATTAACTTAACATAGTTATAATGTCAAACACATGACAAAAAAAAATTATAACAAGTGAGAAACAAGGCTTAACATAACAAACATAATTGAAACAATGTCTAAAACAAAGAGAATTAACATCTAAACAAAACACAAGTCATAAAAAGAAATTATTATTATTATTTTTTTTTTTTTTGCAATTTTACATAAATATTTAAGTGTATGTGGGGAAACATATATACATTAATATTTGAGTATTTTAAACATGTAACACATATATTTATGCACATGAAAACATATAAGAAGGAGTAGAAGAAGAGATGCATTGATAGAAAAAATTTAAAAATAATAATAAGTGCACCTTAATTGAAGTTGAATATTTCATGTATCACTTTCATCAAAATTCGAGTTCTCTTGAATCTTATAAAATGGTTCACGAGCAAGCGGCTTCAAAGATATCTCGAGTTGATTATGAGTATCCACAAAGTGATCGACATCTCCTGAAGTACATGATCACGGAGAAAATGATGTCGAATGTCGATGTGTTTGTTCTTGAGTGCATGACCGGATTTTGGTAATATTGATTGCACTTGTGTTGTCGCATCAAAGAGGAATGCATCCGAGATCAAGTCCGTAGTCACGAGTTGTTGCTTAAGCCAAAGGATGTGCACAACAACTACCTGCTGCAATGTACTCCGCTTCTACCGTGCTAAGAGCAACACATGCTTGCTTTTACAAGCCCATGAAACTAATGCATTTCAAGAATGTGATGTACCACTTGTGCTTTTTCTATCGTTTACAACCTGCATAATCCGCGTAATAACCAATTAAATTGCAAACACTACCTTTTGGATACCATGCCGACATTTGTTGTTCCTTTGAGATACTTCATAATTCGCCGACCGCCATTAGATGAGATTCTTTTGGATTTGCTTGAAAGCGAGCACAAAGACAAACACTAAACATATGTCGACGGTGCCGTCAAATATAATAAAGAACCAATCATACCTCGATACTTTGTGATATCAATTGGAATACGGATTCATCTTGATCAACATATGTATGGAGCCCATGGAGTATTCATTGCTTTGCAATTTTCCATATCAAACTTTTCAAGAGTTCTTTGCAATACTTAGATTGGTTGATGAAGATTCCATCTTTTAGTTGCTTGATTTGAAGTCCAAGAAAGTAATTCATCTTTCCCATCATGGACATCTCGAATTCTCCTTGCATCATCAATGAAAATTCTCACACATTTCTTTGTTAGTCGATCCAAAATGATATCATCAACATAGACTTGAACCAATAAAGTGTTACTTTTGATTTTCTTAATGAACAAAGTTTTATCAACCTTACCCTTTTCAAACCTTTTTCACACAAAAATTGCTAAGTCTATCATACCATGCTCGTGCTTGCTTTAAGCCAAAGAGCCTTTCTCAACTTAAAGACATGTGTGAGGATGTTTGAAGTCTTCAAATCGGGGTTGTTTGACATAGACTTCTTCATTGATGTATCCATTCAAGAATGCGCTTTTGACGTCCATTTGAAAAGTGAAAATTTAATGAACAAGCATAAGTAAAAGGCGAATAGCTTCTAACCTGCAACCGGAGCAAATGTTTCTTCAAAGTCGATTCCTTCTTCTTGATTGTAACCTTGAGCCACCAATGCTTTGTTTGAACAATTATACCATTCTCATCAAGTTTATTTTTAAACACCCATCGGTACCTATGATGTGTTTATCACTTGGCCTAGGAACAAGTTCCCAAACTTGATTTCTCTCGAATTGATTTAATTCTTCTTGCATTGCAATTAACCATTGATCGTCTCCTAAGGCTTCATCAACTTTGGAAGGTTCAATTTGAGAAACAAAAGCCATGTTTAAGCAAGCATCTTTGAGATTTAATCTAGTTGTAACTCCATGACTAATATCACCAATGATTTTGTCAATAGGATGATCTCTATGAGTTCTCCATTCTTTGGGTAGATCATTGATGTTTGAATCTTGTTGTGGTACTTCTTGTTGATGTTCCGGTTGATTCACATTTTGATTATTTGAAAGTTCTTCCGAGGGTAAATCTATAATATCATCATTATCACACAACTATTTCCTCCTTAGAGGTGTTAGTTTCATCAAAAGAGACATGCATAGATTCTTCAATAGTTAAAGTTCTTTATTATAAATTTATATGCTTTACTTGAAAGTGAATAACCAAGAAATATACCTTCATCGGATTTCTCAAACTTACCGAGATTGTCTTTGTCATTGTTGAGGACAAAGCATTTGCATCAAAGATGTGAAGGTGAGCAATGTTTGGCTTTCTTCCTTTGAAGAGTTCATATGGTGTCTTTTTCAAGATAGGTCTAATGATAACTCGATTTCCGACATAACATGCCGTACTAACCGCATCCGCCTAAAAATACTTTGGTAGATTTGCATCACTAAGCATCATTCTTGCAAGTTCCACTAGAAACCTATTCTTTCTTTCAACTACTCCATTTTGTTGTGGAGTTCTTGGTGCTGAAAATTATGAGAGATACCATGTTCTTCAAAAACTCTTCAAAAGATGCATTTTGAAATTCTCCACCATGGTCACTTATGGATACAATCTTTAGTGATTTTTCATTTGAATTTGCTTTGCATACTTAAAAGCTTTGAAAGCATCACTCGCACAAGAAACAAAGTCCAAGAATATCTAGAAAAATCATCAACAATAACTAAAGCGTATACATTACCTCCGGCTTGTTCTTGATGGACCAAATAAGTCCATGTGCAACAATTGTAGTGGCCTTGTAGTGGACACACATCCTTAGATTTGAAAGATGATTTTGTTTGTTTTCCTTTTGACAAGCATCACATAATTTATCTTTGACAAACTTTATCTTTGGTAAGCCAACAACAAGATCATGTTTGGTTAATTTATTTAAGTGCTCCATATGAATATGGCTGCCCTTTTATGCCATAACCATGATTCATTATTGTTTACCATGAGACATTTTACTTTCAAAGATAAATCGTCTAAGGAAATCATAAAAATATTATTAATTCTTTTACCTTTGAGTTTTACCTCATTGGTGACTTCATCAATAATCAAACATTCATCTTTTGTAAATTTGATCTTGAAGCCTTTGTCACAAAGTTGGCTAATGCTAGAAGATTGTGCTTTAGTCCTTCAACATAAAGAACATCTTCAATGGATGTGAAAGGTGGTGCAACTTTGCCTTTACCAAGAATTCTCCTTTGTTGTTATCTCCATAAGTGACATAGCCTTTGGCCTTTAGAACAAGATTTGAAAATGGTTTATATCACCGTCATATGCTTTGAACAACCACTATCAAGATACCATAAATTTGAAGTGGTTTTCAAGCACCTCAAAAAGATTAAGTTTTGTTAGGTACCCAAATTGCTTTGGGTCCTTCATAATTAGTACCTTTCTTTATCCACACATAATGCCCACTTGGAACACTAAAGTTTCTTATATAGCAAGCATTAGGTGTGTGGCCTTTAATACTACAATAGAAACAAGTAGGTTCAAAATTACTTATATATCTAGGAGGATAAGATTTATTCTTAGCAACTCTTTTATTTTAGGATAATGATGAACTACTTTAGGCTTATTCACTTTCTCTTGAATTGGTTGGTTATTAGCCTTAACAAAGATAGTTTTGTTGGGACTTGGTTGAGAAAATTTTGAGAAACCAAGTCCACTTTTATCTTTAGGGTATCTTTGAGTGCTAAGAACCTTTTCCAATCCAACTTGTCCTTTTCATACCTTTCTAAGACTCTTTTAATTGAACAATTTGGAAAGAAAGTGATTCACAAGTATTGCATACAAAATTCGTTTTAGATCACTAATCATTCTTTTTCATCTTTATGTTCTTTTCAATAGTTTTGACTTTTTCTTCTAAAGATGAAATTAATTTCTTTTGAGATGTAATGGTTTTGTATAGAATTTTCATTCATTTAATAGTTCATCTATAGCACCTTGTGCACCATTATCATAAAGAGTTATCATAATTAACCTCGCCTTCTTCATCATCGGAGTGGTGTGAATCCATCAATGCTAGATTTGCGCTTTCGTCACTATCCGAATCGGATGAAAACTTATCTCATTATCTTCCATACAACATAAGCCCTTTTGTTCTTGAACTCCTTTTGCCTTTGAATCCATTTTCTTGGAGAGTTTTGGACAATCCGCTTTATGTGACCTTGCTTTCCACATTCATAGCATGTAACATCTTGTGTTGATGTGGAGGCTTTATCTTTATGCTTATAAAATTTCTTTCTTTTGACAAAGTTAGCATTATGAAGATTATTTTTATGACCAAAATATTTACCTAATCTTTACAAGAAGCAAGAAGTTTTCATCCTCGATGCATCTTTATCTTGACTTTCTTTTGAATCAATTTCAAAGCAATGCCTTTGGATTTCTTCTCATGATTCTCATGTTTTCAAGCCTTCAGTTCCGTTTCATATTCTTGAAGCTTTCAATAATGTTGCGGAAGTCATAGTTGCTAGGCTTTTCTTTTCGGATATTCCGTCACTTTTGGTTGCCATTCCTAGTTAAAGACCTAAGCACTTTAAGATTTAATTCATCGTTAGTTAAAGTCTTACCAAGTGCCTTCAATTGATTTGTCAAGTGAAGCGAATCTCTTTCAAGTCAAGGATGGATTCTCCGGCAGCATTCGAATAATTCATATTCTTGACTCAAAGTGTTCAATCTAGACCTTTGACTTCGGAGGTTCCTTCATGAGTTTCTACAAGAGTATCCCAAATTTCCTTTGCTGTATGCCGATATTCGAAAAATTCATCCATACTAAGAGCACTTTGAAGAATGTTGATTGCCTTTGTCAAAGAGAACTTTTTCTTGTCATCGCATCCCATGATGCTTTAGGCTTAGATGACCAACACCATTGACAACACACACCGAGGAATGGACCATTCTCACAAAGATTCCATATTTCTTTCTCCTTGCGCTTCAAGATGAGCTTTCATGCGAATTTTCCAAAAATCAAAGTATTCACCACAAAAAAATGGCGCTTGTTGTTACTACCACCATCTTTGAAAACTGATTTGGATTTGCGGAAGCCATTCGATCTTTAGGAACAAGTTACTATAACTTGCTCGATACCAATTAAGTATCAAAAAGGCCTAAGAGGGGTGAATTAGGTATTTAAAATTATCGGTTATATATGAACACTTGTACTAATTTTTCTGGTTTGGTATATGAAGTTTTTATAAGTGTTTCTTTACTTTTTGGTTATGGTGTGATGAAAGCAATAAAAGCGGAAAGGTAAGGACACAAAGATATATCCTGGTTCCCCTCACGATCGAGAGTACTCGGTTCTTTCCAACACGAAGAGATTTCACTATAGTCGATTATCGTACAACCTATTCACACAAATTGTGAGGTCTACTATCTAACCTATAGGGAGACCAAAGGTTCTTAAAACCTTTAAGATCTAACAACACTATGTGCAAGAAGAACAATCTTCTTCAATGCACAACTTGTTTCCAATAACTCGGACAACAAGAAAAACAATAAATGTGTTTGAATTTATACAAGAGATTTTGAAGTTTGTAGTATACTATTTCAATCTTGGATTGATCTTCTTCTTCAGCAAACAATTCTCAAACAATGAATGCAAGTGTTCACAATGAAAAATATGAAACTTAGAATAATTTTTCAATGAAAAATATGCATGGAAAGTTTCATAAAATATTAGAATTAGAACACTGAGAGTATTTGAAATTTTGGAAGTTTTTGAATATAGAAAATTGTAATTGAAGAAGGTGAATTAATTTTGAAAATTTCAGAATTTATATGTTGTAAAACACCTTTACAAAAGTGTATTACTTCATGAAAAGTTGCCATGCTTCATACAAAGAACCCATGAAAATCTGCCTAAAAATAAAAAGTATTTTTCATACAAAATGGAAACCGGTTCCTCCTGAGAACCGGTTCCCAATGAACCAACGTTTAAAAATTTGAATTTTACACAGGAACCGGTTCCAAATGGGAGAACCGGGTTCCCCATACAAATTTCGTGGGCATGGTTTTTCAGATTTAAATGCCCTCCATAGGAGGAACCGTTCCCAATACAATTTTTCCAAAATTTATTTTTCAAAAGTGTTCAAACTTATCTTTGATATGGTAAATTTTTAACATTTTTATGGATGCATGTATTATTTGTGAACACTTGAATGCATATAATGAGATTGAATGCATAACCTTTGACATTTTGTTCTTGATTCTTCGAGACTTGATTATGATGAATTGAACCATTACTTTTTGCCATCAAAGTCTTCATTGTTTATTGTCTTCATCAAAACACTAGGAGGCAAGCTTGATAATGCATCTTGACTTCACACTAAAATCTTCGTGGGTAATATTTTCATAGCAATTCAAGCAAATAAATATATTTCAAAATTCAAAAAAAAAATAATAACTAAATTTTATTAATAAAGTGACTAATTTATAACATGAAATAAAAGGTAAAAAACAAATGAATCCATAATATTAAAGACATATTCATAACTAATAATCAAAGTTCAATATTCAAAACCAACAAAAAGAAAAGATGTTTTAGTCTCCAAGGCCTAAAGTAACTCATCTGAAATTATAAAATAACACAAATGATTCTTTTAACGAAATCACTATCTTCGCCAAATAGTTTTAATTACAAAAGCACGCGATACCGAACATTGAAAAACAAATAAATTTTTTCAAAAGAATACTTTGTCCAGGATAGCTCTATCACTCCCACTTAGAACAATTGTTGTTGTCTTTGGATTTTCCGATAACCAGATCCCAAACCTGCTTGGTTCAGACCACAAAATTATGAGCATAAGTCAAGAAAATTAAGAGCAATTGATAGTTTAATTAGGGTAAAATGAATTCAAGATAAAATATAAAGAATTATCATAAATATAGCATGTAAGATTATATAGTCTTATCAATGCTATTAACCATGGAAAACAAAAAGATAGTCTTATCAATGCTATTAACCATGGAAAACAAAAAGATAGTCTTATCAATGCTATTAACATGATTTTATATATTCATGTTAGCTATGTTCAATTAACTCACCAAAAACATTTATGTCTTATGTAATGTTACGTGCCACTTTCCTTACCAATAGAAGAATGGAATAGATGTGCTATCATATTCGCACACCAGTTCTATATATTTCAAGATAAATAAATAAATTCACCATGATCATGGCATAAATCAGAGTAAAATAGAATGCACACATATAAAGAGTGCCACATGTTATTTTCCACACAATGAAAAACCAACAATACAAACATAACATGCACCTGGTCATACATCATAACACATATTTAAATTTCATGCTTCAATAAAATATGCATTTCACAACGGAATAATTAATTCATCAACAAAATAATAATGATTAATATCCCATACTACCAATCATATCACAAATATTAGGCACCAATGCCATACATCTCATAATCTCATACGTATCCAGATAAAAGAGAATAATAACAAATATCTCTCAATCAAGTCATAACATGAATCCAAATAAAAATTCTCGTGTTACATGACCAGAGCAATGACTCAAAACCTAGTATAAGGATAACTAGATAAACACCTCAACTAGTCTCGTGCGAAGCACCGCTATCTTCGGAACCTTCACATTACCCAAATAAAGGCAACATCACAACAAAGGGTGAGAATTCACATCATTATCGGAATGTATATAAATTGGAAGTAATATAGAAACATCATATATAACAAATTCTCCACACTTCAAGTGATATTCCATAAAGTAAGGTTTCACAATCCAATTAGCAATAAATGTCATTATACAAACATTCCAAGTATAACATATTCACATTTATCACTTATGACACAAAAGTCACCAACACAATCAATCAAATAATCCACATATTCAATTTCCACATTTATCAATATAAACATATACTCTTTAATGACACATGAGACATTAATTCAATATGACTCATGCATGTGGTACCATCGTGAACATCAAGCTCACCTCGCTTCCGATTCAATAGCTTGAATCAAAGCCACGCTTCTGATCCGGACAAGACCAAAGTCACCAATATGAACATATAGTACACCACTTCTTTTTCCATATAGGATCAAGCACATTGTGAACCCAAAGTTTCACCGCTACTATTTCCATTCAAGGATCAATCCCAATACCGGAGTTCCAACTCCCTATGAATGCATGTGCAATTTAACCAACAACATATGCAATTAAGATATTTCACCAACCTTAATTATCAAGCATACCACAATAATCCAACACATTTGAATTATCCATCATTTTGCACAAACATCATGTTTCATCATCAACAAACAATACACATAGTATTTACTATCATCACACATCACAAATAACACATAGCATACAAGCCAATTCCAACCCCCTTCAAACTCTGCCAAAAAATCTGCTACGGACAGTTCAATTCCAGCCACGAATTTCCTTCCCAAAATCAGTTCTAATACTTATTTATCATCAATTAAACATCATCTAACATGTATACATCATGGGTAACCTAATCATAACGTCGAATCTAGTTTTCTTCATCAAAATCCCAATTTTCCCAATTCAATTTGAGTGAACAAAACCTAGAAATTTATATACCCAATCATATAGTATGTTACTAATCACCACCCAAGAACATACAATCAAATAATAATGAAGATTCTCCCACTTACCTCTGAAGATTCTCTTCTTAGGGTTCTCCTTCTCTTCTCCTCTCTCTTCTCTCTCCTCTTCTCCTCTTCTCTTCTCTTCTTTTCGCTTTTTCCATCAAATGACAACACTATCTATGTTTTCCTTTAACCCTTTACTAACTAGTAAACTAAAATTGGGCTTAACACTTAACACCTCTTTATTACTTCTATTCTTATCATTAGGCCCAACACTAAATAATCTCATTTCTACTCATACAACTAAATTACTCAAATAACACACATATTTAAATAATTCAAATATTCATTTAAATCACTCAATTGAATTAATTATCACATAATATAATAAAAATAATAATTAATAATTAACTATTAAAATCAGGATGTTACATTGGTAGCACATATTCACAAATCATGCACAAGTCCTTTCTAAGAAGATATCAATCCTTCCAATAGCTTTGGAAATGACATCAAAGAAGGATGTTTTAGGTCCTACCTATGAATCATTTAAATATGAAGCTTTTAATAGTTTGTCAAATAGATCAAAGATAGAACAAAATGACAGAAAGACTTCCACTTTCCAACCATGTCTATCTTCATACTCATTGTATGCATAAGAAAATCAAATCAGTTTGGACATTTCATCGAGCATGTGGCGGGCAAAGCACAAAACGGTAATTGTAACGCCCGTTTTAATTATTATTATATTATATTAATATTTTCGAATTATCGATCGATATTTATTGAGTTAATTGAGTTAATAATATTATTGGATATTATTAGTATGTTAATTAATAAAAATAAGTTAGGGGTGTGAGGAGTAATTGTGTAGAAATGGGGTTTACACCCTTGTTGCTAGTAAGAATACTTATAAAACCAATTTTCCTCATTTTCTTTCCATTCATAAAAACACTTCTCTTTGTTTTCTTTCCATTTGCAACACAAAACCAAACTTAGAAACTTGAGAGAAAAAGAGAGGGTTTTGGGAAGAAGAAGAAGAAGAAGAGGAGCAAGAGGAAGCTTGAGGTTGGAGTTGTGGAATCATCAAAGATCATCCAATCTCTAGAGGCAAGGGGTTTGATTTTCTACTTCCTATAATTAGGGTTTGATAGATATATTGTGAATTTGGGATAGAAATTGGTGTTATGGTTTATGAGTTGTATGTGTGATTGTTGAAATGATTTAGAAAGCTTGAGTTAGGAGTATGGTTTATGGGTGTTTTGGTACAAGCTTGAAAGAACTAGATGTATTAAAAACGGAAGTTGTAAAATGAAGAAACTGTAAGAAAGAAAAACCAAAAAAACTAAAAATGCAGAAAACCTTTGGAGAAGAAGAAGTGGGACCATAAAGGGAGGTGACCACCTCCCATGGAAGGAGACCCCCCTTATGGTGTCCGCCTCCCTTATTTTAGGGGCATGGGACGTTCGTCCCCTTCTAGCAGCGAGGAGGAATGAGTTTTCATGGTTTTTCTGTTTTCTGCTTGCTGTTTTCTGTTTTCCTGCATAATATTCTTCTGCATAATTTTCATTATTTTGGTTCTGTTTGTTTCAATTCCCTTAAATCTTCATACTACTAGTTAGCATTAATAAAATATAATTAGGACACAAGTTATCCGATTAAATTTAGAACCCGATTATGTTCCGATTTTCTGATTTCGGTAATTTCGGCGACGGAGCATGTTGCTCTGAATTCAACGAAAATTGACGTGCTAGCTAAGTTCGACGTGTAGAACATAGTGGTGAAGTTAGTTTTTCGAAATTACGAGTTTTTACGAAACGACCCGAAATAGGCTTAATTACGGCTAAATTGAATCGGATTGCATTTTAGTCGAGTTAAGACACGACAATCCGATTGTGATGTTGACGATCATGATTAATGCTTATTAGGAATGGATTCGCGACGATTATAGGTGTTTTGACTATTTTTCCGTAGTTGGAATTTAGTGAATGACTTGATAATGATGTGGTGCGATTAAACATGATGTTTGGCGACGGGTATTTATTAACAAATACTTGATGATATGCGATGATATATGTCTCTCGTATATGATGATGTGATGATTATATTGATGTTGTTAATAAATGCTTCCGATTTGTGAATGCATAACTTTTGATGATGATGAATTATTGGTGATGTTTTGCATAATGCAATTATGATGATATATTTATCTTGATGTGGATAAATTATGGCGATGGGCTTTATGCCAATCTTGATGAGCGATGATGATGTTTTTGTGTTGTGTTGTTTTATTGTCGAGTCACATACATTGCATTGGCGACGAGGGATTTTATGTCAAACGGCGATGGGCTTTATGCCAAGGAACAAGGGTTTTGGGAAACTAGCTTCCGGAGGAGAATTACGAACCAAAAAGCCAAATTGAATTCAATTGAAATTATAGGAGAACCAGAATCCAAGGTAATGGTGGGGTTCTAACTCTATAACCGGGTTTATGATGAATCGTATGTGGGGATAAAATTGTATAGGATTATTTATGTTTGTATGTGAATTGCGTGAAGAATAATTGTTTAATTTTGCATCGGTGATGTTAATGTTGATCGATTGATGGATATAATGGTTATGTGAAACTGTTGGTGTAATTGGAAATTAGTGTTGTAGGCAGTAATCGATGGAGACAAGAAGTTAAACAAATTAAATTTAGGTTGATGATATAAGTATTAATTTGGTATCAATTAGAACCTGAAACTGTATTGAAGAAGAAAAGAAAAGACTTGGGGACGGGGACCCCATACGAATGGATGCTCGTCCCATGGCTAAGAAAGAAGAGATGAAAAAATAAAACATAACAATTATGATGCATACATGTTGAGACGGACGCCCTTGTGGCTTGAGAAGAACGGGTGGGCCCTTATAGTAACGTGGGGGGGTGGTCACACTTATGAGGCGGAGGCCATAATGCATAGTATCCTAATTTTCTTTGTTTAATCAATTAAATTTAATTAATGAATTTAGACTTAGTGGTATAATTACACATGAGAATTAAGTATTTAATTATTTTAAATATAGTGTAGACTTAGTGAATTTAGAGAATTTCATGTAGTAGTATTTTTTATGGAATAGAAGAGTTATTTTATGAAACAAAACTAATACATTTAGCGTGATGGTTTATGTAATAGAGTTTTAGAAAATACAGAGCTATTGCGATTTAGTAGGGAATGATACTAATTGATTTGGATAATGGAGTAGCAATATGAGTAATATGAGACAGAGAACTACTTGGAAAAGTGGTTGTACGAAGTAGAATAAAAGGGTAGTATATGTGTACATTGGAGTTTATCAAAAACAAAACACGTGAACATGGTTAAGTAGCAAGTTTTAGCAGATAGTAATATCTCATTAGTAGAACCGTAATTTTAATTATGGTGTAATTTTAGATACATGGAAATAATTATATCAAATATAACTAGACGGAACACGTAATAAATAATAATAATATTGGTGCTTGAAAATAATATCGATTTATTGGATTTAGTAAATTAAGCGGTATAATTAGTTGTCCGAATGAATTGAAAATTGTCGGGATGGTTCGTATATTTTAGTAGGTGATTATAATTATTTTATTTTTTGAATTGTGTTGAAATCGTTGTTGAATTGTTCGTGATTTATTGGCTAAGAATATGTTGTCGATATTGTTGTTATTTCCGTGAAATTGTGGTGTTTTCAGTGATGATAATTACCTCTATTTATTGGTAATAATAAAGGATATAGGCGTATGCCTCGTGAAGTGAATTTACGTTGTTGTTGTATGTTATTAGCATCGCATTTCATTTGCATTTGTGAAGGCATGTACATGGAGTTGTGAAGAAGGCTTATGCCTTGTGCCTCTATTAATTGGCAATAGTGAAAAGAGTCAAGCTCATGGTACCACATGCATATGCATTGTTTTGTCTCATTTAAATTATGTTGTTAATTGTGAAGTGAATTATGTTGTTGTTAATCGTGAAGTGAATTATTTTGTTATTAACTATGAAGTGAATTATGTTGGTGTTAATCGTGAAGTTAATTATGTTGTTATTAATCGTGACGTGAATTATGTTGTTATTAATCGTGAAATGAATTATGGTGTTATTAATCGTGAAGTGAATTATATTGTTATTAATCTGAAGTGAATTATGTTGGTGTTAATGTGAAGTCAATTATGTTGTTATTAATCGAAGTGAATTATGTCGTACTAACGTGAAGTGATTTCATGTTGTTGTTAGTGGGAAGTTTCGTGATCCGTTAATCATGGCGTGATAATTTGTAAGATTTAATCTAGCATATTATTTATCATACACTTGTTTATATAGTTGGATATCTCACCCTTCGTTGATATTTCCCTACCATGGAAATGGGCGTGTACTCAAGGATAGCCGGAAGTTCAAGTAGCATTATGAAGTCGTTAGTTGTTGTTAGTTCGAATTGGTGTCATTGCCCTGATACGTAACACTCGGGGGGATAAACGTTGCTTAATTTGTTGTAGTTGCTTAAATTATTGAAGTTTATGAATAATGTGAATACTTGATCATGTTGATTAATGAAGTTGGTTTAGTTGAATAATTATGCTAAGTGAAGTTAAATAAAATTAATAAATATAGTGAAATGTTTTGAGGTTGAAAAAGATGTATTGTTGTTACTATTGAAGAATTATGATTCTGTGGTTAGTTGATTTAATTGAAAAGTATTGTTTTAAGTTCATCCATGATCTAAGTGTTATGTATTTGTATAAGTGTGACTAAATGCATGTTATTTTGCAAAGAAATTGTGACATCCCTTGTATGATTATCTTTCCGCACTCGATTCAAATATATGTTGGTAGATTTGGGGTGTTACAATAGTGGTATTGCAGTGTCGGTCTCGCCTGTTGTCTAATGTTGTTTACTTCACGCGATGTGTAGAACACCGCTTAGTAGTTGTTGCTGTTGACCGCTTGCAAGAATTAAGTTGAAGTTATGGGGAGAAGCTTTGCTTCCTGATGTGTTTGGTCGAGATATCGGACTACTATGCTACCGATGGACACAAAGGCAAACATTGTAGGAGCTCGTTGTTTCTAATCAAGGTAATACGAATTTAAGATTTTGGTTGTTTGATGAGTTGGAATGTCTTGGAAAATAATATTTTCTATGAGATGGAATTTATTAAGTATTTGTTTAAGTAGGCCATGTTGTAGAATTATTGGGATTGATTTTAAAAGTTGTGTTGTTGAGTTGTATGGATCTTTGACCCGTGGGTGCAGTTGGGAAAAGAATACCATTAATGTTAGTAACGACGGTTTAATCTCTATTATGGTTGTTGACTATCTATTGACAAATTGAGGAACTGATCACCCTTAATCTTTGTTGATAGTAGACTAGATCATATTGGATGATATAGAATTGTTTTGCTATCTTAATGGTAAGTAAGTAGTGGATGCTACGACAAGAATGTTGTTAGTGAGGATACCACGCTGTGCAAGAAAATAAGCGAGTTGTAGTTGTTACTATCTTGTAAGATGTTGTTTCAAGTATTGCTAAAATGGTTTGCAAGATAGTAACGATTATGTTGCAAGAGTAATTGAAAGATTGAAGTATAAGTATTGGATTTTAATTGGGATTGAATTGTTGAATCAAGGATTGGTTGCAGTGTGATGTTAAGGTGGTTGTGTCGATAGATTTTCGAGGACTAAAATATCCTAAGTGGGGAGAGTTGTAACACCCGAAAATTATTTAATTATTTAAATAAAATTATTAAGGATTTATTTATTGAATTTAGTCGGTTGGATTTATCAAGAGAATTATAAGGAGAATTAATAAATTTATAAGTTGATTTAGGGTGATTAAGTAAATTATCGGTTGGGATTAATTAGTGATGAATTAATTTTATTATAGAGTATTATTGAAAATAACATTAGAAATAAGTGTAGATTAATAGAGTTATTTAATTGGTGTTAGAAGTAGTAGAAATGAAGTGTGAAAATTAACCCAATAGAATTATTATTATTATTATTGTTGCTATTATTATTATTATTATTATTATTATTATTATTATAAGTTGGATTTAATCATAAGAGATATAAAAGGAGAATTATAAGGGTTTAGTGAATATTTTTGGGAAAAGTTGTAAGTGGGAGAAAGAATAGAGGAACAAGGGTTTTGGGAAACTAGCCGCCGGAGGAGAATTACGAACCGGAAAGCCAAATTGGAATTCGACCGGAAATTATAGAGAGACCGTAAATCTAAGTTAACGGGGGTTCTAACTCTATAACCGGTTTATGATGAATCGTATGGGGATGAAATAGTATAAGATTATTTATGTTTGTATGTGAATTATGTGTAGGATAATTGTTTAATTTTGCATCGGTGGTGTTAATGTTGATCGATTGATGGAAATAATGGTTATGTGAAACTGTTGGTGTAATTGGAAATTAGTGTTGTAGGCAGTAATCGATGGAGACGAAAAGTTAATCAAATTCAATTTAGGTTGATGATATAAGTATTAATTTGGTATCGATTAGAACTTGAAATTGTATTGAAGAAGAAAAGAAAAGACTTGGGGACGGGGACCCCATACGAAGGGACGGTCGTCCCATGGCTAAGAAAGAAGAGATGAAAAAAATAAAACATAACAATTATGATGCATACATGTTAAGACGGACGCCCTTGTGGCTTGAGAAGAAGGGGGAGGGCGCCCTTATGGTAAATGGTGGGGGTGGTCGTCACTCTTATAGAGGCCATAATGCATAGTATCCTAATATTCTTTGTTTAATCAATTAAATTCCATTTAATGAATTTAAACTTAGTGGTATAATTACACATGAAAGTTTAAGTATTTAATTAGTTTAAATATAGTGTAGAATTAGTGAATTTAGTAGAACTTCATGTAGTAGTATATTGTATAGAATAGAAGAGTTATTTTATGAAACATAAACTAATACATTTAGCAGATGGTTTATGTAATAGAGTTTTAGAAAATATGGCTATTGCGATTAGTAGGGAATGATACTAATTGATTTGGATAATGGAGTAGCAGATGAGTAATAATATGATGAGAACTACTTGGAAAAGTGGTAATAAGTAGAATAAAAGGAAAGTATATGTATACATAGGAGTTTATAAAAAAAACAGAACATGGTTAAGTAGCAAGTTTTAGCGGATAGTAATATGTCAATAGTAGAACCGAAATTTTGATAACGTGTAATTTTAGATACATGGAAATAATTATATCAACAGATAATTAGACGAACACAGAATAAATAATAATAATATTGGTGCTTGAAAATGTGATTGAATTAACCGATTTAGTAAATTAAGCGTATAATTAGTTGTCCGAATTAATTGAAAATTGTCTGGATGGTTCGATATTTTGTAGGTGATTATGATTATTTTATTTGTTGAATTGTGTTGAATGCATCATGTTGTTGAATTGTTTGTTATTTATTGGCTAATAATATTGTCAGATATTGTTGTTATTTATGTGAAGGTGGTGTTTTCATTGACGATAATTAATTGTATTTATTGGTAATAATGTTGATATAGGCATATGCCTCGAAGTGAGTTTACGTTGTTGTTGTATGTTATTAGCATCGCATTTTATTTGCATTTGTGAAGGCATGTATTGGCGAATTGTGAAGAAGGCTTATGCCTTGTGCCTCTACTAATTGGCAATAGTGAAGGAGTCAAGCTCGTTGGTACCACCTGATATGCATTGTTGTGTCTCATTTGAATTATGTTGTTAATTGTGAAGTGAATTATTGTTGTTAATCGTGAAGTGAATTATGTTGTTATTAATCGTGAAGTGAATTATGATGGTGTTAATCGTGAAGTGAATTATGTTGTTATGAATCGTGAAGTGAATTATGTTGGTGTTAATCGTGAAGTGAATTATGTTGTTAACTGTGAAGTGAATTATGTCGCGCTAACGGTGAATTGATTTCATGTTGTTGTTAATTGGGAAGTTGTTGTGATGTGTTAATTATCGATGTGAGAATTTGTATGATTTAATCCTAGCATATTATTTATCTTACACTTGTTTATATTGTTGATATCTCACCCGTTCGCACGATATTTCCCTACCATGGAAATGGGCAGGTACTAAAGGATATCCGTAGTTCAAGTAGTATTATGAAGTCGTTAGTTGTTGTTAGTTCGAATTGGTGTCATTGCTTCGACACGTAACACCGGGGACGAACGCTGCTTAATTTGTTGTAGTTGCTTAAATTATTAAAGTTTATGAATAATGAATACTTGATCATGTTGATTAATGAAGTTGGTTTAGTTGAATAATTATGCTAAGTGAAGTTAAATAAAATTAATAAATATAGTGAAATGTTTTGAGGTTGAATAAAAGATGTATTGTTGTTACTATTGAAGAATTATGATTCTGTGGTTAGTTGATTTAATTGAAAAGTATTTTTTTAAGTTCATCCATGATCTAAGTGTTATGTATCTGTATAGTTGTGATATAATGCATGTTGTTTTGCGAAGAAATTGTGACATCCCTTGTATGATTATCTTTTCCGAACTCTGATTTAAATAATATACGTTGGGTAGATTTGGGGTGTTACAGAAGACCCGACTGAAACCTCCTCATGATAGCTATCTTAAACTCCTCCCATGTCTTCAGAGTGCTTGCTCCTCCCACCACTGATACCAGTTCAGTGCCATATCCTCCAAGGCTACAACCACCGCGTCTAACTTATCTCGCATCCTTACTTTGTTCAGTTGAAAATATCGCTCAACCCTAACGAGCCAACTATACGCATCCTTTGAAAATTGGAATTTCTAACCTCTTCTACCTCCCATGGTGCGAAATCCTTCTCCATCGCTATGTCGGCGGTTTCGGGTCTAGATTCGCGGACATGTGCCCTCATACTCCCTCTCCTTCGCCTTAGTTGTCGTCGGATCCTCCACGACGACCCGGCCGCCTTGTATCAATTGCGTGATTTGATCCACCGTAACTTGTGGTCTTGATTGTTGTCCGCTATGATCCGTCGTGTCTATTATATTGCTCCTTCATAATCGAGTCATCCTCTGCTCCATGTTCTCAAGAGATTCTCCATGATGCTTCGGCACACAACCATCCATAACGCACTAAACTAAGGCTCTAGAAACCAAATTGATAAGCTCAACTGATATCTATGGAAGAATTAGAAAGCAGATGATAGTAATAGAAGAAATGAAGTTTATTGTACTCAAATACTAGAGTTCAGGGATCTAGCTAGTACAAAAGTGTAAATGCAGAAAACAAAAGTGCAGAGAAAAAGGAAAAGAAAGATAGAGGCACTTAGAGAGGCATGTACTCTCCTAAAAATGGATATCTCACTCAATTTCTGCTTACTAGAAAGAATGATTCTTCCAATCATTTATTCTCACTTTCCTAGATTCTCTCACCACTAGTTGACTGCCAGCCGATCTAAACCATGTGTAGCACTAACTAATTCTTTTTGTCCTATTCCCCTTTTCTCTCTCATACGTTACTTTCATAAAACTTCTCATATCTACCATAAAACAACAACTATAGTAGTGTTACATTACACTGTAGCTTATTATAATTTGAAGAAACCTCTATTATCCGCTACTACAATTCGAAATGAAGTTGTTACGTGAACCTGTGAACTAATTTGATAAAATGTTGATTATTTGAAATTACTATCTTATGAATGACGCGGTGAAATTGATGTTCCACAACTATTCTCGCTTGCATTTCAATATTGTTTTCAATCTTCGATTATAAGGCTTGCACGCCATGAAAACTCAAGACTTACAAAAGTGCAGCGTTATAACCATGATTGACTTTAAAGGCTTTACAAAAGTAAGTTGAGCTATGATCAAACAAGTAAATCAACACATATTATCTCACAAACACCTTGGCCTCGTGTTATTCAAAACTATGCCCATTTCATATTTCAATTTCTATAGCCTATTAACTTGTGAATTCTCTTTCGCCCAAAATATTTGGTTGAGAGCTAATTGTTTATCGTTACTTGTGCATCGCCATCCCGAAACTGCTTTGTTTTCTCTCGTGCAAAGATACATGGTCTCTAAGATACAAGCAATTATGGCTCAATACATGCCCTTGGATAATCAACCTCTTATTATTCCTAATCAAGAAGTTCATCATGATTTCTAGAAGATGTTGGTGATATTTTATGTGAAGAATATTACTCTTTAGCTTATGACAATCTCACGGCTAAACAAAGATAGAGGTGATTTGTTTATTTAGCTATATCCCTTTGTAAAGTTAAATAATATGGTTGTGAACTGTCCCGATTATCTTGAGGTGTTATAATGTTGATGAATTATGTGCAATGCTTGTGTAGGTTGAAAATTTTGTGAGATTGATAAGGAAAGTGGTGCACTTGGTTTTTCATGGAGATTTGGATGGTGATATGATCATGGTGGCAGATTGTTTAAGGTTGATTCTTTGTTTAGAAATCATAGATCATGGAAGGAAGTTTCAAAACTTGTATTTTTTATCGATGGTAGATTGTTGAATGTTATATCAAGGTGATTATAATGGTTTTGGTTAATTTTGAATTTGTACATGAATATATCATGAATTCAATAATATAAAAGGGTGTAGTGTTATTAATACTTAGTTATGATTTTTGTTTTATTCTAATAGCATGAAAACAAGTTACATTAATATGATAACTTATAATGTATTAATTCAAACACTAGAAAAGGGCATTGTTTTTTTTATATATATATATATATATATATATATATATATATATTTTAAACTTATTTTAATTTAAACTAAATATAATTTAAAATAAATTGAAATATAATTTATCGATAAAATAATTTTGTTAAAACCCGTTGTCGCACCCCAAAATTTACCCTCCTTACCATAAATTTTCTTGGAACATCCCATCATGCTTAATTCTTTGTTTCAACCAGAATTAATTCAAACTTTGGTTCAAGATACATTCAAGTATTGTACAACAGAAAAATCAAGTTCATTCGAAACTTTGTGAAGTTGAAAGAATTTAGTTTGTGTTAATCTGAATTTATCAAATGCAAAAAGTGGTTCAAGAGATTTGAGGCGAATAATTTGCTCGGGATGTAAAGTTTGGTGACCCAAGAGTGAATAATGCTAAGAGTCGTCGTGTTGAAATTCTTAGAACTTTTAGTTTTGGAATTCGCATTATTACCGTCTCAAGTACCTCATTTGGGTTTTTATCGAATTCATTCAAGATTCAAGTGTCACTTATCATCACCAACTTTCTTTCACAAGTTTGATTTCAAATTCAAGATACTCCATTAAGAGTTTTTAAGGCATGGAAAGTTGCGGTAAAACTTAGCCATTTGCTCATTTACAAGGTTCAAAGGAAATGCGAATACAAAAATTGAATATGTTGTTGCAATGTGCTTAAACGTTACGTCAATTACTACGAGTTATATGATTTGTAACATTTGCAAGTATTGATTCAAGTTCCATTAAATTTCCAAACAATAATCCAAGTGGTTACAAGTAATGTTGGAATTTTACAAATTCAACATCCATTCAAGCAAAACGAGATTACAATTGTATTTACATACAAAGTTGATTTTTGTTACAAGATTCACAAACTTTTAAAGCAATTTCTACAATGTCTACAAAAAGTCTTGAAGTTTCTAAGAGTCTTGGCCTTTTTCTTCGAGTTACGAGACTTTCAACTCCGCGGTCATCTTGCTTCCTCTTCATCTTCGCGTCTAACCACTCGACCATTCCACCATCCATCGTTACATGAAACAAGGAAAAAGAACACAGGTTAGCAAGCATAAACATGAATGAAATACAAGAGATTATCAAAGAACCATTCGTTTGTCAAGAATCATCATTAGGCGTTGGCGGGAATCAGGTTTTATGCTAAGCCTCAGAATCTTGTTTAAAGATTAATCATCGGCGAAAAACACTTGCTTGCAAATCGCGGGCTAACGCGGTTCACAAACAAGCGTACAATGGGCAGCAAGCATACAAGAGGCAACAGATTCGATTCCCACAAGCACATAACAGCCAGCAAGCATAAATCGGGTCACAGTTCGATTCAGAAAGGCATAGCAACAGAACAGGCAGCATATATCCAACAATATAAAGCCCAGCAGCACAAGCAAGATTAAAGTCAATAGAACAGGCAGCAATCAAAGTCAAAGTTATCAGCAGCAGTATGGGCAATTAAGGACTCGAGAAGTCATCATTTACAGCATGGGCATTGGCAATTAAAACAAGCAACAAGGTAAGGAAAGAGCAGACAGTATGGCCAAATGCAGAGCAGAGTAGTACAACATGGTGTTAGACCACAATTCAAGCAACATGGACAAGCTAAGACAAAATGTTATATCCGTCAGATATAAGATAAAAAACGAAAATTCTAAAGGAGGACAACACATTCAACACCAACATCGGACAAAAAGAAAGAGCTAGTGCGTTTTGTTCTAAGTTTCAAAGCCAAACCGAAATACCAGAACACACAAAGACAGTTCATCTAAAAGAACACAAAACAAGCCGTAAAAAGCAAAGATCCGTTTTAAAACCACACTTTACAAACCCAAACAAAAACGTAACAGAAAACGAACATAACATAGCATACTCATCATTTTCTCAACGCACCAACGCCTTCAGTCTATTGTTTTTCGTAAATTCATTTCAAGCGAAAGAAGAAGAAGAGGAGCTCACACCAAACAAGGTTAGAAGCAAGCTCACGACCGACACGCCTCCAAAGCTCGGTATTTTCATTAAGGTTTAATCGCCAAGCCTAGGTTTCCTCCCTTTCCAGTTCGAATCTGTAAATAGAAAAACAACACAGAAAATCAAAACATATTCACATAATCAGAAATCAAACCATCCGAAACCAGAACATGCAAGCGAGATCGAGAGAGAGAGAGAGAGATCGCGGTGAGAGAGAAGAGAGATGACGATCATGTGAGAGAGAGATGAACGAGCATGAAGTAGAAACAGTTTCTGTGAGGACGAGAGCGGCGCCGATGAGGGTCGAAAGATGAGAGGGTGAGGGTTTGAGGGAACCGCGACAGCGTGAGAGAGAGTGAGGAACGCGTGGGGAAGAAGGATACGGGCAAGAGAGATTTGCTTCACCTTATTCTTTTCCTTTTCCTTTTTTCTTTGTTTAAAAAAAATATAATAATAAATTTATAAAAACTATTTTTAATTTATTTTCATAATGGTGTGTCTGGTGGTGACAAGTGTCACCACCTTGTTTTTTTAATAAAAAATATTTTTTTCTTTATTTTATTATTCTTAATTAGTTTATTTTAGAGAAAAAATGTTAATATTGAAAAAATGTATATGTGGTGTAATATTGCCGTTTAGGACCGTCGGAGCATTTTGGAACAAGATCTGTCGCACCCAGTTTACTAGCGCATATGGAAGTATTTCGGATCGGTTAAAAGTTCAGATGGATTTCTCTTCGCATCGTCCAAAATCACAGACATGTGCTATTTCGAATTTTATCTATTTCAATTAATTTATTTTGTCGTAAATAATATTTTGTTGCGATGTACTAAATAGTTATTGAATCTGATAGTTTTTATTTGATGATTTATCGATTAAACTATTAGCCGATTTTTCATCAAACAGAAAAAATCATCTCTAATAATTATTTAAATTTCCGATTGTATTGTGTGGCATTTTTGTCTGTTTATTTACTCATTCAGTATTTATTCACCAATGTACACTTTGCACACACTAAAATTAAAATCAATTCGACTTCATCCCGATTGACTCATATGCCGATTTCTTAAAGGGTCTCATGGTCGATGGGCATGGCCATCCTCACGAGATTGGTTAAAGCCCTTGTTGCTTTAATCGATCATAACCCGAAAATAACATTGGTCTATATACCAATCACCATGCACTGTGGTCTCATGGTTGGGGATAGAGCACCTATCCTCACGAGGTTAATTAAGTCCACATACTTGATTAATCATAACCCGCTTCCATTTTTTCTCAAAGACGCGATCGTAATACTTTCGCAATTAAGGTTCCAAACCTCGATCCAACGTCGAGTGCATTTTCTAAATTCTTTCATAAAGAAAACTCAAGTGTTTAAGCCGTTGGATGCTAGACTAATTGTTTAAACACTTGCAATGAGCCTCGAATCTTTAAGTCGTTGGATGCTAGACTAACTACTTAAAGATTCTTAATAACGTGAACCTTGTTTCACTTTACTCTTTCATAAAAGAAAAACTTTTGGGATGATAGACGACTTGTTGAGCATTGAGTTCATCTTGTTTCTAGTATTTGAATCATAGGATGCTAGTCTTATGGTTCGGTACTTTTCACCCATATAAAACAATTCAACTCACTCAAATTCTTTTATCGCTCATATATGATCATCAAGCTCTTTTCCGACAAAGAGTGCAATATTCGTTTAAATACGAGCGAGGACTTAAGCTTTTCAAACAAACAAAACAAGTCCTAGTTCAAAGCATTTGAAACGCCTAAACGCTATATTTTCGGATAAAATCAATACAACCACTTAAAACCTTTTTAAGAGGAACTACAGAGTTTTGACTTTCCCATTGCACGAGGGAATATGTAGGCACACGGTTCTGAAACCGTGCCAAACTCAAAATAATAATAAACAAATCCTTTTCTCCTTTATTCATAACTTAGTAATAAACACACACAAACGCGTAGAATTAAATGGGTCCCATCGAGTACGATGGATGGGTAAATACCTTCCCCTTACATAACCGACTCCCGATCCCACTTTTTGGTCACGTAGACCGCCTTATCCGCTTGTTTGGGGCTTTATCTATATTTTCCCGTTCTTTTTAGAACAAATAAAATTAGGTGGCGATTTCACTGTTTTCGAGAATTAAAAGATTTTTGAAAATCGAGTTGCTTGATTGGCGACTTCACAGGGAAGATTTTTAAGCGAGTTAACCCTAATTTAATTCTTCATTGTGTTTACCATTCATTGCCTATTATTTCTTTATATCCTATGATGTATTTTGATATTGGGGCATTTATTGGTTATGGTTCATAGATAAGCCCAATACCTGTGCTTCTAGGAAACATTAAGCTTAGTGGTTGAGTAGCTTAGGTCCATTGGACATCCGTGTCTTTTGGATCGACGTGAAGACCACAACTTAGAGTTGATCTTTTTAAGGGAGTTACAATTGCGACGAGTGCGGGATGATAATTTTGGACAAAGGGCCTATAACTCTAAGTATTAGGATGTCCAAACAAAACCAACCGCTCAAAGGATTTTGAGTATCCTTTAAGAGCCGTCAGTATATTTTGGAAGTATTATCCCCATAGTCCGATCGGTGGTGATAAACTTCTAAAAGGGGATCCGAGACTCGAGAAGCATTTAGCATAAAATCATTAGAACCAACCTTGTTTGGGGAATTGTTGGGTAGACGTCGAAACCATGTCCGACCGTCCTTTTAAACCCTTATCCGTGTGATTTTGCGCATAACATCAATATGTATCGCATCACATCGCATTCTTACATGCATCGCCATCATATGGAATTTTTACATGTATCACCATCATATGGCATTCTTACATGTATTACCGTCATGTTGCATTCTTACATGCATTACCATTACATTACATTACATTCTTTAATGCATGCATTCCATTTTCACCAGAAAAGCTCATTTCATTTCTTCTGTCCAGAAATATCAAACTGTCTACCCGACGCACGTTCAGAACTTGAAGGATGTCTTAGAGGGCTATAGACGAGCTTCAACGTGGTCAGGAACTATTGAGAGTCAAGTTAAACACTTGAAGAGTCGATGAGTTCGTCATGGATCTCTTGCAAGTTGGTTGAAAAGAGTGCAACACCACCAATCTCCGCAAGTTTGGTCTGCTCTATCATCTCGATGTCTCCACGAGCCAAGGACATCTACACGTAGCGAACTCTCCACGAAATTCTCCCATCGAGTATCATCTCGGCCTTCACCTTGAAGATTCTCGACAACAGCAATTGCTTGCTCCCCGATCAAGAAGAAGGATTCAAATCAAGATATATTAACTCGTTACATCGATATGCTCAACAGATATTCACCAATTCGATATCATATTCTCAACTATTGCCTTACTTGATTCAGAGTGGTGTTGTGATACCAAGGGAATTGAAGCCAGTACCAGGGGTTGCTAAAGCTTGGTTTGATGAGAAAGCTAAATGTGCTTTTCATGCTGACTCTGCAGGACATGAAACTGAGTTTTGTTTCGCCTTTAAATGCACAGTTCAAGAGCTAATTATGATAAGATTCGCTTTTCAAATGAATGGATCGAGCTTAGACATTTTGCTTGCAAGGTCTAATCATAGCAATTTTGAGGAACTTCCAAACTCATTGGAACAATTGCTTGCCAAGAGGAATTTGAGACTTTGAAGAGTAGTGATGAAGTAGACCAGATGTTCACTTCAGAAAAGGTGGTAACCTTCAGCAAAGATATCTCAAGTTCTAGAAAAGGGAAGTCGGTTGCAACACCAACTCATTATCCTCCATTACCATCTTTCGAGTCTTTGCATCAACGAATTTTGTCTCGATCTTCCTCAACTTCGTAGTCGAACTCTCAAAATCAAACCGTCTCTAATAATTTGGAAAGAAGGAGGCTCTTGATCCAATTCCAAAGTGACCTACCAACTTTTGCCATATCTGGTTCAAAATTCATTGGTGGTTCCCAAATTTCTTAACCATTAAATTTATTCCCGCTTTATGATCATAACGATGTGGATACCATGATGGAACAAGAGGCCACTCAACGGAGGACTCAACACCTACAAAGCCAAAGTTTAATGCTTGATTGACTGAGTACTTGACGGTTCAAGGAGGGAACTGTTTGTGAATGGAAACCCAGACTAAGTGAATGCCAAGACTCATCAAATTCATCTGAATCAACAAGTCAAGACGGAGCCCAAGTGTCCTCGACAACGACAGCCTTTTATTGCTTTACTGCATTTTCATGTGTATCTTGTTTATTTGTTTAAACTTTATTTGCATGTAGAAACTGTTTGTTTTTATCTTAATGCAATGAATATGTTTGTCTTGAAGTAATCCATTCATTGTCACTCAATCCATTCGTTATCACTCTTTAAATGATTTGCGAGCATTTTGATACCAACGTTGCCGAATCTTTCGCTTAGGCAAAGATTTGGAGGGAGGATGACGATAATTGAAAAACGCCAGGTCTCTAGTCATGTGCTTTTGAGTAGAACCCTGCTAATGATGTACAGGCCTTGTTTCAAATCCCTAAACACCAGAGTTATAAGGGAGATAGACCCTCGTTAACCCTCATCGAGCCTTGAAGTAGGAGTTTCTTTTCTGTTCAGAAAAACCCCCATTTTTTTTCAACCCAGGGGCGGGTAGTGTTCAGTTAATCTGATCGAGCGTTCAGAACTCATCAAGAGAGTGTGCATTTAAGGATACAACAATGGCTATCCTTCAAAAGGTTGAGAAAGTTCAAAACCACAGTAGTCGACCCCCATCTATCAATAGTATCAAAGGAGAATGATACCATGTGGGTATCTCGACATCGTGAAGGTCAAGATGACGACACCATAACGTTATCCTCATCTACCTAAGGACTCGCAGTCACCATCACTTCTAACAAATCAATGATGTGTAAAGATCACGACTTGTTCAAAAAGATGAATAGAAAAGACAAAAAGCCCGCTAAGTCGGAACTTAGTAATGAGTCGCTTAGGCAAAAGTCGAAAAATCCCGAAATGCATTTTCAAAGAAATTCTCAACAAAGAACAAGTCGTATGGTCAAGTACCAAAAGACAAATGTGGGTGTTCCGTGTCCAAGAAACCTCGACGGTTCCTCAACCATCATAACGCCTCTCGAGAGATGATCGTCGATCAGATAGTTGAACTTAGATCAAGAACATCACGGAGAATGGGCGGGCACCAAATATTTTGAGCCTAAAACTTTTTCTAAAAACCCGTGAACTGCACCACTACAACCCTTAAAAGTCCTAATTGAAGCATGGGTTAATTCAAAAGCATAATAAGAAGAGATCGCATGACTGACTCCATAAAGTGGTATCTATGTTGGTATCATATGCTCGCTTATCTTTCAAAAAGAAAATTTCATGTTGCACTCAAAAAGTGTTTCACCTGCAAACGAAAAATCATAATGTTTTCATACAAAACTTCAAGACGATAAATGTGGCATTATAATTGTCATAATAAACATTCTTCTACATGTAAAACAATTGTTTGACATTGAAGAAGTTCTCATAATGAACATCAGTGAAGAGTTTAACTTTGTCCAAAGAAGAGAAACTTGATTATTCTGTTGAGTTAGCAGTTATTTGTAGCAAGGGGCAAGACGCTTAAGGACTCCTTTGAGCATATCACAGGTTGTCTTCTTAAGAGTCTGTTAATTCGGGGGCAACCAAATTGAAATTCAGCTCCTCAAATTTCTACCAATCCGGGGGCAAATCCTTAAAGAGCAATCATCAATTGAGTTAGTCCTTCTCAAAAAAGCAGTCAACTTGAAGCAATCACCTCGAGACGTGGGAGTTTCTCTAAGGCTGTTTACATTGGGACATTCCGAACTAATCGTTCGGTTCCAATCAATCTGAGATAATGACTTCGACACGTGGAAGCCTTCAAAAGCTCTTGTTCCACCAAGTTAGTCGCTCACGTGTTGTTAATCTGAAGCAGTTACTTCATAATGGTGAAGCTCTCTTAATTGGAGCAAGTGTCCGTTCAAGAATCAATCACCCTGAAGCAATTACTTCGAGACGTAGAAGTCTCTCTAAAGCTCGTCCTGAGGTCGGTCTTCCCAATGCTCGCATAGCTCTATTCGAGACGTACCAACCTGAGGAAAATACTTGAGACGTAGAAGTCTTTCCAAGATTCATTCTAAAGCAAACTTAAGGAAAAGATTCATTTAATCTGAAGAAACTACTTCGAGACGTTGGAGTCTCTCCAATGTTCATCCTGGGGCATGTCGTCCATCTATGCAAAGTCTGCCACTCTAGGATTTGGTAAATCTAAGGAGGTTATTTTGAGATGCGAAAATACCTCCAAAGCTCTTATGGAGGCATGATATTCCCATATCATAATATCCAGTTCCTTGAAATAATCGACGATCGAAAGTGTTGCGCCGTATCATGTGATGCCGGATACTCCTTTCGTGAAAGATTTCTAGAAAGTCTAATGCATCAAGGTGTGAGATTTCTCAAGTCGATATATCTCTTAAGTGCAAAATCCAATGCGCTGCATTCCACGCATGGGGCACGCCTCATCTTTATCTAATCAATTCGTAAGTTTGCTATTCTTTTCTACAAGAATAAGCATTGCGCCCTTCCAACAAGCAATTCAATATTGGAGTGGTCAATCATCTTGTTGTGCCATGTTCTTTTATCCTCCGCACTAAGGGTGTCGAGGATTCAGTTTGATAGCCAAGACATTAACTAGTATATTCATGCATTCATTCATTCATGCATTCATATCATATACTACATAGCACATTCATTCATAAACCTCACCAGACTTGGATGTTTCAAAATCGCTAGTGATGCTTCTCGTAGAATCATAATTTGAAGACTATTTTGAATGACAAATTTAGTTCTTCGCATCAAGTTTGAGGGTCTCCATAATTGGTGTACAACGTTGATGATTCTCGAATCGAATCTATTCCGAGTGATTGGGTTTCCCCAAGCGAACTCTTGTATCAATAGAACTTCTCTATAGAGTTTCTTTTAAAAGTACCCCATTACAAGCAAAAGACTTTTCTCAAATGACAATCTAGCTTGTCTCCCCAGTGCCAGGAGAATGTTTGGGTGAAGGACAATCGACAATAGTGTCAATTCTCCTGTGAGGTCTCCTCCCCAGAGAATCGATTGATCATCCTCAGTGAACTCTTATGACAACAAGATCGTTCAAATGGATTCCCCAGTGATGTCTTCCTTCTCTCAACAGTATCAAGAAATCATATAATATTTGCATTAGAAAAAATTCATATCATGCATATCATACTCATGCATTAGCTCCGGCTATTTGTTTTGCAGGTTTTTCAACTGAAACTGAAAATATCCTCGTAAGGATCAAATGGAAGGATTAGTTCTCAGACGACAAATTATCCCTTTCTCTACAAGCACAAGTTATATACTTGTTTGAATCTCATTAACTAAGGTTTTCTCCAATCGAGATTTCTTCCCCAGCGAAATAGTTATCTCTTTCCGTTGGACTCAAATGTCAGCAAAATTATTCAACCGGGAATCCCCAATGAATTTTCCACATGGTTTTCTTACAGTTTCCAATAAGCTTAACTCTCCCAAGTGAGTCTCCTTCAGAAAGGACTACTACCACATTAGTCTTGGTATTTTCAAGATTTCTTTCAGACAAGAATCTTCACAACAAATTCTACTGGCAGTGAATTCCACATTTCGTTCTCTCGAGCTTCTCGAAAATCACATCAAACTTCCGTGCGTTTATTTCAGAAGTTATCAACTACTCAACAAATAAGTGTCCACCCAAAGGGATGTTTATTCTATCTCAGGATATTTCTCCAACTCAGACGTTGATCCACATATTCACTTACAACGCATCTGTAATACTTGAATCGACTTTGTGGATTTTTGTATCGCAAATATGCGGATAGCAAGAGTCGCCACCGACTTTTCTTTTATCCAATTAAGGGAAGGTAAAAAGTACAGAAAAGACCTTCGTTAGATTCTGATTAATGGAGAAGGTTATGAAAAGGGAAGGTATTAGCACCCCTTTCCATCTGTAGTTATCTACGGGCTCTTAGTTGCTCTTTAGATCACTTTAAAATTGTGCTTTCTGTGTGTTTGACAAAAATGTTTTGAAAAAGGCATTTCCCTTTGACTTTGTAATGATTCATGTAGGAATGTATACAAAGTGTTCGAAAATGTTTTGTTTTGAAAAGAGTTTGAACTTTGACAAAAGTGTGAGGTGTGAAAAGTATTTTGATAGAGCAAGCAACTAAAAGTCTTATTACCTACCTAATTGGTCGATTTCGTGTTATTTTACGCCTTTAGAATAGCTATCCATACCATTAGTTGGTAGGTAACTCCATTCTGGATGTAAGCGGAGATTCTGGGACATCGGATGGTCATAGAAAGTAACTTAGGAAGTATCCTAGCACATTCAAGGATCATTTTCGAGGCGACAATCGAGGGTCAAGATCATGTATCGGAGGCGACATCGTGGGTCTTATGATCTTTGTATCAAGGGACTATGATGATTTGTTTTGGCAACGGTGCTAGAATACCTCTACGCTCGAGGACATGACCATTTGAATTCAGAAAGGCAACGAGAGAATTACCCTAAGGGGCATGTGTAGAAGTGTGTTGATTCAGATATATGTTATCTTGAAAATTAGAGTGAGCTATGTTGATTTTAGTCTTGCCATACACGTCTAATTACTAACAGTTAATAAGATGCGGAAATTAAAATGCGGGAATGTAAAGGTGCGGAAAGATAAATCCTACGCTATTACATGGCTTTGGGGCAGATACATAATTTAAAATGCGGAAAATAAAAGCCCTAATTTAAAACTATTACATCCCATGAACAGTTACAATATTGGAAAAAAGAAAACGGTAAAAAGAAATCGTCCGAAGCGTGGTAACCTGTGAAAAGATGAGAAATCGGAAAAATACGAGGAAATCGATCAAGAGAAAAATGTTAGTAAAAATGCAAATTTTTAAATGAGAAAAATATTTCATGCTGGAAATAACATTAATATGCTAAAATAATTTTTGGGATTTTTTGGAGATAATTTAATAATTAAAAACTAATTAAAATTGATTTAAATGATAAATTAGAAATAAAATTAAATATGCATGCAAAATAATATTTTTTTATTTTATAAATTAAATAAACATTTTCTAAAAAATAAATGCAAAAAGAAAAATATTTTTGGTATTTTAAAATGCATGATAAAAATATGTGAAATAAATTAAAATGAATGCAAAATATTAGAAAAAATAGAAAATATGAAAATAATTGGAAAAACATGAAGTTTGTGAAAAAGAAAGGAAAACCGGTCCCTGTGAGGCTCGAACTCGTGACATTGGAGAGCATCTACCAACAGGAAGCGTTTTTACCACTACGCCATCTTGCATCGGATGTTAAGGATTGAAAACGTATGATCATGAAATACATGCCGTCACTGATGAAGTCAAGACATGCCTGGTGGACCCGTGGGCACGAATGACGAATCGAACACACGGAATTGCCACGCATCACGGTCAGGAGTTCACAGCCGAGTCTCTAGCTCCTGGCCGTCTTCCTACCAACCCGAATTGAAACAAGCAAAATACGCAATAAATGGGAAAGGAGGACCCTACCCCTAAATCGGACCTCCCGAGTTCAATGGTGCTATTAGTTTTGACTAAAAGCTACTGTATTCATGAGTTTCAAGGAGAGAACAAAACTTCCCTAACAATGGCATGTTCTTATTTCGGCGTTAAACCTCCCATGTAATACGTCAAGCATGTTCTAATAGGTACCCTGAACTCAAATAAACAAGCCAAAACAGTTAAAGATGCATAGATTATTAAAATCGAAATTGAAAAAGATTGCAAACCTGAGAGTTCAAGGGCACGATCCGGCACTGGCTTGATGTAAGAGATGATTATGACCGCGAACCTCTAGAACACGTTGGGATGGATGGAAGAGGCTGAGAGAGGCTGGAAATAAAATTACGATTCTTCACAATTCTTGAAAAATTTGACAAAATAAGGGTTGTGTTTTTGGCTGGGTTTCGTGTCCTTGTCTTGTGAACTTCCGGCTATTTATAGAGGATTGAGAGAGGAAAACATGGCAAGAAGATTTGATTTGGAATGCATTCAATGATTTTAAACAAAATCAAATTTTTGAAAGAAATTTGATTTTCTCTTTAATGTGTGATCATACGAATTTGGTATGGGCTTCCTTGGACCTCAAGCATGATATAAAATCACTCCTTGAAAAAATATTTATTTTCATATTTTATATAATTTAATTTTGAGTTAAATGGTTTAAAATTCAAAATAAATTAATAAAATAGAAAATTGCCACAAGCATTTATGGGTCACAAATAATGTCATGAACAAGTTTGGATCAAAAGATTGTAGGCCGATTTGGAAAATTTTGCATTTTGACCAAAATGTCCTTTTGCAAGTGTCCAAAATTGCCCAACTTCAATAGTGTATCTTGCTCAATTTTCCACATTTTTGAGTTTTCGGACCTTTGGAAAGCTATAAGAGTCCCTCTAACCAAAATTTTGGTCTCATCTCAATTGAGTTTCCATGCTCAATATATCTTCAAAATAAAAAGTTGACTTTTTGTTGACTTTGAAGATGACCTGTAATGTTTTGATCCATACCTCTCAAATGAAGCATTTTTGAACATTCTTGTGAGACATGAAGTTGTGGAGAATTGAATTTCCTTCAAAACAAGAGGTGGTGGAAAAATTTCTGAGAAAGTATGAAGAAGTTATGATCAGTCAAAGTTTGGTTGACTTTTCCTCAGAAACCCTAATTTGGAAAGTTTGACTTTTGAGCAAATTTTGAGTTTTCTTGATGAATCATGATCAACCCTTGATCAAATGATGAATGTAACTTCAAAATGAGGATGTTGTCCAAAAATCATGAAGTTTGACTCTATGTTGACCACAGTTGACTTTTTGTCCAATACAACTGATTTTCAACCATCTGAGCAATTGTCTGAGGAAACTTGACTTGTGAGGCTTGAAACTTGACATGGAGAATCTTTGAAGCATATGAGGAGGCATGATGACCATGGGAGATGTTGGAAGTCCATGGTCATATGAGGAGGCATGTTGAATTGATCTGAGAAATGCCAAACCCTAGTTTGGGTTGATTGTCTAAGAAAGGGTTTGTCTGATCAACCCTTGAGGAATCCTTGAGTATGGATGTATGGAATATCTTGAGAAGATGGAGGGAAAATTTTGGGGTATGACAATCTGCCTACACAATGCTAGCAAATTAAAGCTCATTACCCTAGAAGTTTTTCATTCACAGGCGCTGAATCTGATTCTTCTATTACCGATAAGGCTATCTGCATACAAGTTGAAGATCTTGTCAACTCAGAAGTTGTTCAACATGTCCGTACATGTTCAATAAGATCTCTCATCAGCAAAAACGTCGGAAAAAATATTTACCGACTTCATAAACATCTATATCACACTAGTGTGTTGGATATTGTTTTGTTTATCCCCAGAGAATGGTACTCTGCGCGCCATCGAATTTGTTCACTGGTAACTCGGTTACACTCGTCAAAGACATTCAAGATGCCATGGCTCCTCGCACTTTCGTGCACCAACAATTCCGATATTGTTCTAGCCATATATCTTTGTTTAAGGTCTCCAGGTATTCCTTAATTATCAGGGAACTCTTTGTTAAGTTCTCAATCATGTCAATCAGGGAATTCTTTGTTAAGTTCTCAATCGTGTCATTTTCAATTTTGTTTAAGGTCTCGTATTCCTTAGTTCAGAACTCTTTGTTAAGTTCTCAATCGTCATTTTTCAATTTTGTTTAAGGTCTCTGTATTCCTTAGTTCGTAGAACTTTGTTAAGTTCTCAATCGTCATTTTCAATTTGGTTTAAGGTCTGTGTATTCCTTAGTTCGAGAACTCTTTGTTAAGTTCTCAATCGTGTCATTTTTCAAATTTGTTTAAGGTCCTGTATTCTTAGTTCGTAGAACTTTGTTAAGTTCTCAATCGTATATTTTCAATTTTGTTTAAGGTCCTGTATTCCTTAGTTCGTAGAACTTTGTTAAGTTCTCAATCGTCATTTTTCAAATTTGTTTAAGGTCTCTGTGTATTCCTTAATTATCGTGGAACTCTTTGTTAAGTTCCCAATCATGTCAAATTCTTAATATATTGTTTTTCTTTTCGCTTGAGAAGTTCGTTTCTATTCTCATAGCATTTTCGTTAAAATTGTTGTCAAACTCATTTCTACACTGTTATCCCCTGTTGTTAAAATCTCCTAGTAATTGTGCAATCATTCCGGTACCGGGCAAGTTTTCTTCAAGCGCTTTTTCTTGGCCCGTAGTCAAGATATGTTATCTGCTTTTTGTGGCATTTTTTCCGCAGAGGGAAAATTTCTGTTCTTCTAGTATTCAATCCTCTTCCACCTTGAACATTCGAAAGTTGTCAATCTTTCTCACTTACCAGTCTAAGATGATTGAATAGGGCAATCGTCGCACCCCAAAATTTACCCTCCTTACCATAAATTTTCTTGGAACATCCCATCATCCTTAACTCTTTGTTTCAACCGAATTAATTCAAACTTTGGTTCAAGATACATTCAAGTATTGTACAACGAAAAATCAAGTTCATTCAAACTTTGTGAAGTTGAAAGAATTTAGTTTGTGTTAATCTGAATTTACCAAATGCAAAAGTGGTTCAAGAGATTTGAGGCGAATAATTTGTTTGGATGTAAAGTTTGGTGACCCAAGAGTGAATAATGCTAAGAGTCGTCATGTTGAAATTCTTAGAACTTTTAGTTTTGGAATTATTACCGCCCAAGTACCTCATTTGGTTTTTATCGAATTCATTCAAGATTCAAGTGTCACTTATCATCAATTTCTTTCACAAGTTTGATTTCAAATTCAAGATACTCCATTAAGAGTTTTTAAGGCATGGAAAGTCATGTAAAACTTCAAGCCATTTGCTCATTTACAAGGTTCAAAGGAAATGTGCGAATACAAAAAATTGAATATGTTGTTGCAATGTGCTTAAACGTTACGTCAATTACTACGAGTTATATGATTTGTAACATTTGCAAGTATTGATTCAAGTTCCATTAAATTTCCAAACAATAATCCAAGTGGTTAAGTAATGTTGAATTTTACAAATTCAACATCCATTCAAGAAAACGAGATTACAATTGTATTTACATACAAAGTTGATTTTTGTTACAAGATTCACAAACTTTTAAAGCAATTTCTACAATGTCTACAAAAAGTCTTGAAGTTTCTAAGAGTCTTGGCCTTTTTCTTCGAGTTACGAGACTTTCAACTCCGCGGTCATCTTGCTTCCTCTTCATCTTCGCGTCTAACCACTCGACCATTCCACCATCCATCGTTACATGAAACAAGGAAAAAGAACATAGGTTAGCAAGCATAAACATGAATGAAATACAAGAGATTATCAAAGAACCATTCGTTTGTCAAGAATCATCATTAGGCGTTACGGGAATGTTTATGTTAAGCCTCGAATCTTATTTAAAGATTAATCATCGGCAAAACACTTGCTTGCAAATCGCGCTAACCCGTTCACAAACAAGCGCATAACGGCAGAAGCATACAAGAGGCAACAGATTCGATTCCCACAAGCACATAACAGCCAGCAAGCATAAATCGGGTCACAGTTCGATTCAAAAGGCATAGCAATGTAATCAAAAGATATATCCAACAATATAAAGCCCAAAGAAGACAAGCAAGATTAAAGTCAATAGAATAGCAGCAATCAAAGTCAAAGTTATCAAGCAGAGATGGGAAATTAAGGACTCGTGAAACATCATTTATGAGATGGGCATTGGCAATTAAAACAAGCAACAAGGTAAGGAAAGAGCAGACAGTATGGCCAAATGCAGAGTAGAGTAGTACAACATGGTGTTAGACCACAATTCAAGCAACATGGACAAGCTAAGACAAAATGTTATATCTGTTCAGGATATAAGATAAAAACGAAAATTCTAAAGGGGGGACACATTCAACACCAACATCGTACCAAAAGAAGAGCCAAGTGTAGTTTTTGTTCTAAGTTTCAAAGCCAAACCGAAATACCAGAACACACAAAGACAGTTCATCTAAAAGAAACAAAACAAGCCAGAAAAGAGCAGCATCTGTTCTCAGAAAAGACCAACACAGTTTACAAACCCAAACAAAAACGTAACAGAAAACGAACATAACATAGCATACTCATCATTTTCTCAACGCACCAACGTCAGCCTATTGTTTTTCGTAAATTCATATTCAAGCGAAAGAAGAAGAAGAAGAGGAGCGGTCTCACCCAAACAAGGTTAGGAAGCAAGCTCACGACCGACACGCCTAAAGTTTCGTATTTTCACCAAGGTTTAATCCAAGTTTGGGTTTCTCCCTTCAGCTCGAATCAGAAATGAAAACAACACGTAAAATTAGAAAACAAACATTCACATAATCGTAAATCAAACCATCCGAAACTGTAACACAAGCGGGATCGAGAGAGAGAGATCGCGTGAGAGAGAAGAGAGATACGATCGCGGTGAGAGAGATGAACGAGCAAAGAAACCGCTATGTGAGGACGAGAGCCGCCGATGAGGGTCGAAAGATGAGAGGGTGAGGGTTTAAGGAACCATGATAACAGTGAGAGAGAGTGAGGAACGTAAAGAAGGATACGGCAAGAGAGATTTGCTTCACCTTATTCTTTTCCTTTTCCTTTTTCTTTGTTTAAAAAATATAATAATAAAATTAAAAACTATTTTTAATTTATTTTCATAATGGTGTGTCTGGTAACATGTGTCACCACCTTGTTTTTTAATAAAAATTTTTTTTCTTTATTTTATTATTCTTAATTAGTTTATTTTAGAGAAAAAATGTTAATATTGAAAAAATGTATATGTGGTGTAATATTGTCGCTTTTGGACCGTGGAGCATTTTGAACAAGATCCGCTGCACCCAGTTTACTAGCGCATATGGAAGTATTTTGGATCGGTCAAAAGTTCGGATGGATTTTCTTCGATAGTCCAAAATCACGGACATCGGCTATTTCTAATTTTATCTATTTCAATTAATTTATTTTGTGGTAAATAATATTTTGTTGCGATGTACTAAATAATTATTGAATCGATAGTTTTATTTGATGATTTATCGATTAAACTATTAGTCGATTTTTCATCAAACAAAAAATCATCTCTAATAATTATTTAAATTTCCGATGTATTGTGTGGCATTTTTGTCTGCTTATTTACTCGCTCAAGATTTATTCACCAATGTACACTTTGCACACAACTAAAATTAAAATCAATTCGACTTCATCCCGATTGGCTCATATGCCGATTTCTTAAAGGGTCTTGGTTGGGGATGGGCATGGCCATCCTCACGAGATTGGTTAAAGCCCTTGTTGCTTTAATCGATCATAACCCAAAATAACATTGGTCTATATACCAATCACCATGCACCGTGGTCTCATGGTTGGGATAGGAGCACCTATCCTCACGAGGTTAATTAAGTCCACATACTTGATTAATCATAACCCGCTTCCATTTTTTTCTCAAAGACGCTGTGACGTAATACTTTGCAATTAAGGTTCCAACCTCGATCCAACGTCGAGTGCATTTTCTAAATTCTTTCATAAAGAAAACTCAAGTGTTTAAGCCGTTGGATGCTAGACTAATTGTTTAAACACTTGCAATGAGCCTCGAATCTTTAAGTCGTTGGATGCTAGACTAACTACTTAAAGATTCTTAATAACGTGAACCTTGTTTCACTTTACTCTTTCATAAAAGAAAAACTTTTGGGATGATAGACGCTCCGAGCATTGAGTTCATCTTGTTTCTAGTATTTGAATCATAGGATGCTAGTCTTATGGTTCCACTTTTCACCCACATAAAAACAATTCAACTCACTCAAATTCTTTTATCGCTCATACGATCATCAAGCTCTTCTCCGACAAAGAGTGTAATAGTCGCTTCAAATACGAGCGAGGACTTAAGCTTTTCAAACAAACAAAACAAGTCCTAGTTCAAAGCATTTGAAACGTCTAAATGCACTATTTTTCGATAAAATCAATACAACCACTTAAAACCTTTTAAGAGGAACTACGTAGTTTTGACTTTCCCATTGCACGAGGGAATATGTAGGCACGGTTCTCAAACCGTGCCAAACTCAAAATAATAATAAACAAATCCTTTTCTCCTTTATTCATAACTTAGTAATAAACACACAAACGCCGAGAATTAAATGGGTCCCATCGAAGACGATGGATGGGTGCTAATACCTTCCCTTACATAACCGACTCGATTCCACTTTTGGTCACGACCGCTTTATCCGCTTGTTTGGGGTTTTATCTATTTTCCCGCTCTTTTAGAACAAATAAAATTAGGTGGGATTTCAATTGTTTTAGAATTAAAAGATTTTTGAAAATCGAGTTTCACCCGTCATATTATTATTATAATTGTGTTATATTTTATTAAATATGATTTATGTTATTTGGAAATTAAGTTAAGGATTTATTTTTTTTAATGTTATTTAAATTTAATTTGGATGATTTAGAGTCCTAATATGTACTATTTGAGTACGGTTCTATTTAAAGTGTGTTTGTTTCCTTAAAGAAATATTTGAAGAATCAATTCATTCTATTTTAAGATAATTTATTATATTTATCAATTATATATTTTTACTTCACAAATATATATTTTACTTAGAAATTTAAAAATAATGTTAAAACTACACAATTTTTTTGAGAAATGGAGGGTCGAGGCCAGAGGCCAAAATAAAGAGAAGAACTACCACGAGAATAACTTCGAAGCGAAATACCAACAAGCACGAAAAAAAATATATTGTTTTTTAACTACTTATGTATCTTGCACTTATTTTTAATTTAATATTCAATAATTCTTAAGATAATATATAATTTAAATATATATTATTGGTGTTTCTTTTTAAAATTGAAAAATTGATACAATTTAATTTTCTTTAAAAAATTTGTCTTTCTTTTAAAAACAATAAATTACTTTGATATAACTATTTTGTTGCACTTATTTACATTTTTATTATATTTTGTTTAACTTATATATTTATTTTTGATTATTTTTATTATTTTTTATTTTTTTACAATTTAATTTAATTTAATTTGAATTTTAAAATTAAATTGGTGACAAATCTGCGGTTCTCAATATTTAATATAAGGGTTAATAGCTATTTACCCCCCTGCAATATAGGCGAGTTTTGATTTACCCCCTTTTAAAAAAAAATGTTTGATCACCCCCTTAAAATGTTAAAATTCTAAGTCTTTTGTCTTAGTGTAAATTATTACTCTAAAATATATAATTTTGATTTACCCCATGATTTTTACACGCTTAAGGGGTTCCTAAAATTATAGGGGTAATTAAAAAATATTTTAAAGGGGTAAATCAAAACTCACCTATATATTGCGGGGTAAATAACTATTAACCCTTAATATAAATTGCAAACATATTAAGTTGAATCTTGTAGTACTTGAAGATGATTTTACTATTTTCTAAATATATTTTAATACTACCTAATTTATTTAAATTTACATGATAAAATGGTGACAATTTTGCAGTCTACATTAGTAACCGCAACGCACGTAAACACACCAATAACGTGGGAACGCATGAGTGATCATTCCAAAATCAGTGGGAACACACATGTTATTATATTTTTTGTACATTTATTTTACAAATAATAAATTTTAGTAAAATTATTTTATTTTCCTGATTTACATTTTTATTACATTTTAAAATAATCACATGTATATGTATATGTATATGTATCCACTTAAATTGATTTCTATTTTTTAATTTTTTTTCTTATTTTAATTGTTTAAATTTGTTATTCTAATTTTACATTTTGTATTCAAATCCTAAATGGTGAAAACACAATTATCCATAACAGGATCCGTGCGAACGCACGGATAACACACCAATATTGTATCAACGCGTAGATAATCATATCAAAATTATTGCGAACGCACAGATTTTTATTTTTTTTATACAATTAAAGAAAATAACTGAAAAACATGTCAGTTGTATTAAAAAAAAAATTCCAATGTTGCACAATGGTTTTTTACATATATGTGTTTAGTATTTTTTTTTTAACAATAATTTTTCCAAATCCATTTTTTATATATGCTTATTAATTATAATATTTTGACATTTACTAATTTGTTAGAATTTATATGATAAATTGATTTTGAATTTTGCTTCCGACTTAATCCATGCGGACGCAAACGGGTTTCTCAGTGGTGTTTTATAACAAAATAACAATAATATTTGGGAGGTTAAAAAACTTCTGCAGGATAAAAATCTCTGCTAAAATATTAATAGCATACAAAATTGTTACACGTGAATGAGCATTTTCCAAATTTCCCACAAATGAATTTGCAAAGGTAAAATATCCCGCAAATTAAAATAAAATGACACAAAATGCACTCTATTGCAATTGTTTAACCACATCTGTTCGTTACGTTTCATCCAACCATATACTCAATTTATACATATATATTTTCAAACATTGCGTATTCCCTTTCCTATCACGAAACATTATTATAAACTAACATAGATATGGTTAAAAACAATAATGATTTTCTTATTGATAAGTTTATGTGACATCTTTTTAAAGTATCTTAGGGACAAAAAAAACACTTTGATAAACGGAAAGACATTTAATACTAAAAATTATATAATTTATGCAAGGAGATGATGATATTTTATAAAACATAAAGTGATATAACTAGTTGTTAAAAGCAAACAGGAGAAATATGGCACAAGTTATCAAGTTAGTTTATGATATCATTATTTTAATTTTTGTATTTCTTGGTTCAACAAACGTTGAAGGTAAATAATTTTTATCCATTTCAAATTTCTTTCTTTAAAAAAATATGTCTTTCTTTTAAAAACAATAAATTACTTTAATATAACTATTTTGTTGTATTTATTTACATTTTTATTATATTTTGCTTAATTTTTATATATTTATCTTTGACTATTTTTATTATTTTTTTACAATTAAATTAAATTTTATTTAATTTTATTTGAATTTTAAAATTAAATTGGTGATATGCGGTTCTCAACATTTAATATAAATTGCAAACATATTAAGTTGAAGGTTGTAGTATGTGATTTTACTATTTTTCAAATATATTTTGATACTATTTAATTTATTTAAATTTACATGATAAAAATGGTAATTTTGCAATCTATATCAAGAATCGTGCAAATGCACGTAACACGCCAATAACGCTGCATGGATAACACAAATAACGTGGAAACGCATGTAGTGATCATTCATTCCAAAATCAAGACACACATGTTATTATATTTTTGTACATTTATTTTACAAATAATAAATTTTAGTAAAATTATTTTATTTTCCTGATTTACATTTTTATTACATTTTAAAATAATCACATGTATATGTATATGTATTCACTTAATTTGATTTCTATTTTTTAATTTTTTTTCTTATTTTAATTGTTTAAATTTGTTATTCTAATTTTACATTTTGTATTCAAATCCTAAATGGTAAAAACACAACTATCCATAACAGGATTCGTGCGAACGCACGGGTAACACACCAGTATCGTATCAACGCACAAATAATTATATCAAAATTATTGCGAGGGCACAAATTTTTATTTTTTTTTACAATTAAAAAAAATAACTGAAAAACATGTCAGTCGTATTAAAAAAAATCCAATTTTGCACAATGATTTTTTACAAATATGTGTTTAATATTTTTTTTTAACAATAATTTTTTTAAAACAAATCATACAATAATCTTCCAAATCCATTTTTTATATATTTTTATTAATAATATTTTGATATTTACTAATTTATTAGAATTTATATGACAAATTGATTTTGAATTTTGCAGCATCTTTTCTTATTGATAAAGTAACGTAGATTTGGTTAAAAACAATAATGATTTTCTTATTAATAAGTTTATGCGACATCTTTTTAAAGTATCTTAGGGACAAAAAAAACACTTTTTTGATGAACGGAAAGACATTTAATACTAAAAATTATATAATTCATGTAAGGAGATGATGATATTTTATAAAACATAAAGTCATATAACTAGTTGTTAAAAGCAAAGGGGAGAAATATGGCACAAGTTATCAAGTTAGTTTATGATATCATTATTTTTCTTTTTCTATTTCTTGGTTCAACAAACGTTCAAGGTAAATAATTTTTATCCATTTCAAATTTCTTTCATTTTACTTTGTACAAATTTTTTAATTTGTTTTGTGTTTTCTTGGCAGCCGGGTATTATAGATGTTCGTATGATAAAGATTGTGTATTGAAACTTCACTGTCGGATTCCAACGATAGTAAAGTGTGTGAGCAGAATTTGTAAATGTATAATAGATAAAGATTTGCTAGACCCAAGAGCATAAATAAACACTTTTGAGTTGTCATTAACTTGTTATGTCCTACCGAATTATTTTCTTTTAGTTATGGAGTTTTACACTAAGATGATTGTAATGAGTTGCAATAATGAAGTTTGATTCTCTTTGTGCTCTAAGTTTTGAAATTTCTACATGTATGGCATTCAATTTAGGCATATCACATTTTCTTTTAGTAGAGATTGTATCTTTCTACTTCATACAAAAGGATTGAAATGTGATTTGATTATACGAATTTGGTAAGGATGCGATCCGACAATGATGAAAGAGAGGTATTCGACACTTAAGTTAATAATGGTTGTCGAGAGATTTTTAAGTTTAGCATATTGTACACCTAAGACTAATGCGATATCAAATATTTATACATGGATATAAAAATAGATATTATCTCGATGTGAAGGAGATTTTATCTCGTACAATATGAGATAAAAAGACGCTTTTGAAAACTTTTCACCTTTTTCCATTATTTCGATTAAATGGGATAGTTGAAATAATAATTGGTTTGATTTTCAATAATAATATTTTATATTTTTAAGCTAGTGTCATAGTCCTATCGATTTATGATCAAAATCGATGGGATTTTTTTTAACACAAATTACATTGTCTACGTAATATTAAATTAAATTATTTATAAATTTCACAGCTTTAACGGAATATTACATTGTTTACACGTAATATAAAAGTAAATTATATAAAAATTTTAAATATGATTCATAGTCATCATTGTCAATGAAGATCGATGTTGGATCCTTGTTTCATTGGATTAATATTTTCCGCTATTACAATCTATCATAGATAACTTTTAAAGCTTCTATTAGTTTTAATGTTTTCATGGCAAATGCTTTCCCGATCAATTTTTAATTTTAGAATGCTTTTATAATGTGACATGAGCCTTATGAATGAATGTCTTTTAGGTTTCACGATATCAATAATGACAGATTTGAGCATTGATACTCACTAAATGAAAGACAATGATTTTTAAGGACATCAAGAAACTCAATAAACATGTTTATTTTTCTCTTCGCTTATTACTTGAACCCGAGGTAAAAGTGTTTTTTTTGTATAAGAAATACAACAAATTTTGACCTTTAACCTCGATTTCTAAAAGAACCGTAATAGATTACTTTTAGGATTAATAACTATTTTTCTCCCGTGTTGAAAAGTATTTTTCCGCATATATGTTTGTATCGTATCCACAGAGATTGCATGATATGATTGTTGTTCTATAGTTACTATCGCCAAGTTTAAAAGGTAATAAGGTTGTTTTGTGTGAATCGTTATCTTTAATTTTAAAGTAAGACTAAGACAATAAAAATGTGGTTTTTATGAAATAAAAGGTTTGCCAAGATTGAGGTTCACTATCCCAATTTCATAAATTTCCTTAAAATGATATGTGAACTCAAGATTATTGAATATCTTCTAGTATCCTCTCAATGACATTTATTGCGAATGAAATTGTGATATTCTATATTCATCTTTAGACGATTTCTCCATCTAATTATTAATCTAACAATCTTTAGTGTTTGATAAAAGAAAAGTAATGTGTAAATCTATTTCTACAACTTATACATTACTTGAGAGAATACCTTAAGTAAAGATTTGAATCATATTTCTCAATAATAATCCAACTCAAAATATTCAATATAACACAAAAGTTTCAATCTATATTCATAACCAAATTGTTCACATACAAGAGTTTAAAAGAAATACATGATAAATTAGGAATAACTACTACCTCCAATCTTGCCAAAGTGAGATTTAGCTACTCATTTACATGGTTGACAACATAAGAGATAGAGAAAATTCAAGTGGACATGAATGTTGTTCTTCCAAAAATGGATGATAATCTCTCCAAAAACCTCTCTCTAAGTTTTCTATTTTCCAAAAGTGTAATGATAAGTCTTTTTACATGCAACCATACACTTTATATAACCCAAAAAGTAGCCTAAAACTTGTCTAACACGCTACCCCAAAAGCTGCCCCAAAATAGATCTAATTATTCAAAGCAGACTGGCTGACTACGCATAGTTAGCGGCACAAACAAGGGACGCGGTGCGAACTGAGTTTATTTTGACTTCTTTGAAACAAACACAGTTCGCGGCGCCAACAAGTGGACACGACGCGAAGTATGTTAAATTGCACTCATTTGCTCTTGCTTTGGTTTGTCTTACAACTTGCGTCGATCTTCAACTTCTTTCTTGCTTCTTCAAGTGCTTCAAAAATTGTCTTCCAAGCTCCTTCCTAACTTGCTCATGCATCCAAAACCTCTTGTCCACAATTTCTACACAACTAACAAACAAAGTGAAATACTTACTCAAAATATAATTAAAACAAGAGTAATTGCATATTTACTAAATTGTGTGAATAAAAGTATGGAAATTCAATGAAACTTGGTTAAAGGAACCAATAACAATGTATGAAAATTAGTACTATTTGGTCCTTAACACCCTATCATATAGACGAGTTTTGAAAATTTATCCTATAAAAAAAATAGATTTGGTCTATAACATTTGAAGATTCCATTATTTTGCACCCTCCTAATACAGTCACCATTGCTTTTTATTTTTTATTATTATTTTTAATGATTTGCTCCCTTCTAATACAAAGTTACCATTTATTATTTTTATTATTATTGTATGGTTTGATGCTCAACATTAAAGGTTACAAATTCAAAATTTTGATCCCGCAAGAATATGTCCTTGACCATGCAAGGCGAGCTCCTTAGCCACTAGGACACCGCCGTTATAAATTATTTTTGCATCTAAAGTATATATTATATCCTTTCTAATGATTCTATTATATAATTCTTTATATAATTAATAGATTGTACCTTTAATTAACAAAATCATAGGAAACACGCTTTTTATGATTTTTCCTATAGTTTATGGTCCCCAACTAAAATCTTCGGGTAATATTTACGTACATTTCCTAACAAATATATTTCAAAATTTAAAAAATAATAATAACTAAATTATATTAATAAAGTGACTAATTTATAACATGAAATAAAAGGTAAAAACAAATGAATCCATAATATTAAAGACATATTCATAACTAATAATCAAAGTTCAATATTCAAAACCAACAAAAGCAAAGATGTTTTAGTCTCCAAGGCCTAAAGTAACTCATCCGAAATTATAAAATAACACAAATGATTCTTTAACGAAATCACTATCTTCGCCAAATAGTTTTTATTACAAAAGCACGCGATACCCAACATTGAAAAACAAATAAATTTTTCAAAAGAATACTTTGTCAGGATATCTCTATCACTCCCACTTAGAACAATTGTTGTTGTCTTTGGATTTTCCGATAACGGATCCCAAACCCGCTTGGTTCGAACATAAAATTATGAGCATAAGTAAAAAAAAGAGCAATTGATAGTTTAATCAGTAAAATGAATTCAAGATAAAATATAAAGAATTATCATAAATATAGCATGTAAGATTATATAGTCTTATCAATGCTATTAACCATGGAAAACAAAAGATATTCTTATCAATGCTATTAACATGATTTTATATATTCATGTTACATGCCACTTTCCTTACCAATAGAAGAATGGAATAGATGTGCTATCATATTCGCACACCAATTCTATAGAATTCAACATAAATAAATAAATTCACCATGATACACCTCCATGATTACCAAAATTTGGTGAGCACCATCACCATCCAATCATCCTAGTTGAACACCAATTCAACATAAAAATAAATTCAACTATTAAGGGTTGAAAATAGCAAACCTTAATTGCTAATCTAACATGTTGGTTGTAACACCCCTTTTTAAACCCCAAATAATCATGGGATAAATCAGAGTAAAATAGAATTCACACATATAAAGAGTGCCACATGTTATTTTTCACACAATGAAAAACCAACAATACAACCATAACATGCACCTGGTCATACATCATAACACATATTTAAATTTAATGCTTCAATAAAATATGCATTTCACAACGGAATAATTAATTCATCAACAAAATAATAATGATTAATATCCCATACTACCAATCATATCACAAATATTAGGCACCAAGGCCATACATCTCATAATCTCATAATCTCATAATCTCATACATATCCAGATAAAAGAGAATAATAACAAATATCTCTCAATCAAGTCATAACAAGAATCCAAATAAAAATTCTCGTGTTACATGACCATAGCAATGACTCAAAACCTAGTATAAGGATAACTAGATAAACACTTCAACTAGTCTCGTGCGAAGCACTGCTATCTTCGGAACCTTCACATTACCCACATAAAGGCAACATCACAACAAAGGGTGAGAATTCACATCATTATCGGAATGTATATAAATTGGAAGTAATATAGAAACATCATATATAACAAATTCTCCACACTTCAAGTGATATTCCATAAAGTAAGGTTTCACAATCCAATTAGCAATAAATGTCATTATACAAACATTCCAAGTATAACATACTCACATTTATCACTTATGACACAAAAGTCACCAACACAATCAATCAAATAATCCACATATTCAATTTCCACATTTGTCAATATAAACATACACTCTTTAATGACACATGAGACATTAATGCATTATGACCCATGCATGTGGTACAATCGTGAACATCAAGCTCACTCGCTCGCCCGATTCAATAACTTGAATCAAAGTCACGCTCTAATCCAGACAAGACCAAAGCCACCAATATGAACATATAGTGTTATCAAGATTTTGATAATGTGGTTCAAATGAAATAATTGGCGAATGGAATAAAGCATATTTTATGTTTCGAATGGAAGATAATGTTCTTCGAATGGAAATGTCAAAGCTCGAGCTCGAATGACAAGTGAAGATACATTTAAAGAAGCTTCAAATGGTGATGAGACTATGTCCGTGAAGGTGTGAAACGATTCAAGCAAAGAGTACCAAGCGAAATTCAAATCGAGCGGGATATTGGAAATTCAAAATACATTAGCTACTGGAGCATTCAAGACGCTGGAGGTTAGAGAGAAGCAATGCTATGCATGTCAACGTGGCGTAATCTTATAGCAAGACCGTTATGGTCAAAATAGTATAAATAGAAGTCTTAGTGTTAGGATTTCGTGTGTCTTATCTATTGTACAAAATTCAGTAAACATTCAAAATACCGCATGGATAGGGAAACAAATGCTTGAACAATGTACGTATGATAACACCAAACATTTACAATTCAGTAAAAACTCTTTATACTTTCCAGTTTATCTTTCATTTTCACTCCAATACATTTCAAATACTTTTACATTCATGTTTTTACATTGAAACTTTTACATTCATGTCTTTACATTGAAGCTTTTACTTTCAAAGTCATTTATTCTTTTCTGCATTTAAACGTTTCTTTTTACATTCGAATCTTTAATCATTCACCAGTTTTACATTGATTTGTTTAATCATGTCATTAGATTCTTTTAGTGTGGTAATCGAAGCGAATCGAATGCCTCTAAAACACTTTAATTAAAAATCCTAACTATGAATACCAGTTTTACTAGTAGATTTATCCAAATGACCAAACCCCATAGGATCAATCTAGTCGATCCTGCAAGTTACCAGAGAGATTGAATAACAGTAATTAAGTTTATTCGATAGTTTGGAGGACTAGCGGTTGTTTCCGTAAATCATCAGAACAAATTGGCACCAAAGGGACACCATTGGTCAAAACAAATTGAAACGAAGATTGTTAGGATATAGTCACCATAAAGTTCTTTTCGAGTGTCAAGTTCGCTTATATGAACCTTAGAAGTGGTAGAATAACCAACAACAACCAACCCTTACCCAGAAGAAAACGTAATAACAGGATGTCTAATCCAAGCAATCAACAAGGGGAACAAAATGCCCCACATGGAATGTGCACTAATATGTCCGCCGACGGAACGCCTAACGCGATCCCTTCAACGCATACCGCTGCATCTTCTACAGTAGTGTGGCCAATGAATGGAGCAAGTGGCATGTCAACTAACAGTCGATCCTAGGAAATACAGGAACCAATCGGTTATCCGGGGATTTGTCCCACCATCGTGGACACAAACCTATTTCGCCACCCCACCACCAACTAGACCACCCACCGATGGCATAGGCCAAGAAATCCTCTTATGGGATTCCAACATCATTTATGGCGGGTTTGCACACTTCGACATCGAATTCACCGCAATTTGGGTCCGATATGGCCAATCAATTTATGACAAATACCCAAGGTTCAATAGGGTTATAGTACATCCTATCTTAACCACGTAAAATCGATATTTTAGACAACTAATGGATGATAGTAACCATAATATGATAGGAGTGTTAGCGCAGACTATGCAAGAGATCTTCACCAATAGTACAAAATGTAAATCGAATCAAGAGAGAACGCGGATAATATGAGTCGAATAGCATATTTTTTCGCTCCGCCAGAAAGGCGTAGACAGAATCAGGCATTGGTTCGAGCGAACATACCTATCATAGAACAAATTGCTGATGACCCACTCTATAGACCAGCCAGAGAAGGGGATAATTTGGGGGCAAGGGCACAAAGGTTAGATGCCCCAGTGATTCGAGAAGAACCACAAAGGGGAGTTGTAGAACCAAGGGCAAGGATCGAAAGGTTAGATGCCCTAGTGATTCGAGAAGAACCACAAAGAGGAGTTATAGAACCAGGGGCAAGGGTCGAAAGGCTAGAAGTCCCAGTGTTTCGAGAAGAACAACCTCGAGAAGTGGTCATGGTGGGTCGACATCAAGATGCTGATGCAGTCGTTCATAGAATTCGAAATGACAACATCTTGGCAGAAAACAATTTAACCACCATGATAGAAAGGATTATGGCCCAAAACGGTCTCAATACAGGAATTAGAAGACCAAATTATGCCTCTCCTATAGTAGATTATGTAATGCACACTAATTTACCAAGGGGATATAAGGTCCCTAAGTTTACAAAGTTTGCTGGAGACACTAATGAATCAAATGAACACGTAGCTGTATCCGATCAAGGAGATATAACAAATAATGAGAACCTTAGAATTAAATATTTCCCAAGTTCTCTCGACTAAGAATGCTTTTACATGGTTCACCATTATCACTCCTCGGATCCATAGATACTGGACCCTTTTAGAGAGATTATTCCATGAACAATTTTACGTGGACAATCTAAAATAAGTCCGAAAGAGCTAGCCTCAAGAGGAAGTTCAACCCATAGATGATTATCCGAATAGATTCACTTTGAAGTCTAGATGTTTCACAGAGTTCCCGAACATGAGTTAGTCGAATGGTCACTGTGGCCTAGACTACTCTCTATTCGAAAGAAGTTAGATACACAATACTTGAGGGACATGGATCAACTAGATAGGTTCGACAAGTCGAAGACTAAAGGCCGGTAAAAAGCTTTTTTAAAATAACAAGAAAGAAGAATTTCCTATGTCAAAATGAGGAAGTTGAGGATTATCCGACCAAGAGGTCGAAATCGACCTCTGAATTAAACAGGCTCCACCTTACCTTGTAAACAACTAGTTCCCACAAAAGGAAAGAAATTATTGAAAATGAGAAAGTGACAAATTCCCAAAGAAGTGTATACCGACGTAACGAATGTGACGAAATTTTGATTTGCTTGTCAAAGATAGCCAACTAATTGTGCCATCGAATGTCAAAATACCTCCTTTAGATCAAAGAAAGAAAGAGGATTTTGCAAGTACCATAGTTTCCTAGGCCACAAAACCTCACAATGTTTTCTTTTCAGGGATTTGATTCAAAATGCAATCAAGGATTGTAGATTAAAGTTCGCTGACAAGCCAAAGATGAAAGTGGATGAAGACCCTTTAGATGTTGCAGACACCAATTACTCTAAACCTGCATACGTTGGAGAAATAAATATGGTGGAAGCAAATGAAGGTGACATTCCATCAGGAGAGAAAACCACTGAAGATGAAAACCACGAGTTGGTTGAAGTCGAAAAGGAGGTTGCTGAGGACGTTCGTAAGGAACAGGAGACTTCGATCGAAGTAGTACCTTTGGTTGCTTGGAAGTGATCCGAAGCATCAAGGCCGGAGAATAAAAACAAGAATGACATAGGCATCAAGGCCCGAGCTAAAGATGGAGAAAGTCCAGATCACAACGCCAGCTTCTTCCTCGAAAGAAATATGGGATACTTTGGGGGAGCCCAACGGAAAGTTCGACTACCTGGTGAAATATTCTGCTCCAGAAAGTTCAAAAACCCCAATCGAAGATATCAAACCTACAGGATGGGGAGATGCTGACATAAAGGGGGAAGATGTGGATGTTAACATGGTAGATATGGAGAGACCTCGTTCCGAAATGGAGGAAATGCAAAGGTATTTAGAGAAAGAGAAATATAAGATGGAAGACATTATGCTAGGATGCCCTCAAAGACTACCTTATGTCGTACACAAAGGAAATGTCAAATGATACTATGTCCTAGATGCAGCATCATTTGTAATCAGAGAATTGTTGCAGACTTCGAGAAGCAACAAAGGGCACGAACTCGCATCAATCTAGCCGGATAACCAGCTATTTAGATGCTACACTAAGGCTGGAGAAAGTTTATTGGAGTTTTTAGTTCGTTGTCACAAAGGAGCAACCAAATGCCTAGTGTGTCCAAGGTGTTTTGCAGTGTATGATCAAAATATGGCCGGAGCCTTCGAAACAATCCCTTTCGCCCCGTGTTGGAACCACAAAGAGACTGGTCAGATAAGCCAACGTTTCGAGAGCAACTACATCCAACGGAGGCCTGATAGTCCTTATCCTGAGGCGCCAAGAGTAACGCTCAAAATCCTTATCAAGTACCAACATGTTAATGCAAGTTAGGACTGACAAGGGAAAAGACAAATGGAGGAACAATGAACGAAATGCACGCCACGCCATAACATATAGAAGGCAGTTCAATATGGAAAAGAGGGAAGAAGTGAGGTTAGAAAACTACAAAGGAAAAAACCCTATGTCAAGATCACAGTGGCGCAGGCAACAAAGAATTCGAAAGGCTGAGAGAAGCTATGCCAAAAGGAGTGGCTTCGAACAAGAATAAAGAGGAATCAAGCACCAACAAACCTACACCAAACAATCAACCTGAGGGAAAACCCCGCTAGCGTGAGACTCTTCTCTGAAACAAAGCAAAACGAATCGAATGAGTATACACCAGGTCCAGAGGAAGATGAGGATATGCTAACTGAAAATTTCGAATCAGAGGGGGAATCTTCACTCAACATCAACTGTAACGTGGTATTTGTGCTGCCGTGTGAATTTGGACAAGAGATCAAATTGAGAGCACGAGGAGGATGATACAATGACTGGATGAAGCATAGGCCAGCTGTTATTACGTGATGGATAACGGAGTCCGTCAGAGCGTAATGCTTTCTTCGAGCACCCGTAACCGCTATGCAAAACCATATCAAGCCATTGTTCATTCGAGCAAAAGTTGGTACACATGGCGCAAACAAAGTCTTAGTGGATGGAGGCGCTGCGGTGAACTTGATGCCTCACTTCATGCTGAAGAAGTTAGGAATACAAGATGTCGACATCAAACCACACAACATGGTACTATCGAACTATGAAGGAAAAGTAGGTCGAGATCGGGGTGATCCAGTGGATTTGACAGAAGGATCAAGTCACACCCACTATGTTCATGGTGATCAAGCTAAAGCCAACTACAATTTGTCGTCACAAGAATGGATCCATGTCATTGAGCCTTTCCGGAATGCATCGAGGTTGGTATTATGAGAGAGGATGGTATGTTGAGAACATCGGGCGATCGTAGCTATTTCATGACAAAGAAACAACTTAGTTAATAAAAGAAACTATGACAAATACTTAGCCAAAATTGCTCCTTGTACCCCAAGTGACGAGATCAACGAAACCAGAACGCGACACTATTATACATGACCCTTCGCCATGATGGAATATATTGGGATAGAAGGATAATCAAAGGAGACGAAGAAATCAAGGCACTACATAAAGACGAAGCGCAGGTCAATCGATAGTCCCGCCCATGATTGAGTCCTCCTTCTTCTAAAAGATTTCGCCTACATGGTCGAACGAATGGAAAGCGCCTTAGAAGCTAAAATAGATAATATGGTCAGCAGTATAAACAAAATAGATGGGGATGACTCAAAGACTCACCCTTGAAGAACACAAGATAGTCGAAATAGATCAAAGGCTAGATGCCATCTATGATAAAGAACCCTTAGGCTTCGAGAAGGACCCCATGCACTCAAAGCAAAATGTTGGCGCAGGATCCACTCAAGATGTGAATTTGGGATGAAAACAAAAAGGAAGTGATCAAGTTCTCAAGAGAAACAAAGATTGATTTGTATGGGACTATGATGAAATGCCCGGTTTGAAGAGGGAGTTAAGGAGCATGACTTCCAATCAAGGATGGCAGAAGCCCATCAAGCAAACTCCTAGAAGATTCTCACCAGCAGCTCTCACAAAGATTAAAGTCGAAATTGAAAGATTGTCAACCGCAGTTCATCAACCACAAGGTATGTTAATGGTTAGCAAATATAGTACCGTTATTAAGAAAATGGTTCTCAAGAATTTGCATATATTTTAGGATTTAAATATCGCTACCCCTAAAGATGAGTACCCATGCTCGTGGCGGTAATGTTAATAGACTCAACAAGGATTCGAATACTTAAGTATGTTAGATGGATACTATGGGTATAACGAAATCTTTATTGTCAAGAAGATGTTGCCAAGATACTTTGTTCAGAGCCTTAGGCACCTACGAATGGGTAGTGATGCCTTTTGGTTTAAAAAATGCTGGAGCAACTTATCAAAGGGCAATGAATTCCATTTTCCATGATTTCATTGAGACTTTTATACAGGTGTATATTGATGATATAGTCATCAAATCAGTATCTGTAGAAACTCATTTGCATCATTTGAGCCAATCATTCGAAAGAATGAGAAATGGCTTTAAAAATGAACCCGTAAGTGTGCATTTTTGTGCAAAATGGAGATTTCCTTGGCTTTGTGGTTCATAAGAAAGGTATCGAAATCAACCAAAACAAGACTAAAGACATTATGGAGACGAAAGAACCTACATCAAAAAGGGAGCTGCAGTCTTTACTAGGGAAAGTTAACTTTTTAAGAAGGTTCATTTGAATCTAAGTGGAAGAACCTGTGCTTTCCACATTGCTTGAAGCAAGGCGCAAGCCTTCAATGGAACGAAGCACATCAGAGGCATTTGACAACATAAAACAATATCTTACTCAACCTCCTATCTGTTTCCACCTTCATGGGAAAGCCCTGAGATTGTACATATCCGCCCGGTTACTATAGGTAGATGTTAGCACAAGAAGATAGCAGTGGCATTGAAAGAGCCATATACTATTTAAGTAGGTGTTGAATGATGCGAAACTAGATATAGCAATATAGAAAAGTTATGTCTCTGTTGTACATTTCTGTATGAAACTTAAGTATTATATAAAGCTCGCTGATGTTTATGTTTCATCTCATTTCGATGTTATCAAACACATGATTTCGAAACCAATAATGCATAGTGTCATACCCCAATTTTTGACCTAATATACCACCTCACATTTGCATCATTTCATAACTACGCTCAAAAGGAAGAATAATCTGGTGTAGCATTCATGTGTCAAATTAGGGTTTAACTGGGATTTATCCGATTCTTGAGCCAACCAATTAGGGTTTGAGATTCTTCCATCTCATTTGATCTATCTTGATCAAATCATCACCCTTCCATCCTCGATATCAAATTCTCTCACAGATCAATCAAGGATCACCAATAGTGGTTTTGACGGTGAGAATTCTCCGACTTTTTGAGCAAAGGATGACTTTTGATAGAGATTGGTCATCATATCTTAGATATAACCTCTTGACCCATTTCTGGATTCAAAACATCACAGAGAAATACAGACCATCAATAAGCTAAACATCGATGAAATTTCATCTCAGCATGAAAAGTCAAACTTTGACTTTGGTCAAATTTTCAAAACAAAACTTTTTCCATCATCAAAATACTTCAAATGATCCATCATGATCATAAAATCAAAGAATTTGAAAGTCAACAAAAGTCAAAATTTCTATAACTTAGAAAAATTTCTATGTTGAAATTTCTCATTTTTTCCAAACTTCAAGCCATTTTTTTCACCTAGTTCCAATTGGAATTTGAAAACTCAAACATGAAAGTTGTAGATCATGGAAAAATCTTCCAAATGTCCTAGAACTTCAAAATCCATGAAGGCTAGCTATGTCTTTGAAATTGGAACAAAAGGGTCCATGAAACTTAATTTTCAAAGTTCATAACTTCAAATTATAGGTCATTTTGTGTTTTTTCACTTAAACCACTTGCCACCTTGCCAAAATGACTCATCAAACTGATAAATATCAATGAGAAGTGATGATTGAAGATAGGATCAAATTGAGGATTTTTACACATGGTGAAAAAAGGAAGGTTCCTTTTACTTTCCAAAAAGACTAGCTTGCCCTTTAAGTCATCCTTGAATCACAAAATGCCATGGACATTTGCCTAACATTTCAGAACTCTATTGCCTATAAATTGATCACAAATTTAAGAGAAATGGACACCAAAATCAATACACAAATCCATGCTTTTCTTCTTTTCTTGAAAATCAAGCAATTAGTGCAAAGTTGAGCAACATAGCATTTTTGAAAATCCAATGGAAACATGATGAAAATTGGTGTCCAACATGTTCCATAATCATTAACAAACTTGTTACAAACTTAAAATCGAACTAAAAATCAAGAGGAAACTTTCACTTTTCAATTTTTTCAAAACTTCAAACCGCCAAGATTCGAATCTGAAGTTTGGTTGGATCAATTGATGTTGTAATCATCCATACACCTTCCCTATACCTCATAGACATGATCCAAACCCATGGCAAGCAACTGTAACAGCTCTAACTCGATTTCCAGATTCCATTTTTGAGTATATGCAGGTGAACTTGGGTAGCACGATCCAGCTTGATTCAAAGGGTGCAGACCACTCACATAGCTTCCTTACATGCCGTTGGTGCTCACACAATCAAGAAACAACAACTGGAAACACGTTTGCATCGTTTTTGATTCTCACTTTCTCAGGTTAGAACACGAAACTGATTCTCTTAATTCCTTGCACCAATTGAAAAAAGCTCACGGCCGTTTTGTTTCTGCACTCATAACGAACAAAAGCCCTCAATAAAATCAAAGAATCATGAACCACTTAATCATTTAATTTGAAAATCAGCTTAGGGTTCTTAGCTTTCCAAATCAAACGCGATTGATCGAAAATAAATGAAATTAACAAGCATTCTCCATGTTCGTGATGAAAAAACGATCAAGTTTGGTTTTTATTTCATTCAATTTGGTCGAGAAATAAGGATTATAGCATTTGGATTGTAAATCGAAATCAAACTATGAACCCGAAATGCTGCTGTTCATATGTTCTTCATTTTCAAATTTTTAAATGAACCAATATTATATCAACGCTGTTTCTAATCCACTAACACTCGCTTGGCCCGATTGGTTGCCTGCTTGGTCTTAAGGCTTTGTGACACGCGTCCCACTCAAAGGTCATGGGTTCGAAACCCAGCAAGACCATTTCTTTTACAAACTTGTCATTTTTTCATGTTTTTTTTATCAAACTTCAACAATTTTTTTGACCAATCAAAACTCCTTACTTTAAGGTGATTTTTTGGACACTTGTCAATAAATACATCTATTTTATGATAGTGCAAAAATTTTTAGAAAAAACTTTCATCTGATTAAATTTTAATCGAGCCGAAAACGACGTTCTGAACTGTTTTCAAACCTCCTTAAAAGGTGAATTTTTCAAGTTTTCGACTTCCGATTTTTTTCAAAACTTTTCATACATAAATTTAACATCTCAAAAACATTTTCAAATCACTTTTCAAAACATTTCATCAAACTTGCATCTTTTTACCATGATTGATCCGATTTAAACGATAAAACTGATGGCCTCTCTCGAATTCTCGATCGATCATGGGCCTCCTTATGGTGTAAGTCCCAATCCTTTATGTACATATTTAGTTTTACTTGTACATACTCAAATCATCATTGTTAATATTCAAACATAAACAAATTCTTTCGTTTGTTTTCATTCGCTTGTTCATACGCCAATCCATTGGTTCTAAAGGAAGGTTTCTCCGGGCAAGTTTTCTTTTAAACCAATGGGCTCCATCACTGCAGGTAAGTCCCATAACATTCTTTTATGTACATATTTCTTTGTACATATCAAACTTTGTCAAAATACTTTTACAAAGTTTCATCCGTACATACATGTATATTTCTTTTATACTCAAGTACGTATAAACTCGATCGTTTGTTTTTCTTTCACTTGTGTATATTCAAACAAAACAGTATTTTGTGTACATATTTTCTGTGTACATATCAAATACTTTTCATACAAAACTTTCATCTATACATAACACAGATACTTTTTACAAATACTCCAACACGTATAAACCCGATCATTCGCTTCTGTTTATCCAGATATACACTAAATACCATTGATTTTGAAAAGAAGTACTATTCCCTGTGAATCTATTTTCAAATCAATGGGCCTCTCTTACAGTGTAAGTCCCAACCCTCTTATGTACATCCACCTTCGTCCTAGACATAAAACTCGCTCGTGTATATTCACTTTCTTGTACACAATTTCAAACTCAGGAATAATCAAGTTACGTTGCTTTAAACGTTCGTTTACGTAGACACTTGTTTATATTTCCTTCATAAACTCCCCGTAAATAAACATCATTGTTTATATTTCCTTCATAAACCCTCGAATACATATCACACACACACACACTTGTTTATATAACTGCTCGGGCTATTAACATAACAATTAGTCTAACCAATAGGCTCCCAGTAGTTTAGCCTCCGCTTTGGCTTCATACAAGATAACTCATCCCCGCAGAGTTTAGCCTTCGGTCAGACAAAGAAACTCTCCCAGAAAGTTAGCCTCCGCTAGGCTTCATATAAGACAACACTCCCCGCTGAGTTAGCCTCCTCTTGGGCTTCTGCTCAAAAGAACTCCTCATTGAGTTTAGCCTTCTCTGGGCATCATACAATGAAAGAGAGGAAATCTCTTAATGTTCTCCTCTCTTGGGCTTCCAATACAAAGAATCACCTTAAGATAGAACCCCGAAAGGATGGTTTCTCATGAAATCACTTTCAAATTCCCATAGAGTAAAATTTCCTTGAAGTTGCTTCTTCACAAGAAAGGATGATTTCTCATGAAATCCTTTCAAGCCAAAGCCAGCCATACCCTAGCTCTCTGAGCTTCATACAAGGACCCCATGACCGATGGCCCTCGAAATGCCTCCTCTGGGCTATCAATAAGGACCCATGGGCTTTTAAAAGCATCCCTTTAATCCAATCAATTTCTCCTTGAGATTTAGATATCATCCTATGAAGAAGTATCTCATCCATTACATCACATACAATAAAAACTTTTCAAACTTTTCAAACTCTTTTCAAACAAAAAAACATCCGTTAATTGTAAGTGGTAACGCTTGTACACCAAGCAAAACACCTAATACTATACATTAAAAGATTCAAACATCTTTTCAAACATCTTTCTTAAACATGTAAGTGGTAACGCTTGTATACTCAAGCAAAACACCTAATACTTACTGCATTTAAAGATTTTTATCAAACAACTTTTCAAAATGTATGTGATGAAATAGATTAGATACATTTTCATTAAGATGACATTTGTCTATCTCTTACTAACATCCGTTGCTTTCCATTAGCATATGGGAACTACGATTGCTCTCGACTTTCTCAACATCCTTTTGAGAATACGAGGAGGTCTCATCCTTGCCGAGCAAATTTCTATCTCCCTCGCACTAAACAAACCATAGAACCTTGTAGATCCGAGCTACAAATGCCCGATTCCCACTAGATATATGTATGCAAAGATCCATGATCTTTGCGAAAGCACAATAATAATAACCCTAGAATCTTAAATAACCTATCTGTTTTCAAAAAATCCTAAATCTGAGAAAACTTTCCCAATCATAGAAATAGCAATTAAAAACACACAACATATCAAACATATTCATATATAAAGCAGAGATAACTACATATATTTAGGGTGCTCCATCTATTCCCTTTATATACCAATCCCCTTACTCGGAATCTCCTCATTACGGCCTAGTTTCGCTTAGTCATACGCATACCAATATCAATCGAGTATTTCACTTTTCCCTTTTCATAATCATTAAATCATCTTCGTGTTGAAAATAATAAAGCTTGATGCTCGTGCATCTTTATAAACAAATCAAAGATTTAAATCGTTACGAGCCGTAAGATCCGAACTCACGTCAGCATCCTCTACGTCACCTTTAACGCGAACACACAGCGAGTTGGTAAATGGACGGCCTAACAAAATATTCTTTGACTTTCATGCCATTAAGAGTCGTGAAAGGTCAAGTAATTCTCGATTTCATTGTGGACCATTCACGATCGAAAGACTCATGGGTTACGTTGAAATGCAACTCGAAATTATACTTTGATGGTTCGACCCATAAGGATGGTTGGTGTTGAGTCCTATAATTTCTCCCAAGGAATTCCAAAAATTCAAGTATGTTAGATGGTCCTCGTTGCTCAAACAACTAAGTCGGCACGTACGCTATTGTTGACTAAGCTTTGTTGGAATTGGGGCAACTATCGAAATTAAAGGAGACTCGTTAGTGGTCAAGCAAATAACAAAGGAATACAAATGCATAAAGGAAAATTTGATGACATATCATTATAGTTAATGTGTTACTCGTAAAATTGAATACATGGATATTCAACATATACCGAGAATAGAAAATCAAGAAGCAAATGACCTAGCATGCTTGGTTTGGTATAAAGTTTCTACCAAAACTTTGAGGATTTGGTTGAAATAAAGAGGTAGGTTTATGGCTACTAGAGTCATACCATCGAAGAAAATATAAAATTAGGTTGTGGATAAACAGGATTCAAGTATTAGCCATAGACACCTTATCGATGCGATGGTGAAGTCCAATGTGAGTTATTTAACAAATCCAACATTGAATGTTGATAGGAAGATAAAAAATATAGAGCATTATCATATGTCCTCATGGAAATGAATTGTTCAAGAAGACCGGAGGGCGTACATCAAGTGCCTAGGAGAAAGTGAGGCATACTTAGCATTATCGAAGTCCACAATGGGCATGGGCACATCAAGGTGCCATAAAATGAAATGGTCATTATTCGATATGGTATGACACCAAGATGCTCAAAGATTGTATAGATTTTAAAGGGTGTGAAGAATGCGTAAACATGCGTGAATTCAACATGCCCTCGCAAGTGAGTTACATTCGATCATTAAACCATGGCCCTTAGAGGATGGGCATTGATTTAATAGAGAAATCAATCCCGCTCATCTAAAGGACATAAATATATCTGGTAGGAATTGATTATTTACTGTGGATCAAGCAATACCACTAATAGTTGCCCATCAAGAGGCTATTGAGTTCATACAAATGTATATAATCTATAGGTTCGGATTGTCAGAGAGCAACCACGTACCAAGGTTCCGTGTTTACTGGTAGAAAGACGTGAATTTGCTCAAGAGATGGGGTTTAGATTACTAACATCAACACCATATTATGCTCACAAATGGTCAGTCAAGCAACAATAAAGTAATAATAGGGTTAATTAAGAAACATGTTGGTAAAAAGCCAAGAATTGCACAAGACTTGGACCAAATACTATGGGCTTGTAGAACATCTCCTAAAGAAGCTACCACCACGCCTTCCAACTAACATTTGGTCATGATGCGTTCTACCGTGGAAATTCATATCTACAATCGTTCAATTCAAAGAGAATGAGATCCCATCCGCATTGTATTTTGAGATGATGATGAATGAGTTAGTTGAGTTAGACGGTTAGACTACATGCATTGGAAATCCTAATGAGGCAAAAGGAAAGAGTACCTGTGGCATATAAACAAAAGGGAAAGGTAAACATTCACTATTAATGACTTAGTCTGAAAGTCATATTGCCCATGGACAAGAAGAATAAAACATTAGGTAAATGGTCACCTCATTGAAGGACCTTTTCAATACTAAAGATATTCTCAAACAATGCAAATGAAATCAAGAGTTAGTTTACATGTTAATTAAAGGTTAATGGAAAATATTTAAAATATAAAGCCTCACCTACGTGAGATTCAATAATAACAACATAATCGAAATATTATAAAGGAATACCAAAATGGTACCATCCAGTGCCAAAATGGCGTTGTTCAGATATTACAAACCGAGATTCAAGATTAATTAAACAAACAAAGATTTAGAAATATGCATTATTTCTCAATCTTTCAAAAGTACTCAAAAAGGACTAAGCCTTGTTGGGTGAAACGCCTTGCTCCTTCTGTGGTAGCCACTTCTCCTTTGAGTTGCTCTGCTGCTTCCATTTTGGAAACGCCTTTGTTGAGAAGTTCTTCGAATTGGGTCCCACAAGACGGGCTTGCATTTATGCAATTGTTGTTGTGGGCCTCCTTAACCTTCCGCTTGGAGTTTTGAATTTGCCCTTCCCAAAGGAGAATAGTCCAGCTCGAACCTCATATTCCGCCTTAGCTCGTGCATGGCTTGATCTTCTTCACTTCTTTGAAAGTTTTGAAGCATGCTCATAAGCAGCCCATGGCTTTTCGCTTCTCGGACTTTATAATAGCGTAATTCATTTTGAAGAAGACACCCATTATCCAACAAAGCCTGAAGATCGAACAATATGGTGTTGAATGCAAGCAAGGAGCAAAGGTAAGGTTAACATGTAAGAAGCTCCTTCATGGTGTAGCAAGTCAGATTATCCTTTTTGAGAACTTCGAACAAATCTACATCAAGGATTGTCTCCCGACTTTGTTTAGAAGTATAGCTCTAGCATCCGAGGGCATTGGTGTTAGTCGAACCAGTATTTCACTCTAGCGAGAGGAATATCCCTTAATTTACTTCATGTACCCAATCACACAGGCCTAGGAGAGCTTAACCTCTCGATCATTCGAGATGAAGATTGGGAATTTCCATACGCAAAGGAGTCACGCCCATTTCACTCATAAGCTCATTAGTCTTGTCACCATCGTCTTCGTCTTTGTCTTGCTCACCGCCTTCTTCCTTCATCAAATAGATCCACCACTTCGATAGTATTAGTCTCACTCACTGTTAGCACGACTGCTCCATCACGAACCGCCTGGCTTCCTCTTCTTCTTCGATCCTTCTTCCGCAGACTTACTCTTGAGGAGAATTAGCCTTATCCTTTTCGCTGGAGGACCTTTGGGCTCTAGAAGGGTTTTGAGAGGAGACTTCGAAAGGAGTTTCGTAGATTCTCCGCAGACTTATGATATGCTTCGTGTTTTTTTAAAGAGGGAAGGCTGGTCATCTTGTGCCTCAAGCCTCATTGAACCACCATGTTGGAAGATCCTTTGTTTTGCACAAGATTACCGGAGTTCCATAGGGAGAAGAGGTGATTGGAGAAGCAATTTTTGTCAGAGTTGAAGTGGTGGATTTGGGTCCAAGTATCCTACGTAAACAAGGAAAATTAAGAATATGCACCAAGGTATGAATAACTATTTTGTTAGGGATTCAAATTAATTTACCTATGGATTATCGTGAGGAAAGGTTATTATCAATATGTTCCAAATTACGTTGAGGTCAAGATGAATTTTGGATATTGTGAGGGAGCAACATCTCCGAATCAAGTCCGTAAATGCTAGTAGTGCTCAGGCCTTTAGAAATCTCTCTTTTGCTTCTTCTTAGAAGCTGTATTTCCACCAGTCTTGGGATTCTTTCCAAGGTGCTTGGTTTCCTTCTTAGGAGGTTATGGAAGTTTGTTACCGAAAAGGTTTAGACATGATAGATCTAAATCATAAATTTCATTTATTTCGAAACATCGTGATAGTTGATACCTTTGGAGTTGGAAACATTTGCTATTGCTGTGTTGTGGTTGTTGTAGTAGTTGTTGTTTTGGTATTGCTAGAGGCACATCATCACTAGTTTCGACATTTTGTTGAGAAGTGCTTTTCCTTAGGCTTCACAACAAATTTTTATCCTGATGGCTAAAAAATGAAACAATTAAAGTAAAATGTTAAGAATAAGGAAATTGGCATACATTTGGGATTATTTCAAGCATTCGCACTGTGCCTTGATTAGATGTAATCGAAATGGCGGGAAGCATAGAATTAAGATGTCCTGGAAATTATAAAGCCAGTGACGAATCCATGTCACGCCTCAGATGCTTTAGTTTCTTTTGAGATCGTATTTGAACATCTCTTTGCAAGTCAACCACCAAGGTATGGAGGAAACCAAGCCAGAGCCGCCTGAGGTAGGCCTAGGAAATTTAGGATGCATTTCGAGTGCCAACCTATACCTATCCTCTGTGACAACCTGAAGGAAGTTTGAACTTAGAAATTTTTTCTAAATTTTTCCTTCAAGGTCTCGGATGTCGATACAAGGTTTCCAAGCGCCAGGGTCATAAGTGGTTTCAAATAATTCGAAAAGCCCTAATTTCTTTGGCGTGAGTGAACATACCTTTCTTGGAGTGTACCGCACATGAACGCATCAAGCCTTTGTTGAATGGTGAGTGTTAACATATATGATTGGTAACTTAGTCCACCATTCCGAAATCCTTCACTGAAGTATGTTGGTTCAAAAGGCGAGTTCGAACCGAGCAAATCTTGATACTGTTCTTGTTGTAACTTGGCTTCTTTGCTTTAAACGTTGACCCGAGGTTATGGCACTCGTGTTTGGAACAGAGGTCGTGGATTAATTGGCATAGTCCAAATTGTCTAGATCGGTTGTTGATAAGCAAAGAGGAAAATTTGATTCTAGGAGTAATTGTAAGGAAATCAACCTAGGGAGCATAAATGCTTTCCAAATGTCTTGTATTTCTACTCTTAACAGCCTCCGAAGAGACATTGTGAACCATGATGGTCCATGAGTCCTTGGGGAAAAGGGGTATCCTCTTGAATTTGTGTCTCTTAGAGAAGATCATGATGTATTTTGAGAAAAGGACTTTGAAATCATCTTTGTCATTATTTGGGGTGAGTTTTCGAAGCCTTGTGCTTTCAATAATTCTGTCAGCTATCTCCGGATCTTGTTCGACAATAGTGTCAGCGGTTGATAGGGAGGATTCGAACATGGCATTGAGCCATAATCGAGCAACCAAAAAGGCCGCTAGAAGAATGTTTTGAGTATGGATTTCAAACTAGAAACGGCCGATCTTAAGCTTTCATAAAGATCAACAAGCAACAACAGATGCACTCTCCTATTCTCATGCAAGTCCTAGCTAAAGGAATGAACCTACTGGCTACTTGCAAGGATCTGCTGCAGAACACATACCGTGACAACCATAAAGTGAGGAAGGCAATGTGTTCTACGTCTGAAACTCTATCTCCTTCAATGTGGTAGTGGCTGATGAATTTGGAAAAACTAGCTAGTTTGACATCAAGTCAATAATATTGTAGTGTTCTTCGTCGTGATATAAGTTTCTCCCACCGTGAAAGACCGTGATGGCGCTATGTTAAAAAGGTGTTATCATTCCGCTAGGAAGATGAAAGGTATTAGGTGCTATCCAAAAGTACAATGAGGCGAATAGCAGGTGACTATAGTGAAACTGGTTTCGGATGTACTAATCAAATTATAGATTCCTAATTCTTCCCATTGCCAGATTTTTGACTTCTACTTTGGTGAGCCGCTTTGATAAGCTATGTCCGGTGGGCAGATCGAAATGGTTTGAAGTTACTTTTAGATAATCTAAGATAAAGGATCTTGGGGTACGATTGAGTTTCCATGGTTTTCAATCGATGATTCGCCATATTTTCAGTTCCTACTTTAGGGGTATCCATTTTATTCAATAAGGGTTTGAAGTTATAGCAAATAGGAAAGATTTTCCTAGTCTTTCGTGATTTCAAAATGCTTAGAGGACCCATTAAAGCAAATCGCTTTCCAGAAGCAGTTAGTAGGGATCAATACCGAGGCATACAACATTTCTTTTCCTTGGAGATCATTTGAGGAATGAGCATTGATTGACTCGTAAGTGCCCACCTTACTCTCCATGACTGCTCGTGTTCTTCTCTTCTTCTTGAAGCTTTCTTGAGATGAGATTGATGAAGACATTGTGAGATTGTGAAGGTTTTAGGGTTTAGTGAAAGAAAAGAAGAAGTAGTTTTAGTTTTGGAAAAAAAAGAAAGGACTAAACCGATGAGTTTTTATAAGAGGGAGGAAGTTTAAACATCCACTAAGTGAGACTAGGGATGCGGAGTCGTGGGTTGATTCAAAGAGGTGCGTAAACCGATGTTGGTAATAAGTATGATTAATGATAATCATTATTTTTAACCGCACCATGCCGTGACCATTGGTTCAAAACTAAGAAATCAAAGAGGCTCTTGATTGACGTGGTTGAAGTCATACGCAGAAATATCATGATTACTCAAAAGTCACATCAAAATCTTAAATATATTTAAAATAAGTATTTCAAAAGGTTCAAATACATATTTTAAAGGGGCAATTGTTGGTCAAGATTTTGATAATGTGGTCGAAATGAAACAATTACGTGATGGAATAAAGCAAGTGTTATGTTTCGAATGGAAGATAATGTTCTTCGAATGGAAATGTCAAAGCTTAGAGCTCGAATGACAGTGTGAAGATACATTTAAAGAAGCTTCAAATGGTGATGAGACTATGTTTGTGAAGGTTGTAAACGATTCGAATCAAAGGGTACCAAGGCGTTTGAAATTCAAATCGAAGCGGATATTGGAAATTCAAAATACATTAGCGCCAAAAGATTCAAGACGCTGGAGGCTAGAGAGAAGCAATGCTCGCATGCTTCGAACGTATAATCTTATAGCAAGACCGTTATGGTCTAAATAGTATAAATAAAAGTCTTAGTGTTAGATTTCGTGTGTCATATCTATTGTACAAAATTCAAGAAACATTCAAAATACCGCATGGATAGGAAACGAATGCTCGAACAATGTACATATGATAACACCAAACATTTACAATTCAAAAACTCTTTATACTTTCCATTTATCTTTCATTTCACCCAATACATTTCAAATACTTTTACATTCATGTTTTTACATTGAAACTTTTACATTCATGTCTTTACATTGAAGCTTTTACATTCAAAGTCATTTATTCTTTTCTGCATTTAAACGTTTCTTTTTACATTCGAATCTTTAATCATTCACCAGTTTTACATTGATTTGTTTAATCATGTCATTAGATTCTTTTAGGTAATCAAAGTGAATCGAATGCCCTAAAACACTTTAATTAAAAATCCTAACTATGAATACCAGTTTTACTAGTAGATTTATCCAAACGATTAAACCCCATAGGATCAATCTAGTCGATCCTGCAAGTAACCAGAGAGATTGAATAACAGTAATTAAGTTTATTCGATAGTTTGGAGGACTAGCGGTTGTTTACCAGAAATCACTGTAAACAATAGTACACCACTTCTTTTTCCATATAGGATCAAGCATTGTGAATCCAAAGTTTCACCGCTACTATTTCCATTCAAGGATCAATCCCATACCGAGTTCCAACTCCCTATGAATGCATGTGCAATTTAACCAACAACATATATGCAATTAAGATATTTCACCAACCTTAATTATCAAGCATACCACAATAATTCAACACATTTAAATTATCCATCATTTTGCACAAACATCATGTTTCATCATCAACAAATAATACACATAGTATTTACTATCATCACACATCACAAATAACACATAGCATACAAGCCAATGCCACCCTTCAAATTTCTCGCAGCAATCATACATGATAGTTCAATCTGCCATGAATTTCCTTCCAAAATCAGGTTATAATACTTATTTATCATCAATTAAACATCATCTAACATGTATACATCATGGGTAACCTAATCATAACATCAAATCTAATTTTCTTCATCAAAATCCCAATTTTCCCAATTCAATTTAAGTGAACAAAACCTAGAAATTGATATACCCAATCATATAGTATGTTACTAATCACCACCCAAGAACATACAATAAATAATAATGAAGATTCTCCCACTTACCTCTTGAAGATCTTCTTAGGGTTTCTCTTCTCCTCTTCTCTTCTCTTCTTCTTCTTTTCATTCTTTTCCACCAAATGACAACACTATCTATGTTTTCCTTTAACCCTTTACTAACTAGTAAACTAAAATTGGGCTTAACACTTAAGACCTCTTTATTACTTCTATTGTTATCATTAGGCCCAACACTAAATAATCTCATTTCTACTCATACAACTAAATTACTCAAATAACACACATATTTAAATAATTCAAATATTCATTTAAATCACTCAATTGAATTAATTATCACATAATATAATAAATAATAATAATTAATAATTAACTATTAAAATCAGGATGTTACATTGGTAGCACATATTCACAAATCATGCACAAGTCCTTTCTAAGAAGATATCAATCCTTCCAATAGCTTTAGAAATGACATCAAAGAAGGATGTTTTAGGTCCTTCCAATGAATCATTTAAATATGAAGCTTTTAATAGTTTGTCAAATAGATCCAAGATAGAACAAAATGATGTAGGACTTCCACTTTCCAACCATGTCTATCTTCATACTCATTGTATACATAAGAAAATCAAACCGGTTTGGACATTTCATCGAGCATGTGGTGGGCAAAGCACAAAACGTAATTGTAACGCCTGCTTTAATTAATATTATATTATATTAATATTTCGAATTACCGATCGATATTTATGTTGCGATGAGAATATTTATATTAATCAATATATCCGATAATATATCCGCGAAGTTTCGTTCGGTCCGGTTTTATCCGCTTGTTCGTAAAATATTATTCGACCGATATTTAATTCCGATTTATTTTAATTAATTGAATTAATAATATTATTGGATATTATTAGTGTGTTAATTAATAAAATAAGTTAGGGGTGGAGGAGTAATTGGTAGAAATGGGGTTTACACCCTTGTTGCTAGTATGAATACTTATAAAACCAATTTTCCTCATTTTCTTCCATTCATAAAAATTCTCTTTGTTTTCTTTCCATTTGCAACACAAAGCCAAACTTAGAAACTTGAGAGAAAAGAGAGGGTTTTGGGAAGAAGAAGAAGAAGAAGAGGAGCAAGGAAGCTTTGTGTTGAGTTTTGAATCATCAAGGATCATCCAATCTCTAGAGGTAAGGGGTTTGATTTTCTACTTCCTATAATTAGGGTTTGATAGATATATTGTGAATTTGGGATAAATTGGTGTTATGGTTTATGAGTTGTATGTGTAATTGTTGAAATGATTTAGAAAGTTTGAGTTAGAGTATGGTTTGTGGGTGTTTTATACTACCTTGAAATAACTAGAAGTATTAAAATGGAAGTTGTATAATGAAGAAATCGAAGAAAGAAAACCAAACCTAAAATGCGAAAACCTTTGGAGAAGGAGAAGTGGCGCACCAGGCAAGGGAAGCGCCCACCTTCCATGGAGGGAGACCGCCCCCTTATATGCCTCCTTTTTCTTTAGGGGCATGGAGGAATGAGTTTTCATGGTTTTTCTGTTTTCTGCTTGCTGTTTTCTATTTTCCTGTATAATATTCTTCTACATAATTTTCATTATTTTGGTTCTGTTTATTTCAATTCCCTTAAATCCTCATACTACTAGTTAGTATTAATAAAATATAATTAGGACACAAGTTAGCCGATTAAATTTAGAACCCGATTATATTCCGATTTTCCGATTTCGGTAATTTCGACGACGGAGCAAGTTCGTCCAAATTCAACGAAAATTGACGTGCTAGCTAAGTTCGACGTGTAGAACGTAATGATGAAGTTAGTTTTTCAAATTACTAGTTTTTACTAAACGACCCAAAATAGGCTTAATTACGCTAAATTGAATCGGATAGCTTTAGTCAGTTAAGACACGTAGGGACAATCCGATTGCGATGTTGACGATCATGATTAATGTCGATTATTAGGAATGGATTTCGCGACGATTATTGGTGTTTTGACTATTTTTCCGTAGTTGGAATTTAGTGAATGAATTGATAATGATGTGGTGCGATTAAACATGATGTTTGCGACGGCGTATTTATTAAAAATACTTGATGATATGCGATGCAATGATATATGTCTTTGTACATGATGATGTGATGATTATATTGATGTTGTTAATAAATTCTTCCGATTTGTGAATGCATGACTTTTCATGATGATAAATTATTGGTGATGTTTTGCATAATGCAATTATGATGCGATGATATATTTATCTTGATGTGGATAAATTATGGCGATGTGGGCTTTATGCCAATCTTGATGAGCGATGATGATGTTTTTTTGTTGTGTTGTTTTATTGTCGAGTCACATACATTGCATGGCGACGAGGGCTTTTATGCCAAGCGATGAGGCTTTTATGCCAAGCGACGATGGACTTTATGCCAAGTGTTCTTAATTATGGACAAAGCGACGGGTACCACATGCATAACATAGTCGTGTCTCATGGAGTCGGTTATGTTTATGTTTGAGTTGTTTGGGGTTGGGTTTTAATTGATGGATGATGTGAATCGATGAATATAAATGATGAGTTTTGCGATGGTTTAACTTGATGAAATGCTTAATGCAAATATGATGTGATGATGTTTGGACGATGGGCTTTTATGCCAAAAGTGACGATGGGCTTTAGCCAATTTGTGATGATTTTATTTATGTTGCTTATGTTATTAGTATTGTTTGATGTTGTTGTTTGATGTTGTTGTTTATGATTGCCGTATGGATTAGTGACGTATTAACTTGTGATGGTTTCGTGGTGATGGAAGTTTATGTGTTATTGTGATGATTTATGCCGATGAGGTTATGGCGATAAAGTAGATTAGACACATTAAAATGACGAGAGTGGGTGAGTTTTTTATGTGTGGAATTGCACTTATTAATCTATACCCTTTATAATTCTGAAACTATATATATGGTTTATCATGCCTTTAATTATATGTTTTGGATTATCTCACCCTTTACTTGTTTCGCCGTTACCTTTATATTGGTAACGTGTGTTATGAAGACGGAGTTTATATAGCTCGTTAGTCGAGTCGGTCGCCTAATACGTAGCACCTGGGGATACTTTATGTTGTCTTGTTGTTGTTCTTTTGTTGTTCTTGATTTTGTAAATAAGAATCATACTTTATGAAAACATGATTTGATGAGGAAGTTTAATAAAGAAAATGTTTTGATTTTATGAATCAATTTATGATTTCGATGATGCTATGTATCCAGATTTATACTTTAAAGCAAACTGCTTAAAGTGATTTGGTTTTGGGGTGATCAAGATTTAATTTATGAAATTTTAAATTACTCGATTTTTGCATATCAAACCTTGGGTAATATGGGGTGTTACATTAGTGGTATCAGCAGTTGTGTCATCCGCCGTGTTATTAATGTGTTTAACCTCGTCAGATGCATAATGTGTGTGAACATCAACGGACTTGCTTGTTTCTATTTGTTTGATGCAGAGATGAGTTTGAAACAAGTGGGAGAAGATTTTCTTCTGGTGGCGCTTGTGGCTAGAGATGGAGCCTCATGTGGTTACGCTTTGGTAACTTGAAGGGTAAGTTTGAAGACGCTGTTGTAGTTTGGTAAGCATGGTTTATGTAACCTTCATGATTGTCGACTGTCTATTGACAAATTGAGGAACTGATCACCCTGAATCTCTTGTTGATAGTAGTCGGGATTTGTATTGGTTGGGATGGACTTGTCTTGCCAGCTTAATAGTGTATGAACCATAACTCATTTTTTGAATCACTTGATCCTCAACTTGGCCGGTACTTACCTATGAATCATAATAGACATTGTAATATTCTGTAAAATAACTGTAAGTGTTAATATCTTATGTTTAATATAAGTGAGAAGACTCACTTGATATTTTAGCCAGCCATTGAAGTCCTTGTCCCGACGTTCTAATATTTGATTATCGGTGATTCCAAGGTATGTTTCCCTTAACGAGTCCTCAAATTTTCTAATCAATATAAATTAAATTAGTATCTAATTTAATTAAAACCTACTAATCAATATAAATTAAATTAGTATCTAACTTAAATAAAACCAACAACTCATTAGAAATTTAGAGAGTATACTTATCAAGAAAAGGTTCAACTTTGCAATTTACAAGCACATAAGTCTCAAGAATTTGAAGTCGTCATCCGTTAGAAATCGATTTCTACCTCTTCCAATAGGACGACAAGGGTATTTAAAAATAGACAAACATTCATAAACCTTACAATTCCCACCGTCATCATGTCGAGGAACTTTAGTACGCCTTGTTTGCAAATTGGGATCAAAGTACATGGAAGCAAAATTGGAAATCTCTTCTAAAATATATGCTTCACAAATAGATCCTTCAACTTTCACCTTATTACGAACCTTTCTTTTCAAATATAGCATACACCTCTCAAATGGATACATCCACCTATATTGCATAGGACCTCCAACCTTAGCTTCATATGGGAGATGCACAACTAAATGCTCCATTACATCAAAGAATGCCGGAGGAAAAATCTTTTCTAACTTGCAAACTATTTCAATAATAGAAAGTTCCACTTTCTCCATAATCGACCAGTAATTCACGGCACAAATTTCTTTAAAAAACAAGCTAAGTTCTGTTAATGCCCTCCATATAGGTTTTGGCAACATGTCACGCAATGCCAAAGGAATCAACCTTTGCATAAAAACATGACAATCATGACTTTTCATTCCATATATTTTCCCATCTTTGAGATTAATACAACGCGAAATGTTCGATACATACCCATCAGGAAATTTCAATTGTTTGATCCATCCGCACACCATTTTCCTTTGATTATCATTCAACACATAAGTCGCCTTTGGTTTTTTGTGCTTCCCATTATCAAATATCAACTCTAAGGTGGGACGATTGCATACTTCTTCATATCTTCTTGCATTTGCATTGTCCTTGCCTTCCCTTTATATCCATAATTGTGTTAAAATGTTATCAAACACATTCTTTTCAACATGCATAACATCCAAATTATGTCGATTAGATTAGTAGACCAATAAGGCAATTCCCAAAATATGCTCTTCTTCACCCAATTGTGATCTTTTCCAAATCCATCTTGTTTCGATTATGTGAATTCAAACCAAAATGAATTTCTTCAAGTGATTCACTCTATTCATAATCTCACCCCAAAGAAGGTGTGGTGGTAAAGACTTCTCAATTTTGAGTTTTAAATGAGTATCGATCACGATCAAACGGATGTTCAAGAGGAAGATATGTCGATGACAATCAAACCAACAACATTTACCACACTTAAGTACAAATGACTTACTCTTCCCATACAATATGGACACGCTGAGTTTTCCATGAGTACTCCACCCACTTAACATTCCATGTGGAAAGTCACTTATGGTCCATAATAATGTTGCTTTCATCTTAAAATTTTGTCTCTTGCAAGCATCAAAAGTGTTCACCCCATCTTCCCATAATATATTTAGCTCATCAATTAGAGGTCTAAGATAGACATCTAAACTTTTACCCGTGATTTTGGTCCCGGATCAAAAGGCTAAGGAAAATGTATTCCTTCTCATGCACATACTTGAGAGGAATAGGTGTGACAAAGACCGCCAACATGAGTATTGAGTACCGTAAAACCAAATGGACTAAAACCATCTGTACAAAGGCCAAGCCCCATTTCGAGGCTCTTCGCAAACCTAGGATAAGAGGCGCAAATTGTTTCAAGCCTTAGCATCGCAGGATGTGTGACACCGTTTTATCATGACGCACTCCATCCGCATGCCAACACATATATTGAGCAAGATATTTTGACATATATAGGCGTTGAGTCTCGGAATAATAGGAAAATATCGTAACACGGAGAAAGGTACATCTTTTCCTTTATTAAACACCCAACCTTCGGTTTGAATCGTAGGTCCACACACTAAGCAAGCTGAGCAAATTTTGGGTCTTTTCTTTATCATACAACATGCAATGGTTTGGACATGCATCTATTTTCACATCCTAGTGTCGTCAAGAACCATTTTCTTAGATCTATAAAATTTTCAGGTAACTTTTCTGACTCTGGGAGCATGCTCTTAATTATGGCAATCATACGATCATAACAACTCTCACTCATATTATACTCTGACTTTAAATTAAAAAGTTGTGTTACAGCTGATAACTTTGTGTGCCTTAGGCACCCATCCCATAATGGTTCGTCTGCGTCTCATAGCAAGGTATAAAATTTCAAAGCTGACGGATTAGGATCCTCTTCCAAAGTTTGATCCTCTGAAAGATCATCAACATCCATGCCATCTACAACCATATCCACATATGGATTCCTAGTCTCCCAATCTGTTGAACTACTATCCCCCCATTGATCCTCACCATGAACAGTCCAATTTAAATAATCTTCCATAAATCCATATTCATACAAATGTTTCTCCACCCAAAATGATTGTTCCCTAACACAATTCTTGCATTTAGAACATGGACAAAAAATACAACCTAATGCATCAGCAACTCTTGGGGCTCTTTTAGAAACCTCAATCAATTCGTCAACTCCATTCTTAAATTCTTCAGTTACTTAGCTGTTATTATTCTTTTCTTCATCCAACTTCGACGGGTCTCATGATTACAAGGATTCTGAGATAAAGTCAAAGCAAACTTTTGTATTTCGTATCATTTTCCCATATAATATTTACAAAGAGGATATCAAATACTCTAAATGAATTTCCTAATCAAATCATTTAAGTTTTAACAATAAAAAAATCATTTAAACTTTAACAATAATAAGTTCTTCTAACATAGAAGTAGAACAACCAACAGTCATAACTCAAAGAAATAGTTAGAAAGGAAAAAAGTAAGAGAAACTTACTGCCAAGTTTAGAAATAATGATTGTTGGTGAAAGGCCACAGTACAATGACACTACCTAGAGAACAACAAAGGTTAGGCTCAGAAACAATCACTTGAAATCAAGTTTTAACAATAGAATATATACATTTCAACGTTGATGATACAAACACCTAACTCTCAAAAGAGAAGAACTTATTTTTAGAGTGTCTTTTAGATAGATAAGTATTACATAATAACTTAAGATTTCAACATTGACTATATTTTTTAAACAACCAATATTAATAATTAATAATGTTAGTAATAAGAGGTCGATCTCTCAACATTCTTGTGAGTATACTTCCAGAGCGTGATTCATGCTCTGTTTTCTTAGTTTTTAGTTTTTATGACTATGTTTCTTATTTCCTGCTTGGTGTAATACAATAGGGGTGTTTTGGCCTCTTCATCAAAACCAAGGGATCATAAAGAGTTGGTAGTTGAAGCTAAGAGCAAGATATCGATTGTGAGTAGACTTCCTATTTGTTAATATTTACACATTGTTTCTTGCATCTTTATAATTTATATTCAGATATTTATTTGAGGAAATTAAAATTAAGAGCTACTGTGCTTTTGTATTAGAAATTACTAACTGTCCTAAAATTTTATGCCATTGGAAAAGCTCTAGCCCATCTTAACTTTAATTCATGACTATGGGTCAATGGGATGGGGAAGCTGAGAATGGATTCTATCTTGGAGAAACATTTTTTTTTCAACAACGAAGCTGATAATTGATTGGCATCTTTTCTAGAAGCTAGGTTAAGATGATAATTGATTGGCATCTTTTCTAGAAGCTAAGTTGTTAACTGAAGGTTCAACAACCTTTTAATAACATGAATGAAAAGTAAGTTTGTAAAATCCTAAAATCCTTCTATCCATCTGCTAAGTGCTTTAGAGAATAATTATTGTTCATGTTACCATGCTAAGCTTACGGTGAAGTTCAAGCCGCTTTCCTCTTTCATCTTGTTACCTCACATTTCAGGAATCATTAGATTCTTCGCTATCAAGTTATAACAATAGAATATATACATTTCAACGTTGATGATACAAACACCTAACTCTCAAAAGAGAAGAACTTATTTTTAGAGTGTCTTTTAGATAGATAAGTATTACATAATAACTTAAGATTTCAACATTGACTATATTTTTTAAACAACCAATATTAATAATTAATAATGTTAGTAATAAGAGGTCGATCTCTCAACATTCTTGTGAGTATACTTCCAGAGCGTGATTCATGGTCTGTTTTCTTAGTTTTTAGTTTTTATGACTATGTTTCTTATTTCGCTTGTGTAATACAATAGGGTGTTTGGCCTCTTCATCAAAACCAAGGGATCATAAAGAGTTGGTAGTTGAAGCTAAGAGCAAGATATCGATTGTGAGTAGTTCTATTTGTTAATATTTACACATTGTTTCTTGCATCTTTATAATTTATATTCAGATATTTATTTGAGGAAATTAAAATTAAGAGCCACTCGTGCTTTTGTATTAGAAATTACTAATCGTCCTAAAATTTTATGCCATTGGAAAAGCTCTAGCCCATCTTAACTTTAATTCATGACTAGTCAATGGATGGGGAAGTCGAGAATGGATTCTATCTTGAGAAACATTTTTTTCAACAACAAGTTGATAATTGATTGGCATCTTTTCTAGAAGCTAGGTTAAGATGATAATTGATTGGCATCTTTTCTAGAAGCTAAGTTGTTAATCAAGGTTCAACAACCTTTAATAACATGAATGAAAAGTAAGTTTGTAAAATCCTAAAATCCTTCTATCCATCCGCTAAGTGCTTTAGAGAATAATTATTGTTCATGTTACCATGCTAAGCTTACAGGAAGTTCGTTTCGCTTTCCTCTTTCATCTTGTTACCTCACATTTCGTGAATCATTAGATTCTTCGCTATCAAGTTATAACAATAGAATATATACATTTCAACGTTGATGATACAAACACCTAACTCTCAAAAGAGAAGAACTTATTTTAGAGTGTCTTTAGATAGATAAGTATTACATAATAACTTAAGATTTCAACATTGACTATATTTTTAAACAACCAATATTAATAATTAATAATGTTAGTAATAAGAGGTCGATCAACATTCTTATTACCGCAATTTTAACTTTCTTCTCTAAGCATCTTATGTCTCCTAACCAACTTTAGAATTTTTATATAAGTACTCAATTTCTAAGGTTATTTTATCTTTAAAATAAATATATTAAATCATTTTCTAAGGCGCATAATTGAATATACATCATATGATACGGAGAAAGCGATATTACAAGAGAGAGGAACTTTAAGGGCACTCAATACGTATGGGTGACACATCAGAGGTGTGTTGCGATGAACAATCAACAAGATAAACATCTCCAGAACAAGTTTCATGCATTTTATTAGCAGGAAAAACACTAATGAAGGTAGTAAACTAATGTAAAATAAGAGAAATCACTTTACGCTCATATCAATTTTAACAAGTCACTAGTACTACCATGGTTAAGCGATATGTATTCACAGAGACAATAATCGTTAAATATTTATATTAGGATATTTATGACGCTTATATCCGAAAGAATTTAAAATCAACATCAACTCATTTATGAATGATTCTAGTGAAAATTAGTAAAAAAATGATTACCTCAAATATTAGGTTTAGAGAATTATGTGAGCAATTTCAAACGGAACATCAAAGTTTGATTAAACAACAACCTTATATCATCAAAATTTCTTTTCCAATTTCAATCCACCAGTACATTACCGATAAGAACATACAACCGAAATCGCTATCATACACCCAAATGCCAACACAAATAACTTCAAATCAATCATCAAAATGAGTAATGCTAGCAGAAACCATGGTATTGGGATCTTATGATAGCTATCTTATGATAGCTATCTTAAACTCCTCCTCATGATAGCTATCTTAAACTCCTCCTCATGATAGCTATCTTAAAGAAATTTTGATGATTTTAGTGTTGTTAAATATATTAAAAAATTAATTTTAGAATATTATTGTGATGTATATTGTTTTAGTTCTGTGATTATGTTTTGTTATTATAATGACTAGTGGATTAGTATGAAGATATATGACTGAAATATCTTTTAACTGTATTTTCACTTTAGTAATAAAGTAAAAATTATATTAATTAATTTAAATAAATATCAATAATTACAATATTTTAAAAAATTATTTTTTACGAATAATTTTTTTACAAATAGTCTAATTAGTTTTTATTTTAAATAATTATAAAAAAATATGAACTAGTCTAATTAACATTTATTTAAAAAATAAAATAAAAAACAATTGTAAAATTGTCCCAAATATTTAGCTTGAGATTTACTATGATAATCATAGTCATATTGTAGCTCTTTAGTTGGGAAGTAAAAATTCAACTTTGAAATTTTGCTACAATTTTGTTGTGGTTTAGCTAGGAATAATTTTATATTAGTTTGAATTTTACTAGGAATTTTTTTCCAAGATAATTAGCCACTCAATCCATTCTAGCGCATATATGGTAGTTAATCTCTAACAATTCTCCAACAATTTTTGTTTGATAGAGATTAGCTACGAATTAGCTATTATATTTGCCCTAGCTAATTTAAGATTTTCTTGTTGTGTAGGTTGAAAATTTTGTGAGATTGATAAGGGAAGTGGTGCACTTGGTTTTTTCATGGAAATTTGGATGGTGATATGATCATGGTGGCAGATTGTTTAAAAATCATAGATCATGGAAGTTTCAAAACTTGTGTTTTACTGATGGTAAATTGTTGAATGTTATATTAAGGTCATTATAATGGTTTTTGGTTAATTTTGAATTGGTACATGAATATATCATGAATTCAATAATAAAAGGTAGTGTAGTGTTATTAAATTGGATCTATGCGTAAAAGGAAAAGGAAACGGAAACCAAATGAGGTAAGATGCCTAAAGAAAGGGAAACATGTGAGAGTTATGATTTTTGTTTTATTCTAATTGCATGAAAACAAGTTACATTAATACTGATAACTTATAATGTATTAATTCAAACACTAGAAAAGGGCATTGTTTTTTTAATTATTTATATATATAATATTTTATTTTAAACTTACTTTTAATTTAAAATAAATATAATTTAAAATAAATTGAAATATATTTTATTGATAAAATAATTTGTTAAAACCCGTCATATTATTATTATAATTGTGTTATATTTTATTAAATATGATTTATGTTATTTGAAAACTAAGTTAAGGATTTATTTTGTTGTTGATGTTATTTATTTTTAATTTGGATGATTTAGATTCCTAATATGTACTATTTGAGTGTGTTTGTTTCCCATTAAAGAAATATTTGAAGAATCAATTCATTCTATTTTAAGATAATTTATTGCGATTATTCACTTATATATTTTTTTCTTCACAAATATATTTTTTTATTTAGAAATTTAAAAATAATATCTTAAAACTACACCTTTTTTTTTTAAACCGAGGGTCAGAGGCCAAAAATAAGAGAAAAACTACCACGAGAATAACTTCGGAAGTGAAACACCTACAAATACGAGAAAAATATATTGTTTTTAACTATTTATGTATCTAATATTTTTATTTTGCACTTATTTTTAATTTAATATTCAATAATTCTTAAGATAATATATAATTAAATATATATTATTGGTATTTCTTTTTAAAATTGAAAAATTAATACAATTTTATTTTCAAGTTATACATAAATATATTTTCAAACAAAATCAATAGTATTTTGTGTATTCCCTTTCCTATCACAAAACATTATTATAAAGTAACGTAGATTTGGTTAAAAACAATAATGATTTTCTTATTGATAAGTTTATGCGACATCTTTTTAAAGTATCTAAGGGACAAAAAAAACACTTTGATGAACGGAAAGACATTTAATACTAAAAATTATATAATTCATGTAAGGAGATGATGATATTTTATAAAACATAAAGTCATATAACTAGTTGTTAAAAGCAAAGGGGAGAAATATGGCACAAGTTATCAAGTTAGTTTATGATATCATTATTTTTCTTTTTCTATTTCTTGGTTCAACAAACGTTGAAGGTAACTAATTTTTATCCATTTCAAATTTCTTTCATTTTACTTTGTACAAAATTTTTAATTTGTTTTGTGTTTTCTTGGCAGCCGGGACTTTTAGATGTTTTAATGATGAAGATTGTGTAAAGATACTTTACTGTCGGATTCCAACGAAAGTAAAGTGTGTGAAAACCATTTGTAAATGTGTATTGGATAAAGATTTGCCAAACCCAAGAGCATAAACAAGCACTTTTGAGTTGTCATTAACTTGTTATGCCTGCAGCCGAATAATTTTCTTTTAGTTATGGAGTTTTACACTAAGATGATTGTAATGAGTTGCAATAGTGAAGTTTGATTCTCTTTTGTGCTCTAAGTTTTTGTAATTTCTACATGTATGACATTCAATTTAGGCATATCACATTTTCTTTTACTAGAGATTGTATCTTTCTACTTCATACAAAAGGATTGAAATGTATTGTTTTAAGTTCATCCATGATCTAAGTGTTATGTATTTGTATAGTTGTGACTAAATGCATGTTGTTTTGCGAAGAAATTGTGACATCCCTTGTATGATTATCTTTTCCGCACTCTGATTTAAATAATATACGTTGGGTAGATTTGGGTGTTACAGCAGACCCGGCTGAAACCTCCTCATGATAGATATCTTAAACTCCTCCCATGTCTTCAGATGTGCTTGCTCCTCCCACCACTGATACGACCAAGGTCATATCCCAAGGCTACAATCACCGCCTCTAACTTATCTCGCATCCTTACTTTGTTCAGTTGAAAATATCATTCAACCCTAACGAGCCAACTATACGCATCTCTCCTTTGAAAATGGGAATTTCTAACCTCCTTCTACCTCCCATGGTCCGAAATCCTTCTCCACCGCTATGTCGGCGGTTTCTGGGTCTAGATTCGCGTGACAGAGTGCTCCTCATACTCCCCTCTCCTTCGTCTTAGTTGACGCGGATCCTCCACGACAACCCTCGCTTTGTATCAATCGGGCGAGTTGATCCATCGTAACTTATGGTCTTGATTGTTGCCCTATGATCTGTCGTGTCATTATATTGCTCCTTCATACCGAGTCATCCTGCTCCATGTTCTCAACACGATTCTCCATGATGCCACGTCCATCCATAACGCAGAGTAACAAGGCTCTAGATACCAAATTGATAAGCTCAATCGATATCTATGGAAGAATTAGAAAGCATGATAATAGTAATAGATGAAATTGAAGTTTATTGTACTCAAATACTAGAGTTCGGGATCTAGCTAGTACAAAAGTGTAAATGCAAAACAAAAGTGCAGAGAGAAAGGAAAAGAAAGATAAAGGCACTTAGAGAGGCATGTACTCCTAAGAATGGATATCTCACTCAATTTCTGAAAGAATGATTCTTCCAATCATTTATTCTCACTTTCCTAGATTCTCTCACCAATAGTTGATCACAGCCGATCTAAACCATGTGCAAGACTAACTAATTCTTTTTGTCCTATTCCCTTCTCTTTTACGCTTTAATAAAACTTCTCATATCTACCATAAAACAACAACTATAGTAGTGTTACATTACTGTAGCTTATTATAATTTGAAGAAACCTCTATTATCCGCTACTACAACCAAATGAAGTTGTTACTGTGAACTATGAACTAATTTGATAAAATGTTGATTATTTGAAATTACTATCTTATGAATGACGTGTGAAATTGATGTTCCACAACTATTCTGCTTGCATTTCAATATTGTTTTCAATCTTCAGATTATAAGGCTTGCTCGCCATGAAAACTCAAATAATAGAAGTGTCGGCGATTCCGTCCATCATCTTGGATTTGGTTATACTGAAAACTCAAGACTTACAAAAGTGCAGCGTTATAACCATGATTGACTTTAAAGGCTTTACAAAAGGCTTTGGTGATATTTTTATGAGAAGAATATTACTCTTTAGCTTATGACAATCTCTACGGCTAAACAAAGATAGAGGTGATTTGTTTATTTAGCTATATCCCCTTTGTAAGGTTAAATAATATGGTTGTGAACTGTCCTGATTATCTTGAGGTGTTATAATGTTAATGAATTATGTGCAATGTTTTGTGTAGGTTGAAAATTTTGTGAGATTGATAAGGAAAGTGGTGCACTTGGTTTTTTCATGGAGATTTGGATGGTGATATGATCATGGAGCACTAACTAATTCTTTGTTTAGAAATCATAGATCATGGAAGGAAGTTTCAAAACTTGTGTTTTTTTACTGATGGTAGATTGTTGAATGTTATATTAAGGTGATTATAATGGTTTTTGGTTAATTTTGAATTTGTACATGGTTTATAGGTTTTGACAGGTCTTGACAGTAGCTAAAAGAAAAGCACCTCCCACCAGAGTTGCAACCATATTATATTGTTATAGTAAAGGAGCAAGAAAGAAGATATTACTAAATCTTGAATATATTTTAGAGATATGAAGATATAGCTACAAAATAGTTGACAATGCATATAGTAAAGAGATAAGGCTGAAGACCAAGCTATGATTATGTTGCGAATGAATAATTAATGTGCAGGAAATGAATTGAAAGAAAGTAAAAAATTAGACAAATTGCATGAAAAATTGCATACTCACTTTTGCATATTTAGTCACACGCATGGGAATAATAGTGTCCTCTATTAAGAATATATCATGAATTCAATAATATAAAAGGTAGTGTAGTGTTATTAAATTGGATCTATGCCTAAAAAGAAAGGGAAACGGAAACCAAATGAGGTAAGGTGCCTAAAGAAAGGGAAACATGTGAGAGTTATGATTTTTGTTTTATTCTAATAGCATGAAAACAAGTTACATTAATACTGATAACTTATAATGTATTAATTCAAACACTAGAAAAGGGCATTGTTTTTAAATTATTTATATATATAATATTTTATTTTAAACTTACTTTTAATTTAAAATAAATATAATTTAAAATAAATTGAAATATATTTTATTGATAAAATAATTTGTTAAAAACCCGTCATATTATTATTATAATTGTGTTATATTTTATTAAATATGATTTATGTTATTTGGAAATTAAGTTAAGGATTTATTTTGTTTTTAATGTTATTTATTTTAATTTGGATGATTTACATTCTAATATGTACTATTTGAGTGTGTTTGTTTCTTAAAGAAATATTTGAAGAATCAATTCATTCTATTTTAAGATAATTTATTGCATTATTCAATTATATATTTTTTTTCTTCACAAATATATTTTTTTATTTAAAAATTTAAAAATAATATCTTAAAACTACACTTTTTTTTTTGTGAAACGGAGGGTGAGAGGCCAAAAATAAGAAAAAAACTACCACGAAAATAACTTCGGAAGTGAAACACCTACAAATACGAGAAAAATATATTATTTTTTAACTATTTATGTATCTAATATTTTTATTTTGCACTTATTTTTAATTTAATATTCAATAATTCTTAAGATAATATATAATTTAAATATATATTATTGGTGTTTCTTTTTAAAATTGAAAAATTGATACAATTTTATTTTCAATTTATACATAAATATATTTTCAAACAAAATCAATAGTATTTTGCGTATTCCCTTTCCTATCACGAAACATTATTATAAAGTAACGTAGATTTGGTTAAAAATAATAATGATTTTCTTATTGATAAGTTTATGCGACATCTTTTTAAAGTATCTTAGGGACAAATAAAACACTTTGATGAACAAAAAGACATTTAATACTAAAATTATATAATTCCTGAAAGGAGATGGTGATATTTTATAAAACATAAAGTCATATAACTAGTTGTTAAAAGCAAAGGGGAGAAATATTGCACAAGTTATCAAGTTAGTTTATGATATCATTATTTTTCTTTTTCTATTTCTTGGTTCAACAAGGTAAATAATTTTTATCCATTTCAAATTTCTTTCAATTTACTTTGTACAAATTTTTTAATTTGTTTTATGTTTTCTTGGCAGCCGGGACTTTTAAATGTCTTATTGATAAAGATTGTGTAAAGATACTTTACTGTCGGATTCCAAAGAAAGTAAAGTGTGAGCAAATTTTGTAAATGGATAATGGATAAAAATTTGCTAGACCCCAGAGCATAAACAAGCACTTTTGAGTTGTCATTAACTTGTTATGCCTGCAGCCAAATAATTTTCTTTTAGTTAATGGAGTTTTACACTAAGATGATTGTAATGAGTTGTAATAATGAAGTTTGATTCTCTTAGGCATACCACATTTTCTTTTTACTAGAGACTGTATCTTTCTACTTCATACAAAAGGATTGAAATGTGATTTGATTATACGAAATTTGGTGAGGATCCGATCCGACAATGATGAAAGTGAGAGGCCAACATATCTTTCCATAATTCTTCACAAACTTTCTGTAATAACCAGATAGGCCTAGAAATCCGCTCAACCCCTTTACATTGTGTGGTATAGGCCATTTCACCATATCTTCCACCTTTTTCTTATCTGCAGATACTCCTTCTGCAAAAATAATATGCCTTGAATATTCTATCTCCTTATGGCCAAAAGAGCACTTATTCTTGTTAGCATACAACTGCTGATCTTGCAGCACCTGTAAGATCCTAGTCAAATGGCCCCTGTTCCTCCTGGTTCCTGCTATAGATCAAGATGTCATCAAAGAACACCAAGCAGAATTTCCTAAGGAAAGGCCTTAGAATCTCATTCATCAAAGCTTGAAGGTTGATGGTGCATTGGATAATCCAAAAGGCATTACTAGGTACTCATAGTGCCCTCATGAATCCTAAAGGTTGTTTTCTATGTCCTCCTCCTTCATTCTAACTGTGGTAGCGATTTCAAGTCTAGCTTAGAAAACATGCTCCTCCCAACTCATCCAAGAATCTTCAATCATAGGTATGGGACATTTATTAGAATAGCTTCTTGTTCAATGCTCGTAGTCGCCTCGTAACCTCCATCCTTCATCCTTCTTCTTTACTAAGAGCACTGGCTTGAAAAAGGCTTGTGCTATGCCTAATCACCCTGACTTGCAGATTTCTTTCACTATCTTTTCTATCACATTCTTCCGAAAGAAAGGGTACCTAGGGTCTTATATTGGGAATAAGCTTCATTCTTCAACCTAATGGCATGATCATGCGCCTCCTACGGGAGCCCTCGCAAATTGAAACCCTTCAAATTTTCCTAAGATATCATCTAACTCAAAGACAGTTCCTCCGCACAACATGAACAAAATGAACATAAAAATATCTCCCCCTCTTCTAAGGTTTTTATCATGGTCTTTATGGAAACTTGTTGGTTGCTCAAAGGTGATCCCTCTTGATGACATACTCTTCCCCATTCTCCCATCTCGAATACAATTCACCAAAATTTGCTCAATCACCCTAGACTAGCCAACCATTCCATCCCTAACACCATATCAATTCCACTCAAGTCCATCAAAAGAAGTGTTGGTGAAATTTCACCCTCGCATCCTAATTTTAGCACTTCATATGCCTGGTACTCCACTTTCTCTCCATTCCCAACTTCAATCATATAGGGAAGGGTTCCCACTAATTCCAGCCCTAACTGTTCCACCAGCTTTGCATCTATAAAGTTACTCGTGGCCCCTGAGTCAATTAAGGCCTTCATCTCCTTATCTTGCACAACACCCAAACCTTGAAAGATGTATTGAAGTTAGACTGTGGTGCTATGTATGGATAACGCATAGTTTTAAGCTCTCTTTCTGCTCCCACTCACTTTTGTTTGGACTCCCACACCTTTGATTTCCTCTTCCCCTCGACTACTGTCCTCACACAACTTCAAGCTCATGTTCTTGAACTTGCACATGTTCTCTATTCCATTTGTCACCACACTTAAAGCATAACCCTTTCTTGCTTCTCTCTTCCAACTCATAGGTTTAATCTTCTCCTATTTCTCATTCCCTCCTTCTTAGTTCCTCCAACTTCAGCAGGATCTCGATTTTCAATGGTCCCCTCGACCTCTAAGAGTTACTCTTCTTGTTGAAGACCTCATTCTTCTCCTCAATAAGCAAAGCTCTATCCATTAGTTCCGATAAACTCGCTCTCATGTAACTCGAGTTTCGCTTGAATTTCTTCCTTGAGTCCATTCATGAAAATGGAATCCAACATAATCCTTTCTTCTCTCCTTAAAGGAGCTACAAACATCTCTAACTTTTCCATATACTCCACCATAGACCCTCGTTGCCTCAAACTTAACAGAGGTCCCATCGGGTTATGCAATGCACCCGATCGAAACCTCCTCATGATAGCTATCTTAAATTCCTCTATGTCTTCTGAGGTTGCTCCTCCCACCATCGATACTAGTTCAGGCCATATCCTCCAAGGCTAGAACCACCGCGTCTAACTTATCTCGCATCCTTACTTTGTTTAGTTGAAAATATCGTTCAACCCTAACGAGTCAACCATACGCATCCTCTCCTTTGAAAATGGGAATTTCTAACCTCCTTCTACCTCCCATGGTGCGAAATCCTTCTTCGATGTGTCGGCAGTCTGGGTCTAGATTCCCTGACTGAGTGCTCTCATACTCTCTCTCTTCGTTGTCATCGCGGATCCTCCACGATGACCCTGTCGCTTCAGATCAATCAAGGATCCGATCCACCGTAACTTTAATCTTCCAATTTTTTTTTCCAATTTTGCACAATGCTTTTTTACAAATATGTGTTTAATATTTTTTTTTTAACAATAATTTTTTTAAAAAAATTATACAATAATCTTCCAAATCCATTTTTTATATATTTTTATTAATAATATTTTGATATTTACTAATTCGTTATAATTTATATGACAAATTGATTTTGAATATTGCAACATCTTTTCTTATTGATAAAGTAACGTAGATTTCATTAAAAACAATAATGATTTTCTTATTGATAAGTTTATGCGACATCTTTTTAAAGTATCTTAGGGACAAATAAAACACTTTGATGAACGAAAAGACATTTAATACTAAAAATTATATAATTCATGTAAGGAGATGATGCTATTTTATAAAACATAAAGTCATATAACTAGTTGTTAAAAGCAAAGGGAGAAATATGGCACAAGTTATCAAGTTAGTTTATGATATCATTATTTTTCTTTTTCTATTTCTTGGTTCAACAAACGTTGAAGGTAAATAATTTTTATCCATTTCAAATTTCTTTCAATTTACTTTGTACAAAATTTTTAATTTGTTTTGTGTTTTCTTGGCAGCCGGGACTTTTAGATGTTCTAATGATAAAGATTGTGGAAAGATACTTTTTTGTCGGATTCCAACGAAAGTAAAGTGTGTGAAAACCATTTGTAAATGTGTACTGGATAAAGATTTGCCAAACCCAAGAAACAAGCACTTTTGAGTTGTCATTAACTTGTTATGCCTGAAATGAATAATTTTCTTTTAGTTATGGAGTTTTACACTAAGATGATTGTAATGAGTTGCAATAATGAAGTTTGATTCTCTTTTGTGCTCTAAGTTTTTGTAATTTCTACATGTATGGAATTCAATTTAGGGATATCACATTTTCTTTTTACTAGAGATTGTATCTTTCTACTTCATACAAAAGGATTGAAATGTGATTTGATTATACGAAATTTGGTGAGGATCCGATCCGACAATGATGAAAGTGAGAGGTATTCCGACACTTAAGTTAATAATAGTCGTCAGCGAGAGATTTTTTAAGTTTAACATATTGTACACCTAAGACTAATGCGATATCAAATATTTATACATGGATATAGAAAACAGATATTATCTCAGATGTGATGGAGATTTTATCTCGTACAATAAGGAGATAATAATAGACGTTTTGGAAACTTTTCACCTTTTTCCATTATTTCTAATTAAATGGGATAGTTGAAATAATCATTGGTTTGATTTTCAATAATAAAATTTTTATATTTTTTAAACTAGTATCACAGTCCTATCGGTTTATGATCAAAATCGATTGGATTTTTTTTAACACAAACTACATTGTCTACACGGAATATTAAATTAAATTGTTTATAAATTTCACTGTTTACATGGAATATTACATTGTTTACATGTAATATTAAAGTAAATTATATAACAAATTTTAAATATGATTCATCGTCATCACTCTTAATGAAGATCAAATGTTGGATCTTTGTTTCATTGGATTTTTTGGGAAGCTCAAATATTTGATATTGCTTGCATTTGTTTCTAATATAAAACAAAAAAGGTTAGATACATAAAATAAATATTTAGTTAAATGATTCTTAAGAATACAAACCTTAAACTCAAACATTTTTTTGCTCTTACAATCTATCATAGAGAACTTTTTAAAACTTCTATTAGTTTTAATGTTTTCATGGCAAATGCTTTCCTGATCAATTTTTTAATTTTCAGAATGCTTTTATAATGTGACACGAGCCTTATGAATGAATGTCTTTTAGGTTTCACGCATATCACTAATGACAATACTTGAGCATTGATACTCACTAAATGAAAGACAATGATTTTTTTTAAGGACATCGAAGAAACTCAATGAACATGTTTATTTTTCTCTTTAGTTATTACTTGAACCCGAGGTAAAAAGTGTTTCTTTTTATATAAGAAATACAACAAATTTTGAACCTTTTAACCTCGATTTCTAAAAGAACCGATGTAATAGATTACTTTTAGGATTAATAGCTATTTTTCTCCCTGTGTTGAAAAGTATTTTTTCGGCAAATATTTTTGTATCGTATCCACAGAGATTGAGTGATATGACTGTTGTTCTATAGTTATTATCGTTTAAAGTTTAAAAGGTAATAAGGTTGTTTTGTGTAAATCGTTATCTTTCAATTTTAAAGTAAGACTAAGACAATAAAATTGTGGTTTTTATAAAATAAAAAGGTTTGCCAAGATTGAGGTTCACTATCCCAATTTCATATATTTCCTTAAAACAAATATGTGAACTCAAGATTATTGAATATCTTCTAGTATCCTCTCAATGACATTTATTGCTGAATGAAATTGTGATATTCATTATATTAATCTTTAGAAGATTTCTCCATCTAATTATTAATCTAACAATCTTTAGTGTTTGATACAAAAGAAAATATGTGTAAAATTTCTACAACTTATACATTACTTGAGAGAATACCTTAGGTCAAGATTTGAATGATATTTCTCAATAATAATCCAACTCAAAATATTCAATATAACACAAAAGCTTCAATCTATATTCATAAACAAATTGTTCATATACAAGAGTTTAAAGAAAATACATGATAAATTAGGAATAACTACTATCTCCAATCTTGCCAAAGTGAGATTTAGCTACTCATTTACATGGTTGACAACACAAGAGATAGAGAAAATTCAATGCACATGAATGTTGTTCTTCTCCAAGAATGGATGATAATCTCTCCAAAAACCTCTCTCTAAATTTTCTATTTTTCAAAAGTGTAATGATAAGCCTTTTTACATGCAACCATACACTTTATATAACCCAAAAAGTATCCTAAAACTTGTCTAACACGCTACCCCAAAAGCTGCCCCAAAATAGATCTAATTATTCTAAACAGACTGCCTGACTACGCATAGTTAGCGGTGCAAATAAGGGATGTGGTGCCAACTGAGTGTATTTTGACTTCTTTGAAACAAACACAGTTCGCGGCGCCAACAAGTGGACGGGACGCGAAGTGAGTTAAATTGCACTCATTTTCCCTTCCATGGTTTGTCTTGCAACTTGCCTCGATCTTCAACTTCTTCTTGCTTCATCAGTGCTTCAAAAATCGTCTTCCAAGATCCTTCCTAACTTGCTCATGCATCCAAAACCTCTTGTCCACAATTTCTACACAACTAACAAACAAAGTGAAATACTTACTCAAAATATAATTAAAATAAGAGTAATTGCATATTTACTAAATTGTGTGAATAAAAATATGGAAATTCAATGAAACTTGGTTAAATGGACCAATAATAATGTATGAAAATTAGTACTATTTGGTCCTTAACACCCTGTCATAGAGACGAGTTTTGAAAATTTATCCTATAAAAAACTTAGATTTGATCTATAACATTTGAAGTCACCATTGCTTTTTATTTTTTATTATTATTTTTAATGATTTTCCCCCTTCTAATACAAAGTTACCATTTATTATTATTATTATTGTACGGTTTGATGCTAAACATCAAAGGTTACAAATTCAAAATTTTGGTCCCGGCAAGAATAGGTCCTTGACCATGCAAGGCGAGCTCCTTACCAGGACACCGCTTGTTATAAATTATTTTTGCATCTAAAGTATATATTACATCCTTTCTAATGATTCTATTATATAATTCTTTATACAATTAATAAATTTTACCTTTAATTAAAAACTGTGAAAACACGCTTACGATTTTTCCCGCGTTTATGGCCCCACTAAAATTTCGTGAATAATATTTTCGGCAGAAGTTCCATAGGAAATAAATTCCAGTGTAATTCCGACAAATATATTTCAAAATTTAAAAATTAATAATAACTAAATTTTATTAATAAAGTGACTAATTTATAACATGAAATAAAAGGTAAAAACAGATGAATCCATAATATTAAAGACATATTCATAACTAATAATCAACTGAAATTATAAAATAATACAAATGATTTTTTTAACGAAATCACTATCTTCACCAAATAGTTTTTATTACAAAAGTACGACAATCGTAACATTGAAAAACAAATAAATTTTTTCAAAAGATTACTTTGTCCAGATAGCTCTACCACTCCCACTTAGAACAATTATTGTTGTCTTTGATCTTCCGATAACCGCATCCCGGATCCGCTTGGTTCAACACAAAATTATGAGCATAAGTCAAGAAAATAAGAGTAATTGATAGTTTAATCAAGGTAAAATGAATTCAAGATAAAATATAAAGAATTATCATAAATATAGCATGTAAGATTATATACTCTTATCAATGCTATTAACAATGGAAAACAAAAATATAGTCTTATCAATGCTATTAACATGATTTTATATATTCATGTTAGCTATGTTCAATTAACTCACCAAAAACATTTTTGTCTTATGTAGTGTTACATGCCACTTTCCTTACTAATAGAATATGGAATAGATGTGCTATCATATTCAAGACACTAGTTCTGAGAATTCAAGATAAATAAATAAATTCACCATGATACACTCTCCATGATTACCAAAATTTGGTGAGCACCATCACCATCTAATCACCCTAGTTGAACACCAATTCAACATAAATAAATAAATTAACTACTAACATGTGGGTTGTAACACCTTTTCAAATTCCAAATAATCATGGCATAAATCGTAGTAAAATAGAATGCACACATATAAAGTCACGTGTTATTTTCCATACAATGAAAACCAACAATGCAAACATAACATGCACTGGTCATACATCATAATAACATATTTAAATATTATGCTTCAATAAAATATGCATTTCACAACGGAATAATTAATTCAACAACAAAATAATAATGATTAATATCCCATACTACCAATCATATCACAAATATTAGGCACCAAGGCCATACATCTCATAATCTCATACATATCCGTATAAAAGAGAATAATAAATATCTCTCAATCAAGTCATAACATGAATCCAAATAAAAATTCTCGTTACATGACCGAAAGCAATGACTCAAAAACTAGTATAAGGATAACTAGATATACACCTCAACTAGTCTCGTGCAAAGCACCGCTTATCCCCGAACCTTCACATTACTCATAGTAGGCAACATCACAACAAAGGGTGAGAATTCACATCATTATTGGAATGTATATAATTGGAAGTAATATAGAAACATCATCTATAACAAATTCTCCACACTTCAAGTGATATTCCATAAAGTAAGGTTTCATAATCCAGCTTAGCAATAAATGTCATTATACAAACATTCCAAGTATAACATATTCACATTTATCACTTATGACACAAAAGTCACCAACACAATCAATCAAATAATCCATATTCAATTTCCACATTTATCAATATAAACATACATCTTTAATGACACATGAGACATTAATGCAATATGACTCATGCATGGTACCATCGTGAACATCAAGCTCACCTCACTCCGATTCAATAACTTGAATCAAAGCCACGCCCGATCCGGACAAGACCAAAGCCACCAATATGAACATATAGTCCACCACTTTTTTCCATATAGGATCAAGCACATTGTGAACCCAAAGTTTCACCGCTACTATTTCCATTCGAGGATCAATCCCAATACCGAAGTTCTAACTCCCTATGAATGCATGTGCAATTTAACCAACAACATATGCAATTAAGATATTTCACCAACCTTAATTATCAAGCATACCACAATAATCCAACACAATTGAATTATCCATCATTTTGCACAAACGTCATGTTTCATCATCAACAAACAATACACATAGTATTTACTATCATCACACATCACAAATAACACATAGTATACAAGCCAACACATGTTATTCTTAATAATTCATCCAAAACATAACATACATATACTAATACAAGTAGCATGTATTCATCGAAATCGCATCCAAAACTCATCAAAACAATTGTTAAAATTCATGTAAATTAATGATAAAGCATAAGCAAACAATCCCTCAAAACATTCATGCATAATCAAAGAATTTATTTTTCTGCACACAGGTGACCGCGCTCAGCGGCACCCCGCGTGCTCAACACCCTTCAAATTCTGTAGAAAAATCTGCTACGGACAGTTCAATTCCAGCCACGAATTTCCTTCCAAAAATCAGTTCTAATACTTATTTATCATCAGTTAAACATCATCTAACATGTATACATCATGGGTGTTAGTGTTTTAAGTTGGCATCAATTTTGGTAAAACTAGACTTTAGAAATGTCTTGATAGATGTCATGACATTCAGAGATTGAAGATAAATCCTACTGGACAAGGATGGTAAAAGTACAGCTTCAACTGAAGCTAAAGTCAGGTTGGAAATTTCAAGAATACCGATGTCAATGTGTTATGACATTCAGGTGACATTCTCGCTCGCAGAATCGCTTTTTCCGAGATTTTCGTGAAGTTTGTTGAGCATTTTATTTATGTTTTTCTGTTATTAGAAAGCACGTGGCTGCTAGGTTAATCTTAATTAAACCTAAATTTGTTGTTGAACAAACCATGTTTTTAGGAGAGAATTAAGTAAACCCTAGCTATCTTTATGGAAGCCCAAACCAAGATTCGTGGACGCTTCTATATAAAGAAATCAACCCTTACTCTACCCACGCCTCCGATTCCATTGAAGACATTGAAGGCTTTTGTTTGTGTATGTTAAAGGTTTTAACAGTTGGTATTGTGTAATTCTAGTTTTCTTGTGAGCCAAGCAACTATCAAATGATAAGTGCATTGGACTAGGATTTGTTGTAGGGTAGTTTATCACCAAAGCTTTAAAGCACGAGTGTTTGTCTCTGATAAAAGCTTTGAAGCAAGATCAAGATATTTTATTGAAGTGTGTCTTCACAATTCAATTAGTCAATAGGTTGATATCACTGCGGTGATTGAGGGGAGTGAGTAGAACTCGATCTAAGTAGGACTTAGGTTGAAGTGTCATTGGGTAGGGATTAAGTGAGGAGTTGTAAACGGGCGAGGTTAACTCCGAATTGATACTACTAATAGTGAATTTCCTCCCCGCTTGGTAGCCTCCACGTAGGTTTGTTAGAACCGAACCGGAACAACGATTGTGTTATTTATCGCTTCTATATTTACCGTGAATTATCAGCAAAGGTCAAACATCGTGTCATAACATTCTTCCGTGACATTAAGTATCCGCCAGAATTTAATTGGCATCGAGTGCACCGCTTGTTATTTCTGGGTGAGATCTAGGGATTATAGTTTCTGGCTTGATGGATAAGGAAACAGATTTGAGGTAGACCACCCATTCGATGGGTCTAATTATGAGTAACGGAAGCCTCATGGTTGCCTTCTTAAGATCGGTGGATATCAAGGCTTGAGAGTCACTGATAAAGGATGGAAACATCCAACCAAGGTTGAGAAAGATGGGACTAATGTCTTGAAACCTGAGGAAGAATGGAGCAAAGAGGAAGAGGAGCTTGCCCTGGGGAATTCTAAAGCACTGAATGCTTTATTTAATGGTATTGATGTAAACATCTTGATTGGTTCATCAATGTGAACCGGCCAAGGATGTTTGGGATACCCTCAAAACCACTCATGAGGGAACATCCAAGGTGAAGATGTCAAGACTTCAGATGCTCACTACCAAATTTGAGAATTTGAAGATGAAGGAAGATGAGACTATTCATGAGTTTCACATGAATGTTTTGGAGATTGCCAATGCCTCGTGAGCTCTTGGTGAAAAGATGTCGAGGAGAAGCTAGTGAGGAAAATTCTTGATCCTTGCCTAAAAGATTTGCAATGAAAGTAATCGCAATAGAGGAGGCAGGACATCAAGACTCGAAAGTTGAAGAGCTTATTGGATCTCTTATGACTTTGAGATGGGAATCAAGAAACCGTGACAGGAAGAACAAAGCATAGCACTTGTATCCACATCAAGGATGCAAGGTGGAAGATGAGGAGAAGATATCCCAAGCTATAGCTATGCTGGAAGACAGTTCAACAAACTCATCAAGAGGATTGATCCAAAGTCAAGGTCAAATGTCAGACATTCCTTCCGACATCAATGTGATCTTATGACTCCAGCAGAAGATCCAGGTCAAGAAAAGGAAGTCAAAGCAGGAGTCCAATGTCATGAATGTGAAGGATATGGACATTAAAGCGAATGTCCCACCTTCTTAAGAAACAAAAGAAAGGAATGGTCATACTTGGTCCGATTCGTGAAGTGAATCAAGAAGAAGCAATTTAATCTTGTCACCGCATCTTCGAAGTTGTAATCTCGATAATAACTCTAGTGATGAGGAAGTGACCTTTGAAGAACTTGCCGATACTTACAAGAAACTGTATCGGCGGTGAAGTATGTCACCGAATGAAAATGTAAAAGTCGATTGAGGTTGGAGGCAAAATGTGAATCGAAGTAAAAGAAGGAGAATACAAACACTATAAGACATCTCAACAGTGAAATTACAAAGTTAAATCCAAGCTTGATCGATGATCAATCACAAAATGTCGACCGAATGTAAAATTGAAGAAATTCTTCACTGGGCAAAATGTCGAAACAAGCATGGTCTTGGATATGTAGGCTGCAAAGGAACTCTAGTGACAAGAAAAAGAAGAGGCCTAGGAAACCAAAGTCAAGGCAGATGTCACAACATTGGAATCAACATCGATCGAGAAACATGAAGAAGAAGTTTCAAAGATGGAGATGTCATCATTGTGGAAGGTTTGGACACATAAAACCCTTCGTTATAGGCTACATGGATACCCTAATCGACTCCCTATGTTAAGCCTTAAAACATCAAAGTACCATACACTCAAAAGTGGAAGAAGAGGATCAAGCAATGATTGCTCACACTTCTTAGAGTGTCCGCCAAGGAAGATTGGTACTTTGACAAAGTGTTCTAAGCATACGACCGAATAAAAACCTATCGAATAATGTCAAACCTCATTCCACCAGCTTTGTTACCTTTGGAGATGGAGCAAGGAGAAATCAAAGGTTGGAAACTTAGACCGCCTCCGAGTTCCAAATCTAAGTGGAACTGTAAAAGGCTCGATCGCTAACCTCATAAGCATAAGTCACCTATGGATATGGGATTCAAAGTTAACTTCACTAGATCCAATGTCTCGAATCAATGATCAACAAGAAGTAGTTATGAGAGGAATCGATCAAAAGACAACTGCTATGTGGGAATCGAGAACACCAACCTCTCATCCTCGTATGTTCCATGCATAAAGATGAAAAGGAGGTCAAGTCAGGCACCAAAACTAGGACATCTCAGATCTCGAGGAATGAAAAGATCATCTCAATGGAGGTCAGCCGAGGGATACCAAGACTTCACATTGATGAAGAAAGGGTGTGGTGAGTGCCAGTTGGAAAGCAAACCGTAATGTCACACCCAATGTCTGACATCGCATCACATCTAAAGCACCGGAGCCGCGACATGGACTTGATGGGCCTATGCAGTTGAAAGCCTTGGTGAAAAAGATATGCCTATGTTGTGTGGATGACTTCTCCGATTTACTCGATAAACTTCATCAAAGAAAAATCAAGTGTTTGATGTCTTTAGGAGTCAGGCAAAGACTTCGTAGAGAGAAGGAAAGCGTATTGTCGAATAAGAAGTGACCATGGAAAAGAATTTGAGAATAGAGTTTGATGAATTCTCGCTCCTCGTAAGGATCAACCATGAGTTCTCTTCTCCTATAACACCACAACAAATGGGGTTGTGGAAAGAATAGACTATATAGGAATCAGCCAGAGCAATGATTCATGCTAAGAAACTTCCTATTCATTTTAATGGGGTTATGAATACAAATTTTGGTTATGTTCACAACAGGTTACCTTAAGAAAGGGAACTGTCTCCACTCAGTATGAGCTATGGAAAGGAAGAAACCAACGTGAAATACTTTCATGTGTTTGGGAGCAAATGCTATATTTTGACAGATCGTGATCAAAGGAGAAAAATGGATTCTAAGAGTGATGGGCATTTTCCTCGATACTCCACAAATAGCAGAGCATATAGGTATTCAACCTGTAACCTGTGTTATGATGGAGTCTATTAATGTCATTGTGATGATCATTATCGAGCACAATGTCCCATATGATGTTGAGACATGGTTTGAGACATCACCTCAAGTACCGATAAGGAAAATGTTCCTACTCCTACTTCACCTAAATCAACCCGAGGAAGCAAACAAAGATCCCCAATCAGATTCGAAAGATCGTCCAAAGGATCTCATCATTGGAGACCCAAATAAAGCGTGTTGTTACAAGATCCGAGAAACTGCCTCAAACTCCTCGCTTCGTAAAAATAGAGCCAAAGAGTGTCAAAGAAGCTCATGTGATGAATTTTGGACTGGAGCAATGCAAGAGGAATTGAACCACCAAGCAACATGAATATGGGAATTAGTTCCTAGACCGTAGGAACTAACATCATTGGCACTAAGTGGATCTACAAGAACAAGTCTCGATGCGTAGGGACTGCCACCGTGAATAAAGCAAGACTTGTTGCTCGTAGTTACACGCAAGTGGAGGGAATTGACTTTGATGAGACCTTGCACCAGTGGCTAGACCGGAATCAATCAGCTTCTACTAGGAGTTGCTTGCATTCGAAATTCAAATTATTTCGTATGGATGTGAAAAGTGCCTCCTAAATGGCTACTTAAATGAGGAAGTTTATGTAGAATAAAATTAAGGATTTATGGATTCAAGTTTTCCTAAACATGTCTATGATTAAGGAAAGCCCTATATGGTCTAAAACAAGCCCCTGGGCCCTAGGTATGAAAGTCGACCAAGTTTCTTACAAACAAAGGATACGGTGAAAGGAGGATTGGATAAAACTCTTTGTCAAGAATGAAGGTGGAAAGGTGGTGGCTCAAATCTATGTTGATGACATAGTATTTGGATATGTCGTAGACAATGGTGAAACAATTTACAATCAAATGCAAGCGTAGTTTGAAATGAGTCTCATGGAGAGTTAACTTACTTCCTTGATTGCAAGTCACACGATGGAAGATTCAACATTTCTTTCACAAAGCAAGTATGCAAGGAATATTGTCAAGAAGTTTGGAATGGAGAATGCCACCATAAAAGGACTCTTCGCTCCTACATTTGAAGTTGACCAAGGATGCAAGTGGAGAAAAGGTTGATCAAAGTTTATATGCATGATAGGAGCTTGTTGTACCCAATACCACAGATTCGACATTGCTTATGCAATGGGTATGTGCAAGATATCGTCGAGCCTAAAGTAAGTCACATTAACCGTGAAAAGAACTCAAATATGTGTGGAACTTGCAATTATGGTATCTTATATTCCCATGGATGTGAACCAATTCGTCTGGATACTTGATGCCGACTGGCCGGAGCTGATGATGTGAAAAGTACCTCCGAGGATGCTTCTTCTGGGAAACAATCTTGTTTCTTGGTTTAGCAAGAAGCAAAATCAGGTCCCTATCCATCAAGTCGAATACATAGTACCGGTAGCAATTGTTCTCAAATGGTCCGATGAAGCATATGTCAGTTCGAGTACAATGTCACACAGGATGTCATGACATTGTACCGTGACAACTGAAAAGCTATTAATATATCAAAGAATCCTATACAACACAAGAGGGACTAAGCACATAGACATCGACATCACTTCATCGAGAACTTGTGGAGGAGAAGGTGATTAAATGGATCATGTAGTCACGTAACTTCAACTCGGCCGACATTTTTACCAAGGCTCTTGATGCTAGTCAATTTGAAAACTTAAGGAACAAACCGGCATTTGTCAAGATGAGGAATTGTAGCAATTAAGATTGCCTAAGAAAGGGAAGAGAGACCATTTATTAATTATAAGTGGGCTGCTTGATTATTTGCCCTTATTTGTATAGGGTTCAAGAACGTGAAGACTCTCCATATAATAGCCTTTTCATTTGAAAGTAATACCTTCTCCATCCAACAGATACCTCAATCGCTGGCCACTCTTGGTCTCGATTCTCAACCTTTCCCAGAAATATGTCTTCCTCATCCTCCTCGAGACCGAATTGCTCATCTCCCACCTTACGAGATTAAGGCATTTGTCAAGCCATGGATATTGAACCGTGAAGATCCGTCACTGCTCAATGGCAACCTGACCCCTTAATCAAGATGCACGAAGGATCAAGGTTCATCGCCCACCGTAAGACCACCGCCTGCTCCCTTGAGATAAGAAATAGGAAACAAGTATGTAGAGGAAGCCATTGCTAGGATAGTCACCGTAATCCTAGACGAACATCACTGCTCGGAATTTCAGCCCCTTAATCAAAGACCGCTAGCCCTAGTTTAGCAGATGATCCGATGTCACAAAGAATGTCATGACATCTCGATGATCACGCCAGTGCAACCCATGTGAACCTCGATTCTTCCGATTTCAAAGCAAAGGGAGGTATTCTCGGTTCTCAAGTTGAGCAAATAACTGAATCGAACTTCTCAAAGAAGTATAGAGCTAAATTTGTTGGTTGTTCAAATGCAAAGGACACCATTGGTCAAGAAAAGGAAAGCTCCCGAACTCCGCAAAGCTCGAACTAGCTTCCGATAAGGCGATGATGTCGATGTCACGACAAAGAAGATGCTCTTCAGCAGAGGAGAGCAACTAATTAAGTTGTTGTGTTGCTTTCTTTATCCTGCTTTGTATTCGGTCCATTTCCTCGCTAGTTATTATTTGTATTCTGCTTTTTGTGTCCATTTGTTCTTCCTTTTGGATGACTGTAAACATTGTCCCGACCGGATGTATCCTCATATAATTACCGGTACTTAATTACTTGTTGTATATTATTTTTTTTTGTTGTCATGACACTTTTTGATTAAAAGGTCTGGGGACAATTGTATGGTTTCCTTTGGCCCTTTGTGGCTAAAATGGAGAAGAAACACTGTAAGTATTAACGCTTGGGAAATTGTATGGGGAATTGTATGGCCTGAAATTTTATGGCCTGTTTGTTTGTAATTGTATTTGGGGCAACTATGGAGAATGTTGGGACTTTTGTATGGGTAGAATTTATCTTCTCTTAGTTCTAGTCACTTGAAGCTTAGGAGTTTAGGAAATCTTAGAACTAGGTTGTTAGTCTTCACGTGACGGTACTGATAGGTCAAAGTTTTAGCCAAAATGTGCCAAAAGGGGAGTTTGTTAGTGTTTAAGTTGGCATCAATTTTGGTAAAACTAGACTTTAGAAATGTCTTTGAT